>OZ026614.1:49680788-49763288 GCA_964020975.1 Hermodice carunculata | reverse complement strand
TATATATATATATATATATATATATATATATATATATATTATAAATCACACACACGCAAAATGTGGGATACCTGCAGCTCTACATGTTTCTTTACTGTATTTCTTATCCTTGATGTGTATATTCTGTATATCTTACTTACTGAACTGTTTTGTGGGAGGTATATATTTATCCTTTATATACTTCGGCATCTTTATTTTGCAAGATGACTAATATAGGCATTCTTTGCACCCAAGTCACCTTTGAAAACAAAACATAGTAAAGGAAAACATAGTGTACATCAAAGCGACGGCAAGAATATAGAATAATTTCTTACTTATCAGGAAGTACGAAAAGATTCTAGCGAACAATTTCATATTTATTTCGCAAAAATCGCCAATTTACCATTAACAAAATGATTGCCATATGCAAGAAGAGGCCTATCTTCGGAGATCCGAGATGGAATTAGCAATACACAATTGTAATGTTATGAAGTTTCTTGGTTACTCAAACTTCTTTTTGCAACGGTGCATATGGATATCAAAGCAATATGAATCTAAGTATATAATTGAGTAAGCTTATAAAATGGACCCTTCACACGAAATGTGGAAGAAAAGAGCTCCTGCACTGTCGCAAGGCATCATGGGATAGACGTGAAAGTGTTAGGTACGTACATTTTTGGCGACTAACATGTTACATAGTTTGGAACGGAAATAAAGCGACTGAAATCATGCTTGATCTTTTCGTGTGACAGATGATACCACAGGCAAACATAATGCCTCGCACAATCAAAGACAAGCGGGCACTTTGAAGTCTCTGGTGACTACAAATGCCAATGTCAGAACACTGCCAAAAATGTGATGCTTTCAGGAGACGTATCTCGAATTATAGTAATTAAAAAATACGATCTTCAAGGAACAAGGTCACATATGCACGGCTGAGCTATACTCTGGGTAAACTGAGCATATCATTATTCTGTAGGCTGGGAAGGGGGGGGGGAGGTGTCATTGGGAAATCCCTGATCTCCAATTGATCAACAAAATAAGTAGGAAGAATCCTACATGGGTGACACCTATCGTGAATTGTTTTTCTCACTAGACGTCGACACCCCAGGTCAAAAGCGGTTTACAAACAAATGTGGTGTGGCATTAAAAAAATCGTAAGTCACTGTCACACTCGTTGTCTTGATGTAAACCTTGAAATTTTGTTGTTCTAGACATGCCACCAAGCCCACCGGCAGTTCGGCGCTTTGTTTTACACCAAGGAATGAGGTGTAATGATCAGTAGTGCACTGCTGCGTCATCACTCTTAATGTAGTGAAGTGAATGTCTACGTCACCAACGGTGCGAGCAAACGTCGGTAAAAATAGTATGCGTTTCTGCTGATTCCACCTTATCAATGCAACACACACGCCCGTCCCACTTATATACATTTTCACTGATCTATGATAACATTATACTTTTCCTTTTGCTCAAAGTTTCTGCTTCCATGCTGCACAATGATGAGTCAAGTGACCTGCTGCGTGATACGATGTTTTCATTTCAGCCGAGAAGATATATCGCTGTTCAAGCTACCAGTGGAAGAATCTTGAACTCTCCGTCCATGTTTCCTTGGGGGTATGGTACGTTTTCCCTCCCAAGCCGGAGGAGAATGAAGGTTCGTCTGATGACTACGACTGACGACGACGGTGGTTTAATAATTACTCTGTACTTGAATGAAGACAAACCTTTCCTCAGTAATGATCACATAAAACCCAACTTTTATTCATAAAAGAAATTTTTCATGGGTATACGATCTCCGTTTGGCGAAGGAACTTTGTTGACAGCTGCCAAAGCGATCAGATCACGCAAACAAAACAAACTAAAGGGCATCACCGTTGGATTGTGGGAACTACATCGTGAACTGCAAGGTAAAAATATGCACATTCATGCAATGACCGTAACATGGTAGCTTATAGTTTTATCCTATTGAAAAAAATGACATGTTCGGAATGGTAACAGTGACGTTGCCATTGAAACTTCCACCGGAAAAGTTGCCAGAACGTAGGGAGTTTACGGCTACTACTGAAGCGGCATGCAGGCGACTTGGATAGGGAAAGAGCTACTACAATTCAAAACAAAAATGTCATAATGAAAACAACACGCACATTTTTCGTGGAAATACGTCAATTGCCGTCTGTAAGGTGTGAACATCACGTTCTATTGAACAAAAAACAGAACTTCCCTTACCAGAAACCTTGGCAAAAAAAAAAAATAATAATAATAAAACACCACCACCACCACCCACCCACCCACCCATCCTCCCAAAAAGCCCCAACCGACGAGGGCATCTTTTTTTCTAAAGACGAATAATCGTTAATCCTTATGCTGCAAAGTGCATCATAATAAATAAGTGCCCATAGTTAAAAAAATCCACCAATACACATCAGCTTGTTTTTCTTTTTACCGTTTTTTCAGCTCTAAAGACCTATAATGTATTTTAACCCAAATCTCGCTTAGCTGTCACTTTTACAGACCTATTTCATGGGAAACTTACTTGACACTGCATTTCGATGCGTGGCTTTTCACAGGTAACATCTTTATTTGGGATATTCTTATGATAAAATGGCACAGCAAACACGATACGGGACTAATTGTTACAGTAGATGAATTTTGACAAGAGGTGAATTGTAGCAATTTAATGTTCACTGCTGAGTTTGCCTTCTCCGTAAAAGCTAAGACCTAACCAACAGACAAAAATATGAGCCCGCTCATATATTTAACTGCATGCACATGCATTTACGCCAGTAAGTGTTTCATAACCATGCCACGCTATACTCGTTATTCAAAACCCCAATTTGTGATGCATATTGACCATATGGAGGTTGAGGAAAAACACAGACAACTGAAATACAAAAAAAGAAGGGAAAAACTTGCCCAGCACTTAAAACCCCAAATTAAATATATGTTGACCTAACAACACCGAACAATGCTTGTTTTGGGTTGCTCAAACAAAGAGGTTTGTGATTTCAAGATACATGAAGTATTGTCTGTTCTGCTTATCTTCCCTGTATGGGTTCTCCTTCAGCTGTGTTCTCCCACGACTCTTCAGGCCTCTTGACAACGCAGACACTGGGGATCTTTTCACGTAAGAACAGTGAACTAGTCCTATTATAGGCTAACGCAAAAGTGAGAAATTTCCTTTCTTGTAATTGCAAACGTATCGGTAAGTATCATTTTTGAGCACATAAGGGATATCAGTTTGTGAAATATTACATTGACGAACAGTCCACTGCCACACAGTTTAGCATATTAGATGGACACAAACTAAATGCCAACTGCAATTGACATCTGACCAGTCAAAACTGTTTTTACTTTGTCAAGTCACTTGTTTGTAATTAACGTGTCCAATTCGGGGATGGATATACAAGCAGAGGTCCATATAGAAGCAAACAAACAGGAACAGGTTAGCAACCGCAACTTACTGCCTCGCACTGAATGTTAACAACAAAGTTACCGCGGCAGTGTCCAATCGATCACTTACTAACTGACTGACTGACATCTCGCGCTTCCGATGATAATATCAATGCGCCTACAGAATCTCTGGCTAATGCTAATGCTAGTGCAGAGAGAGAGAGAGAGAGAGAGAGAGAGAGAGAGAGAGAGAGAGAGAGAGAGAGAGAGAGAGAGAGAGAGAGAGAGAGAGAGAGAGAGAGAGAGAGAGAGAGAGAGAACATTAACCCGGAAATCTTATCCTGTCAGTTGTCTATTATTGGATACTTGCACGCAAAATTTAGTCAGTTTTTTCCGTCTTTTTACATATTGTCCTAAGTAAAGTGACCTAACAAAATAACAACCCTCGCTAAAACAATGCTCTCCAACTGCAAGGTAGGCAGATATTGCTATGTTTGTAGTAAAAGTCTACCAACCGAATTTTCAAATTCTTATGTTAGTATACTATATTACGAAAAATATATATTTTCATTCAGACCCACATATTTTCCCCTGAAAATATACAGAAAAGATTCAATATCTCCTTAAGAAAGGTTTATCGATTATGGTCTTTATTAAGATTGTAATTCATGACACTTTTATACCCATGGGGTTGATTGCATATAATATATTGCTTTCTCAATAAATTCCAGCATGTATATATGTACGTTTTTTACCCACAAATCATTTGTTATTCCAAAACTTTTTCACACAACTCTTGCTATTGGCACAGCCATTTTGGCTTCCCGCCATTCCTGGTATAATTTCCCTGCTCAAGTTAAACTCTAAAGCATCTTTGTCTCGTGAATAATAAAACACTTTCCGTTTTGATTTCATATTTATGACAAAACTTCATATTCTTCCTGACATATCTTTTTTGAAAGGACCTATCCAAATTCTGAAAATAAAATTCAAACCCTTACATTCCAACGTATTTCCAGCGGTTAGTAAATATGCAGTGATAGCATTTGGGAAGTAAGGCAATCGTAATTTAATATTTTGTAAATTTATTTTAGGAAGTACGCAATCCGTAGGCAATGAGTGGGTACTTATAATTTGTCAACGCACCTACTGACGCACGAAGGCAGTATATAATGTTTACAGTTCTGGGCGAAAGACCATATCGTAAGAGATCTACAGCTTTTCAAAACCACCCTTTCAGAAATTGGGAGTCTATTTCTCTAATGAACTGATCTAGATTACACGACCCGACACAATATCAAACCACTTTTTTCAGGCTATAAGGGCAATGTTAAATGGAAGGTACCACTGCACATGGTGTAAATCATTTGGACAAGGTTGCGAGTTTGCGAATCTGTCACTTTTCGTCTTAATTTTATATGTACCTATTACAAATACCGCATCAAGAATCGCTACTTGTGCATACTAAACTTAAGACCTCAAATGGCAGAACCTTCCATGTACTGTCGCTGCAGTAATTGTGAATGTTCAATTAACAGCTTTTTTAGATCGCGGTCTATATTTTATATAGACTCCAAACCGGTCGCCCTGGTGAACGCAAATGGTGGCAAGTTACAAAGACCGTACCAAATAGCAGCAATGTAGATGACAAACAACGCTTAGATTACCCATTATCGCGCAGGTATCGTTAAAATGTGCATTCCGCCCGCCGTATAAGCAATATTTACGGAATTCGTGGGTCATCAGGTGCGTTGGCAGACCATATTTTTTATTGGTTTTAGTGAACGTATGGGACACTCTTTCTCCTGGATAGTTTTCTTAAGATGGGCATGGACATGGACATGGGCATGGACATGGGAAGTCTACAAGGGTTTGTGATACATGTATAAGAAGACGAAGCTCCCAAAGTCGTTCAACGCAAGTTAACCATTTGCATGGTCGTTCCAAAAATGTAATTATGTTCATTGTAATTATCATAATGATTCTAGAGTCAAATTCCTCATGAACTGATCTTGAATTCAAGTATGTCTGATTCTAGATCACTATTTCTAGAGCTGGCGGAGGTTAATAGCTCTCACCCGCCGAGGGCCGGGGAAAGTTGCTAAAAGGCAAACAAATGAGAGAATTTATGATTACTGACAAAGTACATTTATTTTGCTTAAAATATCAACACAATACCCCTACATTCAAAGTCCATTGAGCATTTCTTAGAACAAACAAACAAACAAATAAACGAGAAAAAAAGGCAATCACAAAACCACCATGGGGTTTCTTTAATACGTAATCGGTGGTAAAACGATGAATATGCTATTTTAAGGTATGGGATGTTTTAATTGAACAAGAAATGCTAAACTAATCAAACTATGCAATTATTGCTAAGCATTGACAGCATTTTTGAAACTGGAAATTGGGGAAAAATTAATTCATGTGAATATCACACTGGTCATTTATAAGCCTTCTTTTAATGACAACACGATCCAAAGAGTATTGTTTTCTGGATCATTTCACCTGTCATTAATCACGAATGACAAACCAATCTTTGTTTCATCACCACTGAGAGTAATGTAGCAAGATCAGAATATACTGCACTGTATTTTAAGGACATACTGTCACAATATCATCCACTCACAATTCATGTAGACATACACAAGATTAATGATATTTCTTAACCCCTTGATTACACCCGTCCCGAGGCTTTTGAGGTAGAACATTACCTCATTTATGGCTTGGAATTCCACTTTACTGTTTTGCGAATTTTCAAGGGGTGTTTTTAATGTTAGTTCGCAACGATAATGTCCTTTTGAAGAATTATCATTACATGGAAATGAGAAGGGAATCCATGATCTTGCCAGTAGCTTTGCCAGTGAATGAACAGGTGCTTGTAATATCTGGCTTTTTGACAGAAATATGACTATAGAAAAAATTGCATTTTCATGCATTGTTCTCGTTTCGACCAAGCACAATTTATTCACTACATGACAATACCAAAGCAATGTATGGGCATCCTTGTCACAGTAGGTTTCGAAAATCAAACCATAGGTATATCAATTCACAAAAAAAAAAGCTTTCATTGTTGTTAGGATGTAGTTTTGCAACATAAGGCATTGAAAATACAAGCACATTGAATCGCTTGAATCAAGTTGTTTATACCAGAGAAACTTGCCTAATATCAATTTGGGAAACTCAAAGACGTCTGGCTGATCAAGCTAGACTCACTATGCATATGTGCCATCCTATTCCATGTAACCCATTGGTGTTATATAGCCAGGTGACTTGATAAATGCATTTGGTGAATTTCAAACAATACGTCAGACGTAGATACCATGTAAATTATGTGCTTCTGAAATACTTGTGAAGACAATTCTAAGACAACTATATAGATATTAATTTTTTCTATGACAGAAAACTATGGACCTACCTGATTTAAAATTAGATTTGACTTAAAATGTTAAAAGTACGGCATGTTGAACGTAAAGGTTTTTGTAGATTATACAGAAGACTTTTAAAAACACATAGACACCCAAATATAAATATTGATTTTGGTAGGTCGTGGGGTCGAAAGTTCGGAAATAATATGTAAACAGTTTGTGTTTATATTTCGAGGGAAAAAGTATGTTTGTATGTATGTATGTGTGTATGCACATATGTGTATATTTATATGAAATGGTAAGCATATTTAGTATTTCTAGACTTGTATTTTTTCAGTGAAATATACTTAAGTTGCTGGGTCAGGCTAGTTTAAACATTCATAGATCAAGTTAGTCTTCAGCTAATTTACATGCGTGTGGTTATTCATTGGTGTTGTGCTAGTAACACATCATGTAAGAAGCCAGTTCACTAACAGTCACTATCAACGTTTTGTCTGAGAAAGCATCTATTACCGTCCCTTACAGTACCAATATGAGCCACCTCATGGATAGATCCAGACAAATTACAGTATTATTATGCTGGGAGACTTCACTGGTGCCCAGCCAGACTTATATTAATATAATTAAGCAATTTTATGCACAAAACCCTGAATTTCTAGGACACAAGTACACTCTTTGCCTGTTCAGGCAAATGCAGAATCTGATATAACCTCCGGTGTAATTCCAAGCAGACGTCTTGCATCGGTTGTTTGTTGAGGATGCGTTTACTGGTGATGTACTGAAACTACCCAGCAACATTCCAGAATCTATTCTCAGAGGGAAAATACACCATAATGTGCTGAAATTGTTGAGGATTGAATTGTTTGAATGCAACAATGTTGGAGGTATATACGCTATTGTTCAATTTTATCAGGATGCATGCAAAAGACTGTGAGTTTCCATCTCATGTTTTCACGTTTTGGGCTGTTTCATGGCTATCTGGAAATTTGATTTATATAAAAAAAACCCATGTTATTTCAGTATAACATAAGCATTAAGGAACTTACACTGTGCAACTTTCGTCACAGATACATTAAGTGGTCGATCCCGTCGCTGCAATTAAATGCTTTTCCATCATCTTGCATTGTTTGACCTTATTACACTTTTGAACTAAAGATCATTTTGGTGCAGACAATGTCAGTATGTAGACCTATTAAGTACCTGGATTATGTCAGTTTCTAATTCATAATATTTTTGAGCAAAAATTTGGATTCATTGGATTCATGGCATTTTTGGGGGATTATTGAAATACATTTTTGACTTAAATCTAGAATGTTAAAGTCACTTTACTGTGGAATAATTTGCCTGACACCCTCTGGGAAATACGGAGAATTGTGACTCTTAGCTACAATGCTGTACCTCTTTATTCCTTCAGAGCAGAGTGATACATTTGAACACAAAGTAACTGACCCTGCTTTTTAATACCAAACCATACTGTAAACTAAATGCATATTACTAGACGCCTAGGGTTAAGAGAAAAAAAAACCACCATGAGGTCAGCACATAGTAGGGAATTACTTTTCTTTTCGGGATACCATCTATGTATCTGTATGTCGAATGAATGTGGCAAGATGGCTAAATGTCAACCCAGTGGAAATAAGCAAAACCTAATAAAGATGATAAATACATAAAGCTGGCCAAAATCTGCATTACGTGCAGTTGTCTGACTTCGAATTTGTTGACATTTAGGGGCTGCACTGCCCGCTCAACATCGTAACTGGACAGGAGCTTATTGTACACAGGCTATGACGGTCAGCCGATGCCAATGGTGTAGGTGTGGTGCCGCCTGCAAAGAGCGTTGGGCTGACATGATATCTGCTTGCTTAAAAATACTGGCGAAAAAGACATGTTTAAAGAATACTCCCTCATATATCTCTCACGTTTAGTTTTGCTAGTACTTTTTAAAATATCATTACTTGAGGAAAAGAATAATCTTAATTGTGCGATGAGAAGTTGCTAGGATTTAAATAATAATGAAACTTACAAACGCAGCAAGTAGTTTCGGAGATTCCTTTTGGTGGCTTGTGTCTTAGCAAAGGATCGCCGGCGAAGTGTTTCACTTGACCATCTCAGTTACCGTGATAAAGGTTCATACGTAGTAAGGACTACCACAAGTGTGTACTTATGGTATGTACAGTGCGCGTATAAACTCATAATACGCACTTACCGCACAGAATGGAGTCCAACGGTAAAGCAAAACATTCGCCCGAACAGCTGCTAAGCGTCCCGCAAGCAACAGGTCTCAGTCGCTTGTAGTGACAGGAGATGTTTTGGCGGCAGATGATAGGGTGAACGCAGAGAGCTACGCCAGGTTTACAAGCGCCTGATATCGATGTACGCGCTAATGAATTGCCATGCAACATCCCCCGGCTACATTGTCTTCTAATGTTGAAGTACGCTTAAGACAACGCGCTTAACGTGCGCTAAAGGTTTTAACACATGGATGGTCCTCGAAAGACCCATACCCTAACATTAAATATGAAAGAGTTCCATAAATTATTTCCCTCCACGGAAATGATGTTTTCCTATACAATGTATTTGACATATCAAAATACAGTTATCAAGTCATACCAGCGTGGTTGGACGTCTGTAATATGTGACGTATCGTTTGTGTTCCAAACAATTAATTAATGACATTCAATTTAACACTTTAGCCAATGTTATTCGTAATGCGGTAAAATCAAATGCCACAAAATTAACAGAAAGTAACGAGTGTTTACAATCTAGGAACAACAATGAAATGAAGATTCCTTTGCTTCGTTTGTTGACCAGCTTAGATTTTTCTCTGGTTTAAGAACACACAGGCATATATAAATTGTGTTCCGGGCCATTCAGCTATTTATCTTCTAATTGATTCCAGAATGCAACAGAAAGAAACGGACTAGATCACTGCAGGCAAGTAGCCATAAGAGATACAGTTTTCTGTGATGTGATTTCAAAATCCAATAATCCACTTTTACCATGTTGCGCCGATGTTAAAATTAACTTAGCGCGCCATTACAGGTGTTCGCAGGCCTAATGGTTTTAGCGTACATAATGGATTCCTTAGAGCTGCATACTAATAGCATACACTAACTCTCCAAGACTCTAATCAGCCTCTCCCGGTATTCTATCTTTCTCCGTGACAAGATGTAAAAGTATTCAGTTTACCAGCTTCGGGCAATGTGTTGTTCCTCCTACAAGAGCTGCAGCAGTTCAAGCAGAAGGACAGTCAGTTGTTTTGCAATGCACATTTTAATGGAATTTCAGCACATGCACATTAACGTCCACAGTTTAAGTCTTTGAACAAAGGACTTTTGCCCGAAAGAGTTGTTCTTATAATTTAGGCTAAAATACATCTCACAGAAGGAAGTCAGAAAGAAATCGATATTCCAGGTTGCTATCCAGTGCGTGGCCAAACTCTCAGTTGAGTCTGCACAATGCCGAGCAAAACAGATTTTTGTTTATACCAACATTTTTGTCAATTTAGTTCAATAAACCCTTTATGTGAATCATATATTTACATAATCGAGAGTGTACTTGCTTTTCATGATATACTGGGTATTTTTTGAGATATCTACCAGCGCTATGCTGAGCATAGAAATAAGACCAGAAGATCCTGATCGCAGGACATTCGCTGGCAGAAGCTTACCCCGCTTGGAGTCGCTGAATTGTACCACATTTGTTTTATCACAGCTGAATAAATTTCGTTGTACTTTTAAATAGACACACAGCCTTGTTTAGGGATATCCGATGTGTCAGGCGATTTGAAATTGCCTTTTTTCGTGATATTTATGTATGACATGCTGAAAACATTAGAATTTGAGCGCACAAAGTGAATTTTGGGAAAGATTAATTCAGACTCTCTGTCTCGGTTGTTATGTGTGGTTTCTTGTTGGTATTGATTCTCCACTCACGAAAATCTCAGTTATAGTTCACCACCTCAGCCAGTAGTATGATCCACGGTCTCTGCCTTTGTTTTCTCTCGGGCCCCATTTAGCGATGAGCTTCCAATTCCTTTCGACCAAATAGACGGGGGGGGGGGGGGGGCACCCAGACACATGTGTGGCAGGCAGCACGGACGACTTTGTTCCCCCCCCCCCCTAAAAATTAAAAGCCAGAGACATTTTTTGAGAAATGAAAGGCCAGTCAAAATATTCAACGGGTAAAGGATGTTCCGGTCTATTTGGGTGTCACATAGAATAAACCCTACGTCAACCGTGCAAATCACACTAAGACGGCTTTTCGTTTGGCCCTTTTCTCGACGTCAAGAGAGGGACCACACAAAAACTTTGAGTTACAACTATCTTTTTAGTTCTCCTCACACGGACTTGACTTGAAATTAATTGCAATACCATCGTTATGATGTCAACTAAAATAACGGATCTCAGATTTGTAATAATGTTTGAGACGCTTCGACGGAAGAGTTTTTCGAATATCAGGACCTTTGATTTTTAATGGAATGCCATCTTCTCACTTCCAAAGGCTCGTAACTCCAAAAAAGACGCAAAAATGGAAAAGGGTGAGCTCGTTCTCTTAGTTGAGGAAATTGACAACTTTGCTTTAGTGTGTTAGAAACGAAAAGCCCTACATATCGTTGTAAGTACAAAAAACAATCCTCAGCTCCATGGACTTATCTTTTAGAAAATATATGCTTTGTACCAGTTTTCATGAGGATTCTATGCATGATTGGGCGATTTGCGAACCCGTGTCATAACGTATCATATATGCTTATTACAGAGTGGAAATGTTTAAAACGCTGTTTTACCCAATGATATAAGAGGCTCCAAAATACATAGAAAATAATAATTCTCTAATGTTATTGAGATGAAGAAACATCTTTGTCTTGAATCGATTTAAACGATTGCCCATATAACAGAAATATGTGTAATGGCCATTAAAATATATCAACCACACAGTATCAGATGAACCTTGAACCTCGCTTAACTCGGTGTCAACCAGCTTCAAGTTCTCTTAATTATCGAAACATTCGGCAGGTAACAGCTGTGATAGAACAAATGTGGTACAAGTCAGCGACCCCAAGCGGGTAAGCTCGATCTATCACAGTGGTTTATTTTATTTCATTTTTATAAAAGTGTCTTATGTGTACTCGATCTCTCTTATCTCAAAGGTTTTTATGTGTACTCTTGACTATGTATTTCATCCTGGACGCATCGCAGGTATACCCTGGCCTGCTGATGCCCCCGTTGTAAAGGGGTAGTTTATCCGAATAAATTTATTATTATTCGGGAAAAAAAAAGAAACCAGCGATTGTAATGCCTGCTAAACCAGTCCGGTAGAGACACACTTCATTATGTTTGCAGAAAGTCGGAGAAGTGTTAGGAGTGCAAAACAGACATGAATAATCTAAAAAGAAAAATATCAGTGATACACGTAAACAAATACACACATGGTTCTCAGAGGTAGTCCATAACATCACTTTTTTCTAAAGAATCCTATAAGCGTTGTATGGATGCATATTTAAACACACACCCCAAATACTAAACGGTCAAATAATAAACAAAATTCTACCTAGTGACGCTGAACCTACGCTTTCCCAGATGTCCTCGTTGTACCTCATCGATAAAAAACCTCAATTCATGGTAAATGCATAACTGAACTAGAAACTATTGACAAAGACGAGGTAGCCTCTCCCAACAGGACGAAATTTGCTTTGCCAGAACGATATCAAATAATGTTAAAAAGTACTGAACGGGATATCAAAACAAACCATCTTCGATTTCTTGAAGGAACTTCCGCAACTCGCTTCATAGAATGCAGGATCTAGGGAGAGCTTTTTGCCAACCTTTTTGCTAAACAGCTGTACCTATTTGCGAGTTTTATATAGATAAAAAAGTTTTATGTAGACATGCTGTTTTATCTTATTTTCTTATCAATTTTTGTGTGTATTTTCCATTTTTGACTTCCTCTTCAAATTTGTTACTCAGATTACGCTGAAATTATGGTGGAGACGTTCCTCGTGCAAAGGTTAAAAGGTAAAAAAAAAATAGTTAGGTTTTTGGCCCTACTGTAGATCCCTTTTTTTAACGATTTTCTTTATCATTACATGCGCTTATGGTTGACTACATACATTTCTAATGATTAATATCTTATATAAACAGGCACTTAACAAACCCAAATCTAAAAGACCATGTAATGTTTGAACACAATCAAGTCCGATATTAAAAGAGCAAAAAGCTTTTCCGTACAACTCACTGAAAGAGAGTAATGTGCTCAATCATTATAACAAATTGTTGTGTGTAAGGGAAAGTCATATTTATGAAATTTGAAATTTGTAAGATAGTTTTAGTTTTTTTTATTATCCTTTATATGAAATAATAAAATCTATGAGGATTACAATGATAATTCACATTTTCAACTTCTTCCTTAAAACCGTCAACTATATCCAAAGGTTATAGGACCAGGTTGTTATCTGCATGTAAGGTCACGATCAGATAAGCGCAAGACTATAACTCCCTAGGATGGATGGGCAATTAAAATAAGGAACACACGTGTGTTGCATCAGATCAGAACAAAACTAAGATTTTGAAGATCAACATGCAGGTACGGATAAGCTTTAAAGCTGATACTTCCAAGTGAATCGAAATAATATTTCAAGACGTGCTCTGGTAGACGCTCATAAAGACTTGTAATAACACTTAGGAGGGTAGAGCAGTAGTATAGGATTATAATGCCATGTTGCTGGTCCACGTCAGAATACTTTTACATCATCGCACAGGTTTATGAACTTGACATATATGTGCATGTTTTTATGCTACTGGCTCCGTGGGCGGATTATTTGGATGGTTGGCCAACTGTAACAGTGTCGTTGTGACGTTCTTGATTGTCTTCAAACTTTGCTGTATTGCCTTTTGTTGGATGACCTACTGAAAATTGCATGAAAAAATTAAAGAAGTCATGATTTAAATGACCCGAGTGAGGTGAAATGGTTTAAGTGAAGTGGAGTCATCGATAGTCGAAGACCACAATTACTATCAATATTAGCGAGGGCAGGTCCGTAGACGAGTCTTACCTTAAGTAGTCGAACTCAAAGAGTATATAATTTCAGATTGATCGATGATAAAGTGACGTGATACAGTAATGTGAAACCCACATTCCGTTTTTGGATAGATCAAACGGGAATGCATACATGTTCAGGGATTTCGTACATTGCCATGGATTATACACTCGCGGAGATATATATGAAGAAGCGAGTTTAAAGCGTCAGAAGTGTCAATCATGTGGTAAGACCAACATATAGACTTTAAACTAGAAAAGAATATTTTTTTCCAAAGCAAATTTGTGTGTGTGCCGGCACAAAAAAAATTGTTGCCTGGTACATTCAAATTGAAAAGCTACATGCCAGAAAACATGAAATATCAGAAAAAAAACTCTGTAGCACATTGAAGCTTATACCATGCCAATCAGCTTGTAAAGAGAAATGCCTAATAGAGATAGTTTTGGATAAAACAAAATGTCAAGTATCAGCAAACAAGTAAATATTTGTCATGTAGTGAGAAACTCACACTTTTTTTTCACCTTTTATTCATGTATCGGTCAGTGTTGACGCTACGGCATGGACTGATGACAAAATGGTCACCGTATGGTGGCATCGAAGTGCTATGTCTGACATGAGTGTCACGACAAATCCTGGTGATGCCTATATATATATATATATATATATATATATATATATATATATATATATATATATATATATATATATATATATATATATATATATATATTGCTCATGACAGAGCATGGTTTGTTGTAATTCTGGTCTATCACAAACGTGTACAAGACTGCTATTGTTGCGCCTAATTTGCATTATTTCATAACTCACTAATAGGGCCACACAGTGTTCAGATATTCCAGCTTTAGCGACATCCGAGGGCCTAGCTCTCCTGATGCGCCTCCAGTTCAAACCTGTGCACCAAGTTATAATGGCACTTCTACTTATAATAAAATCTAAGATTTTCAACATTTATACTTTTCAAGTGCTCCTTATTAGGAAAAGTATAATTTAACCACTTTTCTTTGTTATTCATTGGATAAGCTTACAGCAGAAACCTATGAATTGAAGTTGGAATGACAATTCTACCTGACAATTTTGAAGATATTCAAGGTTTCAATTTTCAGAGTTTCCTACTGTGATTAATATTACAATCTGTCAGCCCTCTTTATTAAAAAGTCAGACTTTATTTATGGAAATATAATCATGCCAGTTTGGTGTTTCTACGGATAACAGTCTTCGAATAAAATGCTGGGCAAATCTGCTGGTGAAGGAAGAAATTACAAAGAAGAAAGACAGAAAACACAGAAACAAAGAATATCTCTGCTGGCACACAGTTACATGTATCATGATGTGAATCACCAAGGCCAAATGCCGGACTGACGATTGGTTTACTTAGGTCCACATTCTCACCAAAGACTGACGTTATTTAATCATATAGTATTAATAGGCGATTGCCTGATTGTCATTTTAAATAAATTACTTCTTACATCGCTCTAGAGGTCTGGACTAGGTGCACATGGGCTCTGAACTGGGTTCACTAATCACTTGGGTTCATTCTAAATTGACCGAAGTAAAATGAATGCCCATCTTTAGAACAAATCACGTGGCGTGGTATCAATCAATGATTGTAAAAAGAACAGGATGATTATATTATAAGGGTACGTCAGCCTTGTTGATTCTGAACAGCCAGCTTGGTGTTCATTCGGGTAGAAAAAAAAGTTATGGGGCTCTACAGAAACAAGTTGCAGGTGGGTTTTTATTAATGCAATTAGAAGATTAAATTTAAAAAATCACCATTCTTTGATCTACAATGACCCTATATAATCTCATTGACATCGATTTTTAATCAAACGAAACTAGGGAATGCACAGATAGGAACAGACCCACACCCACCCACCTGTACCGACAGAGTTAAGGTCGGAGGTGGTTACTGGTGGGTCAAAATGATACCAATCAGTACAAAAAAGTTCTAAATTTAGAACAAAGAGGACACATTCTGACCAATCTGGAAGTTCGATATGACAAAAATATGACATGTTACATCATCCTTTCCACCACAGTTGGTGAAAATTTTCTTGTGAAGCCCCTAGCTGGTTTGAGTCTATCTTAAAGTCCAAACTTGATGAAAAGTTTTTCAGAAATCCGCAAACAACTTTTCTAGAGCCTATGTATAACGAAGGACACTTTTTCATTGATGTAAACTGGTGCCACAGTGCCGTCTCCTTATACCATGTACTCCCTACCAGGGAATTGCGAGTTTTGAAAATTACTCCTACTTGTGATTTCATTGGGGTCTTCCCTTTGTCACAACATTGATCTGAGACAAAACTTTAAAAAAAATGCATTGCAATTTATTTGTAACATTAACTTTTTGCCTAGCCTTGTTTTACTTTCACGTGTCTTTAAAATTTACGACTAAACGTGTCCTAATTCAATGACAGGAGCGCAGATGTTTCCGGCAGGGTCCGTTCGTTGATGGAAAACGATATCAGTACCAGGCAGATGCCAGATCAACTCTTTTCGATCAACTCGCTTTAAATTTTTTGCCTTGACGAAATAATCCAAGTTAATAGCTGTCCTTCGCGCGGGTTTGTGCATTGCGACCAATCAGTACCAAGGTAAGTTCTTGGCTCAGGTCTTCTCAGGCCAGGACAGGGTTTCACATTAGTCAGGAATGGTCAAATTACTGCGTTTAGACATAGACGTGACGCTCAAAAACAACACTTTAGCGACCTTTTGTGAGACAAGGTACACTAACTTTTTATCCTCCAATGTATCTATTGATTAAATGTCCGTTCAATATGACCCCCCTTACACCCTAATTGCTACACGTAAAGATAGTGATTTTGAGCAGACAATACACAACCTCACCATATACTGTCATAAATGTCATTGTGAGGACTCTATTCCGTGGCCAATACATTTGCAGCTGTTCAGTCTACTTAAGTATTTCATCATATATCACTCGAAGCCGTTTTTTTTATCCAAGCTCATATCAAGATAAATTGTGAGGTCACCTCGGACAGAAAATTGGCTCCTTTTGAAACATCTTGGACCATATGGCGCCACAGAGATGAATTACCACGAACGTTATCGGGGTTAATAGACTCAGTGTTATAAATGTGACCTTTAGCCAAAGACTGACTGATATTTATTCTGCAAAAATCCGATTTTTCATTTTCCATACCGATAAAATTGGTACGTCTTGATATATCGAAATAAATTCAATGTAAATATTTACAGAAAAGGTAAATGCTCATTTCCATCTTTAAATACAATAATCTTTATCCCTGAATCTTCACCAACTTAATTATATAATCAGGACCGCACAGACGCAATACTACAGGGCTGCAATTAAAGTTTCACACAATAAAAGCATTTGAAATTGGGAGCCTCCATTTTCATTCAGAATGAGAGCAAGCGCACAAAGTAGACATTTGTTTAGCTTGCTAACATATTACGAGATACCAAGGACCACACAATTGAAGTTGCTTATCCCAGTGTTAACAATTACTTTTGGTAAGTATAAGATTAATAAAAGTGAGGAATTCTCCCTTTTAGCAAGTTGGAGAATGTATGATATTGCACCTCTGTGACCCTTACGATCCAACATCAACGCATTTTTGGGAGTGCTGTTTTAAAACCCGAATTGTCACCGTGGCCATCAGTGTATTTCAGAACTATGTCAGATCTCTTTTGCTACATAAAATATAAATAGCCACACACACACACGCACACACACACACATACACACACACACACACACACACACACACACGCGCGCGCGCGCGCACACACACACCGGTAGAGAGACAATTGGGCATATAATTTGGATCTGAAACAAAAATTAAATTCTTGCGAATTTATCGTTTTTACGTAAAAATTATCAGATCCATTTTCGATAAAAATGTGTGCGTCGCAAATAAGAAGCACTGCGATATTGTAAATCATTTCGACGCATTATATTGCTATTACAACAACAACATGCCCAAAGAAGAAAACTTTTTGCCAAAGTTATGAACTTACAGGTTTACAACAAATGCAGGCCTATCGAAATAAATACTCTTATTCGTATAAAGATTACATAACATCTCCACATAATAAGACACCATTAAAGGAAACATTGTATTCATCAATTTGTGGAATACCAATTAATTGCTGGAAAATATATACACAATGGTTTGAATCATGAAAGGTTGTTGCAGTTCGGTTGTTTGGAGCATATTATGCAATTTCTGAAACAAAAGATAAAATATCATATGAAGCGACCCAGCAGTTTGCGCACGCACTCACGCTCTGCGACCCACCCTAAAAGCAGATTCAGAAATTTTAAAAAGTGGGGCATAAGATCCGCAATTGGAGTTGAAGAGGATAAAATAACCTGGAAAAACTCAAAACGTATAGTCAACCCTTCACCTGAAAAAAAGTAATTAGAAAATAATAAGAAATTGATACATGCATTTCCCATTTTCGACCAGGCAATAGGTACAGAAGGTCGCTGGTTCCAAACCTGGTCGTTCCGAGGTCAAACATAAATATGTTTTTCGGTATTCCGTCAACGATGGTGGACTTAAGTCTCAGATAGTTGGAAAATGCCGTATGCTGTACTTTGTATTGATCCATATACTGTCAACCGTGTTATCTGTCCCACTGACCTACAGCACAGAAATAAGGTTCGTAATTACGTAATGAAGACAGGTTACTTGTCCTATTTTACTATATCAATTTGCTTGTTCTGTGACTCATTTACCACACGGTATTTTACACGTTTTTTTGTTTTTGTTTTTTTTTGTTTGTTTTTGTTTTGTTTTGTTTTGTTTTTTTGGTTCACTAGCCAAGCAAATACTTTTTTGGCAAATGCACGTGGCTTAGAATAAAAATAGCTAAGTTACCATTTCAACATAAATGGACAGACTTTCCTGTTATTGTATTTGTGTCTTTTTGCCCAGAACCACTTCCTAGTAGTCAATATCCTATTCCGCAGTTCGAACTCTTTACTCTCCATAAGCTAACCTGTCCCTGTCTAACCTGTATATATATGGAATTACTAATGTCTATATTGCACACGTTCCTCTGTAAAATTTTGACATAGGCTGTATCAGCCCAAATAAATTGAAGAGTCTTCAGCGGGTAACTACTCAACATGTTTCGGAGCCTTTTACCCGTCATGTTCCCCAAACACTAGTTTAGAACAGGGACTTTGGAAAAAAATCAGGCAAACATTATGTGCAATTTTTCTTTGAAAACTAAAAAAATAATCATTCACAGGACAATGTTTCAAATGCAGCAGACTTATTGTGCTTCCAAAGTTCATGCTTGTGACCATTATGAAATTGAAGTTTTTCCTTTATGTAAAAAAATCCAGTGAAGGCAGACTTCTTGTGCTTCCCAAGTTCATACTTGTGACCATCATGGAAAAAAATCCTTTATGTAAAAAAAAAAAAAAATTATAATAAAAAACATCAGTGAAGCCCTCATATTGGTTGTTTTCCCTCAGGCCTGGGTGATATCAACAGTTGTTATCTACGTTTTCTTTATAAATAAGATTTGTTAACAAATTTAATTTGTTATTGTATAATTCGAATATTTCCGCAAACCATTTTACAACAATGAAGCAATATTTCGGTACCTTTATATGGTGACCAAAATAATCCTTTTACTTCTTCTTCTGCAAAATAACATTTTTAAACGGTCATGTCTTCATACAGATATTGGATGGCAGGGAGTCCAATATGACGTTTACGGGACGATGAAACGATATATTGGGTGAGGCGAAGCCGAACCCAATATAACGTTTCAGAGTCCCGTAAACGTCATATTGGACTCCCTGCCATCCAGCATCTGTTATATTCTGCAATTTGTATGATTTTCCTTGTATAAATATAGAAGTCTGAAACACTCTATAGTTAAATCACAAAATTTATTTCCCACTGAAATTCTACACAATTTGCCTGAATCTAGGGAAAAGCCCCAGTGAACGTCATTTGCATTATGACGTCAGGCGCGCACGGAGATTCCCTCGAGCTGTCCAGTATAACGATCCAATATAACATTTACAGGGCAGGCACGTGGCACACACAGCTGATTGGCTACTAACAGACTAATGCAGAATATATGTATATATATATATATATATATATATATATATATATATATATATATATATATATATATATATATATGTGTGTGTGTGTGTGTGTGTGTGTGTGTGTGTGTGTGTGATTTAGCAATTTATTTATAGCTAGTTTGTTTCTAATGGTTACTTGAAAGTCACGTTACATTGCCGACCATCCCTAATTATGACAGCACCGAGGGTGATCCCACAGCCAATAAGATAAAATTACACGCATGGCTTTATGGAGATATACGTTTCTTTTTGAATGTTATGCCATCTGAATGTATATTGCATAATGCAGTAAATATGTTAAAATACCGCGGAGTTGAATTTACTTATACAGATAACAGCAGATGACAGATCAGTGTGTTCCTTGTGCTTGGCCCTTTTTGTTATCTATTGTCACCAAAGAGCTGACCCTTTAAAAAAAATATCGACAGCTTAAAAATTTGGGCTTCTTCACGGCACCATTGTACTATTTTCAAGGTTCAGTGTAGTCACAGCAGTGGTGTATATTAAGTGATTCTCCGTACGTTTGAAAAATGATTTAGATCAATCATTGACATATTTTGGCATCCAACTTCTGATAACATCACAGTTAAAATAAACTCAATAAAACAGCGTCTGATTTTTTTAAAAATATCTCTTTGTGTTCCAGTAAATAGATGTATTTGACAAAACATGTGACACATCAAAAACAAACTACTTTTTTCAAAAAGAAAAAAAACAAAGCCCCTTCAACCTAAAAACAGAGAAAACAGAACTGAGCAAAACAAAACAAAATGGCATGAGACAAAAATAAACCGTAAGCAACCCAAACCAAACCAAACCAAAACATAACGAACGAAAAAATATGACAATGTTAAAAACATAAGAACTACACTTCCTTAAAAAAAAATAAGAAAATGATATCTTGCCTTTACTGCATTTTGGAGGCCGGTTTTCCCTAAATTGAATGATTTGAATAAAATGTGCCTGGTTTCATATGTTGAATTGTGTGGACATGGTAAAATTGTCCATTATTGTAACGTAAAATATGATATACTTTTAAGAAATAAATATACAATATTGTATGGTAACAGAAGATTGTATTGGATAACAAACTCTTGTCCCATAACTTAGTAGCATAATTTACTAATTAGTATATACTATACAGTGAGCAAGCTGAACACGCTCCCAAGTGGGAAACAGCGATACTTTCTTATTTGGTCACTTGGATAATGCAAAATCTTGTTGTTATGTAGAGATCACATTTAACAAACATTCACATTTGGAACTTAATTTTATGTTCTGAAAGAGCCCATGTTGGTACGGGCAACTGACAATTTGTAGCTGATTGAGCTGTAAAAGCTTGCTCAATCAAATAGTAAATAATACAAGATACTTACGATCTTACACAGATATCATGCCTGTACCCAAGTACCAGAATAGAATACATGTATGAACACAGCAATTAGAAGCGTCCTTGTGTTGGGCGTCTTTTTCACATAAATGAATATATATATATATATATATATGGCAAGATGGGCTTTTTAAAATTACGTCAAACCCAATCATCAAATAAAAGACATTCCAATGGGTAGCAACTGCTCCTGTTACTTGTTTTTTGGGGAGCTTGAATTTCAGTATATGGATAAATTGATGAAAAAGGACTTTCGGATAGCAACAAAATTTTCAAACAACGCAATGTAGATTGATGATATTGCTTGAGTGAATGTACAAAATTTCAGTGAAATTACTAAAGAACGTTACCCAAAAGAAATTCCCTTTGGAAGGTAACAAATCAGATGGTCTCAGGCATGTGTTTCTGGAGTTGGCTACTCGGGTCACTAATGGCAGAGTTTGCATCAAAGTCTATCACAAAAGTATTTGACTATTGTTTCCCTAACAGTAATATTCCGGAAACAATTGGATGACATTCATTTTTGTCACAAATTTTGAGATTTGGTGGTGTTTGTTCTAAATGTCAGGACTTTGCATCTAGAACCAAATTTATTTACAATAAACTGACGTCAAAAGATTTCAAAGATATACTTTCGATCAAATATTTCTACAAATTTAGCTGTAAATAGAGAGTTAAAGAAATTCTCCGACCGTGACCTACCTAACTGCTCAGGGGTCACGCTCGTGCTTTCCCGGTACTCTATACCGCGAGCGGTTCGGAGGTGTACTCTGAAGCAAGAGCGACACGTAATCGTCCCGCCTTTATTTCAAATGAGGGAAAAAGAGGTACAAGAACGTAGAAGTTGCTGTTCAACTCTCACTGAAGAACTGTTCATACTTCAAAATTATGTTTTAAGGTGTTCTTCGGAAACAAAATCGTACATGCACTCTGTAACTCAAGAAGAAAGTCAACGTGAAGTATACGTCTCGTGGATATGCTTTTCACTGGTCACAGTCAGTGAAGCTTAGCGAGTAAAATGAGTTTAAGATCCGAGGAGAACGTGACACAAATAAATCGATGCCGTTCTTTCACGGGTTGGACCATTGTGGCCAGTCATGGCACGTATCATAGTAGGGGATTCTCACCAGACACTGCGCATGCGCTATTTCTTGCGCTTTACTTCCGCTTGGTAGTTCTCTGAGTCGGTTTAATATACATACATACAGCACACGAAGAAAGAAAAAAGAGAAAATATTGCAATTTTGTTCTCTGACCGCTTCTAATTAACATACAAAATAAATACATGCACGTTCACATTACAATGCTTAAGCACAATACAGTAACTAAATTTAAAAGAGATTAAAAATCTATATTGTCAGGAAAGGCGACCACACAATTACCCACAAAAACGTTAATCTAGGCATATGCACATTTTATGTATCCGCGGATTAAGTACACAAACAACGATATGGGTTAGCAACAATCTGAGAAAAGCAATTAAGAATAAACCTAAACCGATTTAATAAATTATAAAAAAGAAATTAGCATCAACAACCAATTAAAATTCGAAATTTTTTGGTATAGGAAAACGGTCCATGAGTAACAAGTTAGGTATTATTGTGAAATAAAGATAGAATGATTAAATGGTTGAACATTGTGTGAGTAAAGAATGGAAATGAGTTCGCCGCAATGATGTAAAACGTTGCTTTTGGTACAGATGAGTTATCGCGTACTTTTCAAACAATTGTATTCTATAATAACCATCGGAAGATGTCTGCTGCAACTGAACATGGACCTGGTATTCTCATTCTGAATACATACAGTCAATCAATTTAAGGACTTCAAGTTAGAATGAATACTAGTATTGGAGTTCATTGGCCTGAAACTGACTATGTTTGTTGCTGTTCACAATTTGAATCATTTATTTTCAAACCGGGTAAACCCATTAAATGTATGATACAATATTAGATACTGTCAGACAGAAACTGCAGAATTTTGAAGCGTCGCTTACGCAAGCATTTCCTTACAACTGGGCTCTGTCGAATTATTCAATGCTGGGGTGTGAAACACATCTCATCAACCCCTATTCAAATGCATGACGCGTGAAATACCGCTAATTAACATACAAAATAAATACATGCTCGTTCACATTACAATGCTTAAGTTCAATAATTAGATCTTTACTGGGTCTCAGTAAATTTTCACACTCAACCCCGATCCTAGCAGCTTTGGATATACCTAAAGTAAGCGAAATTATAGAACGGGATACCCAATCCCTATTCCACAGAATTTTAAAAGTAAAGTCGCCAGTTCGTGACTTAAATGTCTTTCTTGTCGCGAAGCAAATTGTCACAGGTTCCACGGTGAAAGGCACACTTGTTGACCGCATAATAAGAATGGGGCTCTCACCCACTGGTTTGGTTGCCTCTGGTGCTGTTACCGGCAACCCTCGTGCAGAGGGACAGGCGGCTGAGAGTAAACTGGTCGATTGTGGACTGGTTGATTCTTTGCGGTATGTTCTGCTGCGCGAGGATCACAATAAACCCCATGGTACCATGCACCACATGACCAAGCTTTTAACCAAGGTGTATTGATTTTTACTTTATCTACAGAATTTCATTTTTAGCTCATAACTGCCTGGATATATTTTATCTTCTACATATGTGTCAACCTGATTTTCTTGAGTTTTCCGTTTGTGTTTTATAATTTTACCTCTTTGTGAGCTGTATTGTGGCTTCCTTTTGAAGTTATGTATGTCTTAGTTCTCACTATAATTTATTATCTTGATTTTATGATTGTTCCATTATGATTCTGTGTATGTACCTATGATTTTGTGTATACATGTACTTATGATTTTTGTGTATATTTATTTATGTAACCATTTTTACCCATTACTGGGGGTTTAATAAAATATTATTATAATGTGCTCCAACACTTGTTGTGAGTAGCCTATGCCTATCACCTGAGCGCGAGAAATGCCGCTTATTTGCCCAGGTACTTGATGCGAGTAGCTTAAGTCTATCATCTTAGAAAGTAAAGTTCACAAACAAATAATATATTATTATAAGAGAAATGCCAAATGTCTTTGTAAGTGAACAGTTTGGAAAACACCATCTGTTACAAATATGAGAGGTAGATTTACAAGAGGGATAACGACACGCTAATGCTGACAATTATACGTATAAAAAGTATATATCGGTATCGGAAGAGTTTACCTAGTCCGATACCGAGAAAGGTTCGGATTCAGTTTATAGGGAAAATAAAAATAAAGAAAAAACTCAAAAGAGAAAAAAATCAAAAGAGGAAAAAAACAAACTAAAAAAAAAAAAAAAAAAAAAAAAACAAAAACAAAAAAAAAAAACAAAAAACAAAAATAATATAAAAAAAAAAAAAACAAAAACAAAAAACAAAAAAACAAAAAACAAAAAAAGACGTAAACGCAGCTTGATATGTGTATTGAAAAACTTATACCACACACACACACACACACAGAGAAAACTCTGCATGCGGGGCAGGTCAGCCCGTCTAGAACAACACGACAGGAGGTCCTGCCACACCTCTACGCTGCCGTGAAAATAAATCACAGTGTGAGGACGTTCCAAATCGAATCCGAACGCAGAAAGTTAGCCAAACCGATCCCGAACCGATATTGAATCCTGCGAATCGGTAATATCGGATTGGGTGGTTCGGATTCGGTCAGGCCTTACACAAGAGACAGCGAGCAAGATTGTGTTCGCAATTTTCCTGTAACTTTTGGAACCAAGTAAAAATATCAAATATGCATTTATTCTTGTGACTGATATTTTCTGGCCTAAATCTTACGGAAAACTGTATGTTACGTGTTAGGCATGTATTATATAGTTATTTTTTCTCCGTGCATGTCTTGAAATCGAACCTGTAGATTGACACATTTATGTACTGCCATGCACGATGTCAATGTTGTTGGCACGGAGAACAATTTTGAAAATCACATTTTCTTATGTTTTACCAGGCAGACAAACGAATTCCGTTGAATAATGTTTACCACATTGAGAACATGCTTCCCCTGATTTACAACATACCGGTATACTCGACTCACATATACTGGGGGCGGAGGAGGGGGTGGGGTGTCGACCTGGCTGATTTACTTCTTTATATTGACTGTGATTTATTTCTCTTCTGTAATATCTCATTCATTCACAAAAGTTCTAAAATCACTTTGAATGAGGCAATATAGTAATATCTTGAAGCCCAGAAAATCAATATTATGTACATGAATAAAAAAAAGTATTGTCATTCTTGGATCAGAGGACATTGCAAAAAGACAGGATTAGCATATTTTATTATAATGGGCCTTGGTTATGTTTATCTGACGCAATGATGACAGACATTATTGTATGCACAGATTCAGTTATTTTTCCAGTCACAAGTAAGAATGTAAATTCTTTTTAGATAGAAAAAGTACTTTAGTCAGTGGTATTTAAAATATACTAGGTGTTAGGGCTTATTCGTCGGTTGAAAATCCATAAAATGAACATACTTTGTCCCAGGCAATATTATGAAAACACCGTGGCCCATAACACGTACATCTTGGCATTTTACTGGTGATTTTACGCTAGCCTAAGTCAGATTATACAATATAGTTTTATATGCGCTGACTGTAAGTATGGCTGTCGAGAACTACCACGATCCCATAAGTCCTCATTCAATGTGGCTGCTGGTGAAAACCCCTATTCCCTAATAGGAAGAAACCATACGGGCTTTACGTCCGATATGACTCGTAGTAAACGTGAAGTAAACACAGTTGAAAAATTACGTTACTTGAATAGTTCGGGGGCGAAAGTGAAAAGTACTAGGTTTTGTGTAAGATTGAATAGTATACTTTTTTAGTCTCAGCAGAACAGCATTCATACTCACCGCTATATAAGCATTCCTTTTGTGGAAGGCAACATGTAGATTTCTCCTTTCTTTCTTTCTTTCTTTCTTTCTTTCTTTCTTTCTTTCTTTCTTTCTTTCTTTCTTCCTTTCTTTCTCTTTCTCGCTTTCTTTCTATCCGTTTCCCCTTTCTTTCTTCCTTTTTTCTTTCTTTTGTTCATATACTTTTGTTATGTTATAATACATTACGCTTTCTTCCCTTTACGCCAGGTTTTATATGACTGCATGTTACACTTTAGCACAAAACCTGTATTTTTGCCATTTCTATGACCAGTATGTTGCTTTGAAGCTGGAGAGAGAAAGGGTGCCAGCGAAACGTTTCTATGACCACAAATTATTTAGTTAACTCATTCACTGCCAACTGCGACTTAACTCGAACTACTGAAGACCACAGCAACTACTCTGAATGATCAAAAATAACTAGACTCAAATTCCTTGTAGAAAGACCTTTTATTCAATTTATATGCCGAAATGCTCATATTTCCAGAAAAAGATAATGGTCCGGATCAACAGCTTTCCTCGAGACGCTTTGGACACAGCGCGTGAAAGAGCGTCGAGGAGAAGCTGTTGAGTCACTCCACAATTAAGAAAGAAAAAAAGTAAAATGCCATAAATTTAAAGTTTAAAAGTTGCGAATTTCTTGTACGTATGCAAAGTATATAATCGAGAGAGAGAGAGAGAGAGAGAGAGAGAGAGAGAGAGAGAGAGAGAGAGAGAGAGAGAGAGAGAGAGAGAGAGAGAGAGAGAGAGAGAGAGAGAGAGAGAGAGAGAGAGAGAGAGAGAGAGAGAGAGAGAGAGAGTGACTCAAATTCATTGATCGAAAACTGGGCAAGTGACGACAGGCTTTCATTCATTTCCCATGGCGTCTTGGGTCATTGGCGGTCACAGGCGTGGTGAATGCGAAGGCCCGCATAATTCATGCATTCAGGTTGTATTTGAGATCTATACTAGACATTGAGGTCTGCTGTACTCAAAACACTTTCGTAAACTTCTGTGTCAAAATTTATGCCGTGGTAATAGCAATTACTCAATTTGAACAGCAAGTTGCTATATATATCACTTACGTGACACATTAACATGCTACTCGAAAGTAGGATGTCCGCGTAAGGTATATCTATAACTCGATTTTCAAGAAATATTAGCAAGCTTTGGCTTCAATGATTTTAGAGATTTTACACTTGACTGTTCTGTTACTTAATTTTTATCTTTTGGCGTCATTCTCTTATAATATTCACATTTCGGACATTTAAGGCTTACTTCTTTTCTGTCAGGTTAAACTCCGTGGGGATATCGGTAGCACGATGCTGGCCAACGAACATTTCAAGTTTGCCTAATTGTACTTTACCTTGTTAAGAATGATTACATTTTAATAACATGTTCTTAACTGAAATGCTGATGACTTTCCTTCTTTTCTGACATGCCTCAGTATACATTTAGTCAATGTAAAAAAAAATACTCGAGTTTGACAGTGTTACATTTCTGGTGCTGGATGTCCATTGTTGCAGTACTTGTTACGATTTCCCTCGGCTTGTACAGGTGGTTTAGATGTAACTGTTTATCTTATAATCACTGGGACAGAATGTAATGCCCAAGTGTGTTTCTACCTCAGTTATACACTGCCAGGTGGTTTACCAAAGATTAGCTATCCAGCTAGAAAGCGTGCATACTGGTTCAAGGGCAAGTCAAATTATTTTAATTTGAACTTGTAGCATACAAATTAAGTAATCATGTTTCGTTTGACACGTATTCTTTGTTCATATTGCAGCTCTGCATTTATAAGCAAAGTTTCATCTATTTAGCTAATGCGTTGAAACGTTCATATAATTTTCCATTATTGTGTGGGTTGTCTTTGCTGAATATTAAGCTTAGACAAGGAGCCGTTCCTCAGAGAGACATGTGCGGGTACAGGTTTTGAACCATATTCTGAGTAGTAACCAACTGAAGCCCCTTTAATTTATCTGGCCTAATACAACCAATGTCAAAATTATACAGAAGAATGAGTCAATAGTATTTCCATATATATATATGTATATATATATATATATATATATATATATATATATATATATATATATATATATATATATATATATATATATATATATAGTTTAGACAGTGTCAGGTTAGCATATGGGGTGTAGACAGTTCGGACTACGGAATAGGGTTATGACTACCACGAAAGTGGTTACGATGAAAACACACAAATACAATACTGACCTGACACATCTTGTGTCAACGAATCAAACCAATTACAACAAATCCACGTTGTGGTCATCTAGATATTTGAAGCCTGCATAATATCGTTCGCTATTCGTCAACAGCTCCTTAAAGGACAGAAACAGACTTTTGTTCAGGACGAGTTTTGTATTCGCAACGTGTGTTCTGTAACTCGTTACCAGAAACGCAGCTTTTGTGTCCACAACAAACAACGGGTGGTTCCGGAGATACTCTGCACACAGAGTCCCTTTTCACTTGCCAGTTTTTGCCTTTGCTGGGTGTTCAGCATTTATCAGACGAGGACAGGTACAATAGATTGACACCAGCCGCAACCAGCTTGGTATCGTTCTGCTGGTCTATTCAAGGGAGGAATATACTTTTAGTGAAAATTTATGTACTAAGATGTTTCATATGGCTTGTTTTCACTGAATATGTCCACTTGTTTGTTTTTTGTGATTGAAAAACATGAACATAACAAATCATATCATAGTACCGTCCTAGTCAATCTTGCGAAAGGCTGTTTCAATGATGCCATTAGTAAACTAACATATGGTTTTCAAGCAGATGCTCCAGTCACTGGATTTTCCGTCCCTCTAGAAAAGTCGATAGTTGAGTACACATCCTGCAGCATGGGACTATCTTATGTTGTGGCAATAACTTTGTGACCACACCGAGTAATGGTGAAATAGATCCAATATGTCTTTCAGATACACCGCCCTGCGAGTCCTTGACTATGGGATCAAAAGTTAAAGCAGTGTAAATTCATCGATGATAAGTATGTCTACGTTATGGCAAATAAAAGCAAAATCGGTGACTTATTTAATAACACATTTTCGATGGCAAGAACTTAAGACGACATTATAAACATTAATGCACCCAGCACCAGGCAATGAAGAACCGAAAGCAAAGTATGTGAATTGATATGTGTGTTTATGTGTTTGCGTGAATGCGTATATGGCCACAATCGTTGTCTGTGTCTTTGTGAACGCATATGTATATTTATGTTGGTAGTTATATCTACATTTGCTCTATGTAAATCTTAAAAGCATAGTTGATGCAGTTACAGTAAGTGTGTAATTGTTGACAATCGGAAGATACCTTTAGGCTTGAAGGAAACATACCAGAGCTGTCATTTGGTATCGTGTATTAATTAAAGGATGGCATTATTCTGTGTCATTCCATCAGCACTAATTGCTACAGAGGAGAACATATATGTTTTTCAGCACTTACCACCTAACCCTTTGTAATCAAGGCGACTTGGAGGCCTCTATGCTTTAAAAATATTTGCACCAATCTTTGCAATTGTTTCGTGTTAAAGGAGTATTGTGACTAAGAACTAAAGGATAATGCCAAAGTGGCGCAATTGCCAGCGACATGATGCAACATCTTTTATTTTGGGGGTTGCAAAATGTGATGACGTGAAAGACGGAGTTAAAGGAAGAGATGTATGTACCTTTCTTGAACGCAGTTATGGAGGACGGACACAAAGAGTCAGTCAATGGAATATCTGGCCGAGAAAAAACATTCAGGTAAAAGCTTTTCAGCATCAGCTGGCTGTCTAATTGATAAAAAAATGATCCCTCTTCAGCAGGAGAAAAACAGATAAAGTACAAGCTACTGGAAAAACTGGGCCAACATGTAGTCACCTGAGATGTCTATTAAGGCGTGCCACCTTCATTAAATCAGGTATGTGCATTTTACAAATTGTTCAAAATATATGGACACTCTTTAGTTTTCTTACTTTAATTTCTGCATGTTTGCGTTTTAATCTTCCAGTTTGTACCAAAAAATAATGCCTTCATGAAAAATTGCAGAATCTATATGTCAAAAGTATGGTGTAAACACACCGACGATAAAGTACATATTACCAAACATGAATGTTGGACATGTTTTTTTTTCTTTTTTTTAATTGTGATGACATTTATCCCATGTATGCCAATGTCATTATGTCAAAAACAGATGGAACCACCTGTACATGGGGGGACTTATAGCAGGACAGGTGCACATTCCTTTCTCTTGGCTACAAATGACAAGCCAGATGTGCTAGGTTTTTTGTCCCCTTAGGTGGCTCCTTTTGCATAGGTTGGTTACTTGCTGGAAGTGTACTGGTGACTCCATCGGTTGTTAACGTATCCCATTCCGAGAACGTGCGCATTGCCTCATGTACATATTAGATAAAAATACCTACCATATCAGTTTTTTCCGCTAAAATGGCCAACAACAATTACTAATGCCAAATGTCGGCGTTTGCCTTTGTCTAGAATTCGTACACTTTTGTAAAAACATCAAAACAAAAAGTGTAGGCAGATCCCCATCAGGGGACAACAGTTATCCTCAGCACTTTCTTGGCGAAGAAAAAAAAGGATTAAAAGTGTTGACTCAGCCGCATGACATTACAAGGCAAAGGTTAAATGTGTGTCGATGGAAGAGGCGCTATACACTTTATGCTGAGACGCCACAGCTGGTGTTCCTCCTATGCCCATCGAATTCACATACTTCACAGACCAGCGAAAGGTCATGTATTCACAAACATCATAAATGGTTTAAATGGCGGCTGATTTACTGCAGGACGCAGCGGGTGGCATCGCTGCACCTGTTCAGCAATTTCACAGTTGACCAAAGTGACCACCATTACTGTCACTCTCTATCCTTATAATTGCATTTCCGGGTATAGTTCACTGCTATTTAACGCTTTCTCGCTCAAATTGCACGAAAACTCCCCGGTGTGAAAAGTCGTCTGCCCGAATGATTTTTTTCACATAACGCTACCAAAAATTCACAATTGTTCGAACGGGAATTGTAAATGGGGCACATTGCAGTGTACGGCCCAGGTCAACGGTCTTTTCTAGAGGCGGGATGGGTCCTTCAGGGTCCAACCTGTTTAAAACTGTTGACCCAGTCTTCTTTAAAGCAGTAAAGTGTTAAAGTCATTCAGTGAGCCATTGGCTTTTGGACGTGCCTAGAGGCATAGGTAGATCTGAAAAGGGCTCGGTTGATGTCCATAGATTTTCAGAACTAGTTTCATTTTCCTATTGGAGAAAAACCCAGGATTGTAGGTGATACACCCCTATACGCTGTAATGGTATTTCTTCGCTTGGATGCTTCAGTATCTACCGTAGTGCTGACTTTCTTACTGAATCACTGAATCCCGTTAAAGCAAATACTGTCGGCATCCATAAAGCGTTAGATCTATGATTATCTCGAGAACTGATAAAAGTCACAGATGCATGGTTTGAATGACAGTAATATACCGAAACAAAAGTTGCAAATGGAGGATAAAATATATTTTAGCCATATTTTCAAATATTTAATGATTTCTTAATAAATATTTATTTAAACATTTTAAATGTTCAGACTTTTAATAATGTATTTGATTCGATTAAGACGTTTTTAATGGATACATGCTATCTTCAAAGAAACTACGAATTATCTGCAAGCTGAACAACTATTGTTGTCTTGAATGGCATGTTCTTCAAATGGGGCAGTTTAGAGACCGATGTCCCTCAGGGAATAGTTTTTGATATTTTTTTATTTTGTTTATGTTGACGATACCGTACATATAGTTAATGCTAACATTCAAGTATTTGCTGATGATGTTAGTCTATTCGACGTTACTCAGGTATCTCAGAGCAGTTCGGTTTGAACATGGAGTTCGATAAGATAGAGGACTGGGATAATAAATGAAAGGCATCATTGAACCAAACAAGATAAAGTATAATGATTTTCCAATAAGAGGCAAAAGAAACTACTGCTACTTTCTTTGTTTGATAATGATGTAACAACGAGAATGAAACTTAAACATCCATGTTTAAAAATTAAGCAGCATTCTAAATTCGTCATGTCATGTTTCATCTGTCATTGAAAAAGTCAAGATTAATCAGTATCTCATGTTCTTAACAATATTGACTTGAGCGGGGGACCATTGCAACAATTTACATTTCCTTTCCAAGACCTAATGTTATTTGCGAAGGCTTGTCACTCACCTAAACGAAGAGTAATTATGACATGTTGTTCAACTGGATGCAGCACAGGTATTCATTAGTTGGATGCTGGGTATCCCGTAGCCACCTAAGATACATGACACCTGGATGGGAAACGTTAAAAATGCTGCACATAAAGAATTAAATTACCGATAATGAACAAAATCATAATCAGTAGGTTTTTCATTATTTATCTGGTATTACTAAACATGAATTCAATGAAAGCACTTACATTAGATTTAGGTAAAATGCTATTCATTACATACAAAGTGCAATCTCATTTAACACTTTTTATTTCCCATCCACAGTTTTTTAGAACCACTTCGAACTGAGCCAAAGGCAGGCGGCACTGATTTCTATTTTTGAATTATACTCGAACAAAATATAGAACCACTCAGGTACATGTACATTCTTTTAGTTACACTTGCACCTTCTAATTTGCACTCTTGACTATACATGACTTTTATCAAAGTGAACAGACATCATCCTAAGGCTTGTATCAAACACTCTGCTAACTCCATCTTTGGTTTTTGTAACATGTATACAATCCACCTTTCCCCATTTGCCCTAACTACAATTTCATACGAATTGACATTACACTTCAAAAACTGGGTCGGTGAATATACTTCTTCTAAGAATGAAACGTTGTTTAAAATAGTAAATTTATACACTGAAAATGCAATAAACTGTTTCTTAGATCCTGACACGGTTTCCCCTACGTCATCTGATGAAGGTGTAGTGGTCATAACTCGTTACTTGGACAGAAAAGGTAAACAGGAGTTGTACCATTTCCTTCAGATGTGAGATCAAAGCTTTGTTAAAACATTGAGCCAGGGTGTGACGTAATTATGATGACTCTTTTCTTTGGTCTTGTGTTTACTTTTTCATCCTTTGATTTATTCGGGAATTATTTCAGTTTAACCACAAACAAATTTCGTTTTTTTGGTGACAATTAGCAATAACAGATTTAGAAATTTAGAAATTATCCTCACTTTTTACAAAAATGTAGAAAGGTATCCAGTGGGATTCGAATCTGGATGGCTATGGACAATTTTTTTTTTACTATACTGTGGTTTGTTTACTGCATTTCTCGAAACCTGCATTTCATATGTCTTTATCACACACACACACACACACACACACACACACACACACACACACACACACACACACACACACACACACACACACATATATATATATATATATATATATATATATATATATATATATATATATATATATATATTTATACACTGTTATGTTTATATACCATTTAGTTTCACCTCAATGCAACAATGTGCAAATTGGTATATGTTTTAGGCTCGATTTGTTACTTTATTATACTTTGTATTGTTGCATGCCGCCCTGGACTACATGTATAAGTAGCTGTCTATGTATTTCAAACTTTTCAAAAATTTGTTATTGTAACTTGGCTGAAAAAGGTCAAGAGGAGTTGTACAATTTCCTTCAGAAGTGAGATCAAGGCGTTGTTAAAACATAGAGCATCTGTGTCTGACCATTACAGGTTTATGGCCCCAGAACACTGGGCACTGCTCGGTGGAGGAGCACAGCAATCCACTGAGGTGCACTGTGCTGATGTGCAGATAGATAACCTTCACTGTGTAAATTGTGTAGTTTTAACTCAAGAGCTTGCTAACAGTGCAAGAATGAAGGTGCAGGTTCACAGTATATTTGCAAACTTAAGAAACTGTGAGGGTGTGAAGGAAGATACACAGTGCGCACTGCACATTGAAGTGGCTCGTATTGCCTATACAAAGCCCTGTCACCCTGGTGTTGGCAGTTTGAGTTTTTGTTGTCAGGCTTCCTCGGGATACACTCAGCATTGAGTTCAATATATGTACAAGAGAGTTTGGTCATAAGTCACTGTACCATCCAGTTGTTTTGCAATCTTCAATAAAGTCATCTGCATTGCAAGGTGATTGTCTCAACCTAACATTGGTGTAAATGTCGCAATAGGATTCCATGCTGAATATGCAACTGACAGCGTGTAGATGCACGTTTTATTTTGCTGTGATACATCAACCAAACTGTCAAGAACAGCCAAATATAGGGAATTAGGACAAAAAAGGGTATAGCTTTGAAGACATGTATCGACCTCTTGAGGAGCAGTCATTCGAAGCTTAGGTTCACAAAATACTCACAGTGAAACTTTTGTATACCCACAAGAAAGTGTGAACATTAACAAACGGCACTTTTGTACTTTTGTGTGGCCATAAACTGAATATGGAGAGACAGGATCTCAAGAGGATGATTTGTACATGTGTCTGATGCTGGTTGATATGGTGGAGATTGCTGTGATCAAAAAAAAACATTTTCAGCTTCCAAGATCAAGCTCAACTACAGTAGCTGGTGAGAAGTCTGGTCAACATTATAAACCACATGTAGATGTGATGAATGAACTGTGTGTAAGCAAACTTGTTTTTTTTTTCTCATCATGGCACCTAAAAAAAAGGTGATAAAACAGTGGCTGAAGCAGAAGCTTCTCAAGAAAATGTAGAAAATGAAGCTCTGTGCACGACGCAAGCTGAAATTGATTTGCCCCAAGAACAGTTGCAGGCAGTATTGTCAAGGTCTCAGGATGCTGCAAATAGGGCAATGGTAGCAGAAAGGACAAGGGTTCAAAGATTCAAGGATTCATATGGCTTTATTTGACAACTGTATGACATAGAACATATTAGACAGAATGTTATTCGAGTTGGAAGAAATACATCGACAAAACAGTACATTAGACAAAATAACATTCAAATGTATATACTGTCAGGATAACTCCAGTTAAGGAATATATAATTACGCTATCACTGGAGCTACCTAGAAAACATAGGATCACAACATTAGCACCTGATTGTGTATTATATAAACACTGGTTATCTGGGACTGAGGGAAAAATAATTTAGGCCATGGTGGGACTGGAAAAAAAATTAAATAAATAAATAAATAAATAAATAAATAAATAAATAAATAAATAAATAAATAAATAAATAAATAATTAGATGAAAAGGTAAATAAAATTAAAGATGTGGCATATCAAACTTTCGATTAATTTCTGTTACATATATAGCAATTTACAACTGAACATATTTCGGAATATTAATTGATAAACTGCAATTTTACATAATTTGAAAATCCAGTCTAAGAGTGAGTAGAGACTTTGTCCGTTATATGAGAAGAAGTTGCTTTTATAAAATTAGCAATGTAGAAACGTATTGAGTTTTATGTGGAACTTCTGACAGGGATAACTGATTAGGGGACATCTCTGTATCTGGTGATATGCGGGTGTGTAGCAGTTTGAGTCAAAAACATGTTGTTAAAGTAGAGAAGAAGTTAGTTGTTTAGATACCTTTAGTAAAATTGTAGGGCTTTCATACGTAATATATCTTTGAGTTTAAGGGTGTTCAGGCTTTTGAACAAAGGTTTGGTGTCGGAAAGACAATTGGTGTTGCATATACATATTATTGCCTTTTTCTGTAATGTTAAAATTCTGTCAGAAGCATGACCCCAAACTAAAATGGAGTAATTGAGATGATGCATGAAGAGAGAATTATATATGAGAAGAAGCACCAAAGCAGGTAGATAGGAACATAGTCTCCTGAGATTACCATTGACTCGGAGGAGTTTATTGCCAATTTTATTTATATGTGGTGTCCATTAAAGATGTTTATGAATCTGCAGGCCTAAAAAATTAAATTCATCCACCCTTTCAATTTTAGTATCCTTGATTTTTAGGTCTTAGTCTAGCAACACTTTTCTTTGAGGGAAATGGAAGATCATATATTTGGTTTTTGAGATATTTAAAGATAATCTGTTTGCTGCTAACGACTCATGTACCCTCTGTAATTCGGAATTTATATTTTTGGAAAGATTTTGGTCCGTTAATCCAGTAGAGAAGTTGAAAGAAGAGAGAGGCTTCAGTAATATTGTGTCATGTGCATAGAAAATTGACTCAAAGTTATCAAAAGCTGAGTGCATATCATTCATGTAGATGAGAAACAAAAGGGGTCCAAGGATGGACCCTTGTGGCACTCTGGTAGTAATAGGTGATGTTGTAGAGCATATACCATCATAATCGACAAATTGAGTTCGATCGGAAAGATAACTTTGAAGCCAGTTTAGTGGAATGCCTCTTATACCATAATAATCCAACTTTTTTAGAAGAATGGCATGATCTAACGTGTCGAATGCTTTCGCCAAGTCTAGAAATACACTAATTGGTGTTTCACCAGCATCAATATCATTATAACTTCAGTCAAGAACTTCCAATGTAGCTGTTTCTGTTGAATGTAATTTTTGGAACCCATGCTGACTTTTGTAAAGTAAAAGATTAGATTTAAGCTAATCATAAATTTGACTGTATTATACAACTTTTTCAAAAAATTTTGACACAACAGGGAGCAGGGAGATGGGTCGATAATTATCTATTAGGGTGCAATCATCTATTTTTATACATGGGTACAACTTTTGCTATTTTCAATTTGTCAGGGAAAATACCTGAACTGAGAGACTGACTTATAATTAAGGACAAGGTCTTCCCTAGTGAAGCACATGTGCCTTTAATAAGTTTCATAGTTAAACGATCATACCCAGAGCTACTATTTCCTTTGAATTTATTCAGGATACTTAGGACATCAGCATGTGTAATATATGTAAAGGAAAACGAGTGTACATCTGTATCTTTGAGAAAAGTTGAGCAATGAGGTAGGTTAGGCACCTGTGTTTGCCTAACCAGTTTGGGACCTATATTAGTGAAGAATGAATTGAAACGTTCTCGCAATTTGTTGTTTGTTGGACACTTTTATGTTTTCGATTTCAAAGAAAGAAGGGAAGTCTTTCTTACCCTTTTTAATATGGAGAACTGACTTTATAGTCTCCCAAGTCTTCTTTGTGTTATTTTTTTAATTTTTCAAATTGACGATCGTAAAATAGTTGTTTCAGATGTCCAATTAATTTGTCAAGAATTTTATTGTCAACCTTAAGATTTTGTTTTGTGGTTTGATAACTAATGGTATCTTGTGGCATAGTTTTCAGTATTTTACAAAGAGAGTCACGTAATTTCAGAGATTGTAGGAGACCATTTGCCATCCAAGGGAAATGCTTATGCTTATATTTGTTGAGTTTGACAGTTTAAATAAATGTTTATCTTTGGCCTGGCAAACAGTGCATTCAAGTGTATTGTAATTAACATCAGGATCTTTGGAAGGATCAGTAATTAAAAATTGCATAATATCAAAATTTCCTAGTTCAGAGTAAAAGTTATTCAAAGATTGGTTATCTCTTTTTTCTCAAAACTTGACAAATTTAGGAGGGGGAATGATCTGATTATGCAGTAAAAATGATGCCTAAGTGGCAAGGATGGATGGCTGTAGCCCCAAAAAGGCAAAGGGCACAAATAGAGAAAGAGATAGATGCTGCTCTCAGAGAAGACTTGTATTCAGCAGAGGAGGCAAAGAAAAGGGCTGTTGTTGCAGAAAAGGGAGCAGCTGAGGTAGAGAGAAATGCAGCTCTCAAGGAAAGTCTCCAGGCTGACAGGATAATGCCAACCAGTCAGGTAACAAACTTCTTTGAACCTGGATCCATTTTATATGATATTGAAGAGTGGAACCAGAACCTCTGTGTCCCAAAGCAGGTGCTCCACCTGGCAAGTTTCAAGAGTACCCATCTAACATTTCAATTCAACCACCTGGTTAAATGTGGCCTTAAGGACCAACAGCGCCCATAAGCCCACATTCCTTCAGAGTTGCAAGCTGTAACAATTCAATGCAGCATCCCCACAATGTTCCACTTCCAGGAAGATCACTTGAGGAAAAGGTCCCATGGGAGAATTTTTATTTGGCCATATGGGAGTCTGGGAAGATCGTGTTGCTGGAGTATTAATGATAGTCTGTTTTGGCTGACTAGCAGTCTAAGGGGTGATGCCATTTAAGTCCAGATGTTGCCAGTTCCTATGAGTTGCGAGAGGGTGCCCTTAAAAGTTGCTCTATGGAAAAGCAAGCCATAACCACTAAGCAAAGCTTGAAGGTCACCTCATGCAGCCAAAGGAATCAAGGTGGCTGACTTCATTGCAGACATCAAATGGCTAGTTCTGAAGGGCTATCCAACTGCAAATCAGACCACAAGGGAGACAATTGCTCTAAGGCGTTTTCTCAAGGGGCTTGCAGATAAACCTGTGGCTGTGGCTGTTGGAATGGAAAATCAAACCATTGAACGTTGATGATACCCATGTAGCCTATGATACCTACCCTGGTCTTTGTAGTGACCTTGGAAAGCCAACAAGTGCAAGAACTGTGCCCTGGGGGGGGGGGGGGCGTTTGCCACTCATTAGACTTTGGAGATGATTTGCATAAATAACCAAATACACAAGTGAAGGAAATCAATAAAATGTGGGAGAGAAATCCTAAACGAAGGGTTGACAAACAGAATGTAGAGTGTTTGAAATGCCGTAAAAAGGACACTATGCCTCTGAATGTCCAGCAGATGGTACTGCAGGTGTGTAGCAGGTGACAGAGCTAGCAGGCCAAGAGAAAAACTAGAAAAAACTAAGCCCTTCAGCCCTGATTTGGTCCAAACTACAGGTAAAGTGTTTCTAGCAAGCAAACAAGTTGTGCAGGCAGAAATGTCTGTGTTACCGCCTGTCAATATTTGTGGAACTGACGCAAAACCTTCCATTGATAAAGGAGCAAAAATAACTATAGTGTCAAAATTCTGTGCATGTGATAAAAAGATGCACCCAGATGTCCCTTACAAATGTAAATCTACTAAAGGTAAAGCAACCTCTGAGATACAGACTCTGAACTTTTTACGGTTGGCAAGCCCAATTTTGATAGTGTATCCTTCAATGGGAAATTATAAGACAATCGATATGTAATCCATTTGCAGTTATACTTAGAGCAAACGCTATGTCAGCATTGTATTGGATTCGTAAGACTAGTGGACAAGTATCCTTGAGTGCTTGACATCAGGAGTAATTGACCTGCTTAAAGTGAGTAGTAATATTTGTTAGTTATTTCTAGCTTTGTGAATGCATCATTTTCAATCAGTAAACATTATGTTATTGGCCGGGCTAGTCTCAATTCTGAAAAAGGTGATCCATTGAGTCCTTTATTTTTTGTTTGTTTTCCAATGTCATGTTAATAGCAGAATTATCTTCTAGATCCGTCTGGCGGCCAGCATTGCAGCATAAAATTATTCCTAAGTATGAAGTAATTTGAATGCAAGTATTTCTCTTGGTAACTTGTGGGTGCAAGCTTGCTACCAAGACTGCAACACTTGGATGTTTGCATGAACTGTATGCAGCTGCAGTGCCCTTAGTTTACCTTTTTTAAGTTAAGCCTCATTGGCTGTCATAATTTACAACAACCTTGAGTCAAGAGGATTCAAAGAAGTACTTTTGATCAAATATTTCTACAAATTTTGCTGTAAATATCCAGAGATGGTTATAAAGTTTGGCTTCAATAATTTTAGAGATTTTAAAATTGCTTGTTTTGCTACATAATTTTATCTTTTAGAATCATTCTGTTTTAATATTCACCTTTCAGACATTTTAGGCTAGCTTGTTTTCTGTTAGATTAAATCTCCCAGGGGCTATCGGTAGCAAGCAGCTGCCTACGGCAGTTACAGGCTTGCCTAATTATACTTGATATACATTTAAGAAATATGACATTTTGATTCCATTCTCTTGACTTCAATACTACTGACTTTCATTCTTTTCTGACTTGCCCTAAAAAAAGGTGCTGTTAATATCCAAAGATTATTAGAAAACTTGTCTACAATAATTTCACAGTTTTTAGACTTGCCTGTTATGCTACTTAATTTTATCTTTTGGCATCATTCTGTTTTAAAACTCACTTCCAGAAATTTTAGGCTTACATGTTTTCTGTCAGGTAAGACTTGCCTGTTATGCTACTTAATTTCATCTTTTGGCATCATTCTGTTTTAAAATTCACTTTCAGAAATTTTAGGCTTACATGTTTTCTGTCAGGTACCGATAGTCCCCCGGGGGAGGGGGGGGGGCTATCGGTAGCAAGTAGTGGCCTAAGGCAGTCACAAGATTGCCTAATTGTTCAGAAATTATCTTTTGATAACATGTTTTTGACATAAATGATAATGACCTTCATTCTTTTCTGACATGCCTAAATGCATTTTCACTCAATATTAAAACAATACTTAAAATTGACAGTATTTTCTCAAATGTCGCAAACCTGACACACAGTGAAATATAGGTTATTTGTTTGGAGACTTTGTAAGTGAGTAGTAGGTGTCATCATGCAGTTTATTTTACATTTCTGGTGCCGGATGTCCATTGTTGCAGTACTGGTTAGGATTTCCCTTGGTTTGTACAGGTGGTCTAGCTGCAACTGTTTATTTTACAATCACTGGGACTGAATATAACGCCCCAGTTTGTTTCGACTTTATTTATACACTGGCAGCTGGTTTAACTAGGATAATCTATCCAGCTGGAAGGGGTACATACATAGGGTTCAGGGGTAGGGCAAAATGTTCTTACCTGAATTTGTACTATACAAATGTAGTAATTACGTTTTGTTTGGTATTCTTCATTCATAATGGAGCTCTACATTTATAAGCAAAACTTCACGTATTTAGCTAATTCATCATTTGCCACATTCTTATTAATTCATTATTACGTGGGTTATCTTTGCTGAATATTTAGCTTAGACAATAGTACTTCCATATGTGTATATGTATCTAGATTAGACAGTGACAGGTTAGCTAATGGAGGGTAAAGAGTTTGGACTACAGAATAGGGTAATGACTTTTTTAGGAATGGAATAATAACCATGCTATATCAGAAGTAGAATGGGAAGAAATATTTAAACTTCCGCATAAGTACTGTATAGGAACAAAATTACAAACTTTTCAATTTAAAATTATTCACGAAATAATAACAGCTACGAGAGGTTATGTTTTATGGGAATTAAAGAATCAGACTAGTGTTATAGATGTGCAGATAATATTGATACAATAGATAATAGGTTTTATGAGTGCAATAGTTCCCAGCGATTCTGGGACTCAAAACTTGGTGGTCCAATCTTTATAACAGTGTACATCTGAGTGAGAAAAGATGTTATATCCGTACATCTTAAATATTTGTATTTTAAAAGCAAAATATTTTATGCATGTTCAGTTACATAAAGGTTAAAACAACCTAAATTTTGCAGCTTATTTAAAGGTACTACAAAGAAAATTACAAGTTATCAGAACCATTATGTTGAGAAACGACAAAATGCATGTTTATGACAGAAACTGGTCACAAATTGCAAATGGCCTGGAAAATATATAACAACATTGTTGTACTGTGTTTATAAGGGATTCATGAACAAGTAAGCAACCACATATTGTAAAAGGGTAATGACTACTAGAAAGTGGTTCTGGACAAAAAGACACAAATACAATTACAGGGCGTTGTCTTACTGTTGGATGGTTATCTAACTTACGTAAACTTCCTGATCTTACCAAGAAACAAGTGCCTAATGTTACTCACGACAGAGGAGTTATGTAATGGACACTAGTATTATATACCTTTATGGCATGGTGCTGAATTAAAGCCGCATAATCATAATAACTATGATATTGTATAATCTAATAGCAGATGTATCAATGAAGTCATAGAAGATATGGAAATAGGTTTGGAAGACGGCTGTGTTATGTCAATATAAAATGTAGTTGAAGGTAATGACACAGCATCAATTCTTTATGAATGTTCTGAAGACGGACTGTACAGTTTGGTTCTTATTGACGTGTAAAGTTTTCTAACAGCGTTGTGTTGATCAAAATGGTTTGTTGTTTTTTTATTTCATCATATACTTCAATGTATTTTTGTATGAAATCATGGGAAGTAGCAAAATGCAATGTGTTATGTCGGCTTGATGTCACTGACAGGGTCCTGCCACCTAAAAGGGTAAAAAGACAGGTGTCACTTTCTCATTTTGAATGATGGGATCCTTTTTTACCCTGATGTAATGTCACACATTGTGTGTGTTCTTGGTGGCACTACTATTAAAGACAGTTATTTAGAATATAATATGCAGACGTTCAGGGAGTAAGATTATGCTGGTGTTTCACTAAGATAAGAACAAAGGAATCAAATATCTTGAATTCAAACTGTAAACAGAGGTACATTGCAGGGCCGCAGCCTTGGCGTCCGATTGGTCAGACTGGTCGACCAACATTTAGGTCTTACGTATCATTAAAACTATGTTAATATGCAGAAATATTCTTCAAATTAGGGGACTGACACCCCCCCCCCCCGACAAAATGCCAAACCGTCGGGTCCCAAATCCAATTTTTAATACCCGACTACTATACATATAAACAAACAAATTATAGATCTATGTGTATTTTGCCTTTTCCACTGTAAAGCTTTCTCTCTCTCTCTCTTTCTTTCTCTCTCTCTCTCTCTCTCTCTCTCTCTCTCTCTCTCTCTCTCGCTCTCTCTCTCTCAGGAATAGGTAATTTGTCGAATGATGATATAAACTGTACCTGAATAAAAGCAAGTTAAAATATGTGTCTGTGTATCATTTCAGTAAGGGTTTTCCCCTCAGGTACCCGGTACCTGTTACGGGTCCCGGGTATTAAACATAATTTATTTGCAGGTCCCGGGACCAGACTTTTTTCCTATGTCAATGCACTACTAACAATTTCAAAATTTCCGAATTTGTCATAACCAACTTTAGATCGCAGGCCACAGCACTGCATTGTTCTCATATAGGCCTACAAATTATTTGTCAGCTGCCATGTTGTTCATGAAGATACAGATCCTTAGTCCATATTGTGCCCTTGCTGGTTTTCATAATACCTTTAGCAGCTCACTTTTGGGGTTTGCAAAGGAGCTTGACATTCACATGATGGGAGCATTTATTTGGTTGAACTTATGTTAGTTTTTTTATGTTTCCAAGGCTACTACGAGCTTTTATCTTTATATATGATAATTTGCATTAGGTACTTCATATGTTTATTATGAATGCTTGTTACAATGTATGTACTGTTGTATGCCTGAAGTCTTGTCTTGAATTACACAATGATTTGGGGACAAAGCAAAGCAAAAGGAGAGCTGTGTTGCATGCCAGCCTGGACTACATGTATAAGTAGCTGTGCATGTATTTCAAACTTTTCACAATTTTGTTCCTGTGACTTGGCTGAGAGGGTAAACAGAAGTTATTCCATTTCCTCCAGATGTTAGATCACAGCTTTGTTAAACATTGAGCCAGGGTGTTAAGTAATTATGATGACTGTTTTCTTGTGCCGGCTTACTGGCATCTGTGTCTGACCATACCAACTTTATCACGCCAGAACACTGGAAAATGCTGTGGTGGACGAGCACAGTAATCAGCTGAGGAGCACTGTGCTGATGTGCAGATAGATAACCCTCACTGTATAACTTGTGTAATTTTAGCCAAAAAACCTTGTAAAATGTGTGCACATTCCTAAAAGTGCAAAAATGAAGTGCAGGTCCACACTATATATGCATTTAAGTGACTGTGATGATGTGAAGACTGATGCACAGTGTGCCCCTATCCTCTACATAAAGCCCTGTCACCCTGGTGTGGTCAGTTTGAATTTCGTTCTCCGGAGTTCTTGAGATACAATCAGCATTGAGTTCATTAGAGTTCGGTCATAAGTCACTGTACCAGCAAGTTGATCTGCAATCTCGAATGAGGCCATGTGCACTGCAAGGACTGGTGCTTTTCCTGAACCCAACAGTACGGTATTCTACATTTGCCGACGAAATGTTTCTTCCCAATTATTGTAAGCTGTTGGGTCAACAACTTCAGTTGCAAGCAAAACGAAAGTTGTTAACTTCTATTAAATCTGAAATGATCGATTACAGAAATCTTGATCTGTAATCATTAGGAACACAAAGGGTAGGATTGAACGTCTCCGTAGTTGTAGTGATAAAATACAGAAATGAACTGAGGGGTTCATGTCTTAAACGTTCTTAGAGCCAGCTAGTAAATTTATTTAAACATTCGATTGTTATTTTGTTTGCCATGTATTTTAGATTTGGTAATTTCTATACAATAGGATATATTATCTAAACTCACTTACGAATTGGACCCCCCCCCAAAAAAAAAAAAGTGGAAAAAAAGTAATATCACCGAGTATTCTACATTTAGAGAAAATTGCCTCTTCTCCATTGAAGTTATTGACAATGTTGACCAGTACATATCACAAATATCGGCAAGCAGTCTTAGATTTGGACTTTATAGGTTTAGATTAAGAACCCATTTCTCAAACAGCTAACAGAAACAAAGCAGGGACATTCATAAATCGACATTTACAAATTTATAATCGAATGAGTCTGTGTTGGTTTGTTTTAAATATCTACATTCATTCTCACTTTGATAAAAGATTAAGGTGAACCAAAACCAACATAAGTAGGCACGTCAGCGTTGAATCTGCGACACCACGTCTAATGTCTGTACAGGAAACATAGTGTAATCCTGAGGGACTGGATACAGTTCTGTTTGCCGACAACTTCTTGCGAATCAAAATGAATGCACGTGTCTGATGTTTTCTATGTCTTTTGTCTAACCATTAAAAATGATATGCCATAATTCAACATCTTTCCTGTGCAAACTCCACGTGCGCCCACCGAGGAAATTCGCAACCTAGTGACTGAGTGTCTAAAGGGTGACTATGCAGGCCCACAATAAAGGAAGTGAATATATACTTGATTGAGAATTGACAACATAAAAGGACAGGCTGTAGAATCTCACCTGAAGCTTGCTATTGGACCACTTTTGCTGTCGCAGATATACTGTTGTCGCTAGTGTCACTATTCTGCTTTGGGTACTGTAGCAATAGCTTTCCTGGCCGTACCCGCACTCGTGAACAAAAAGTACAATATTTCCCAAAACGGAGATACACTGCCTGTTTGGGTTTTAGTATGTTTTCAATCAGCCCTTTTTATTTTATTATCTTGATGTTCATTTTACCACTTAAGGTTTACATGTATCATCCACTCCGGAATTATTATTTTCACTATAAGGATTAGACTTAGCGTTTTCCGCAAGATGTAACTAATTAGCGAACAGCCTTTTTTGTCACTAAGCGTCCAATCTGTACAAAGACACCCTTTTGACTTATGGAATGCTCAGGTAGATCTGCCGACAAGCTTCATTGAAAGCTTTTCGCGTTTGCGTGGAATTTAAGAATAAAGCGTCGCAGCAGACGACATTTTGCATCCGGGAGCAGTGCTGCTGGATTCACCTACAGAAAGTACCAGAAATGTCGTCCGTAGATTATTGTGCAGGGAGATCAGCCTGTGCTCCTGATGGCTCAACTAAATTACAAGCCATTGTGTTGGTTAATATTGTACCAGTTTTGTTGATTAAAAATTATTGCCTCCAAATTCGACGGTAATTAAAATTAGTCTTCCGTGCACTCAGAACTGACAAACATATTACTGTCGGTAATAATATTCTGGTGTGTAAAGTAGAAAATAAATTGGAAAGGACGCATTTTTTATACAGAGATGTTAGTTTCTACAATTCCAAGATAAATTGATGTAAAAGTACATCACTCTTTCGCCATACAGGTGTACAACAACACTTTTTCACCTTTGCCCCCAAATGGAAACTCTATAAACACTGCAATAATTTCAAATATGTTTGCATTCGTATGTGCGCAAATTCTCGATGCTCAACAGGGAATAATATTTCAGTCTTAACTTCTCAACAACCAAGGTTATGATAGCACATACACAGGTAAAATTGGACTTACAGCACAGTTGCAAGTACAAACTGGTTTGGTGCAAAGACAAATTGAGTCTGTACCCTTCTGGTTCCCATCCTGTTAAACTTGAGTATCACGATGCATTGGCTTTCATTGGTCATGAAAGCTGTTCACAAAAATAATCAGTAGTTCTCACGTGGATATAAAAGCTAATTAACACAAGATTTAATACGCCAAGATTAACCATACTATCATATAATTACAACATGGTCAATTCAATCCGGTGATTTTCAGGAAAGTGCACTTCTCTTCTCATAAATACAATATAATGGGATACGAGACATTTTAAGGAACATCTTTCGGTAACATTACCACGAGTGTCGTTTTCATAGTTATTTACACGATAAACGACGACTAGACGGTCACTTTTCCTTTATAAATCAAATGGATCATATCATATTTGGATACCTTAAACGTAAAAGCATTTCCCTGATGCAATTAAATATCAGTTCTGAAATGTGTGGTATATTGTTGTTTCGGTTCATAGTACTTTTTCTTTCAAACTGAATGTCGACTTCTGTTGAAGGTTTTTACATGCTTCTACGGGACCACCTTTTCGGTGAATATTCGAGCGGTATTAAACCTGACATGTAGACATTTGATCCGACAAGCTCTACAAAATATCATTTGTTATGGCGGAATTAACAGTCTTGCGGCAACCTGTAATTTGCAGCCTGGGCCGCTGATTGACAAGAACGTGCTGGTTGTCTGTACAGTAGTGCCTTCGTACAATAATGCACTCCAGACACTCCTCGAGGCGCGCCAATCAACAGCATGTGACAAGCGTGAATCTATTATAGTTACTCGTGATTAGGTCATGGACGTCGGATTTCATGCCATCAACATGTGCCTTACCATGTAATGACCGTAATTTTAATCATAAATACCAAAATATATAACGATCCAGATGTTGCGTGCAAGCCTACAGCTTCTGGTCCTATGGCTTTCTAAAGTTGCATAAACCCAGGCCACTTGCGTGTAAAGCGTAGAATTGTCCTTCTGCAGACATCTTGCAGAATAACATCCAGTTTGGACCGTGAAACATCAATCAAATGAAGCCTCTTCAAATTAAGCAAAACATGATGTTTTTGTTCCTGAATAAAAAATCGGTGTCTTTACTAGACAAATTAATAACTTATTTTCGCAAGCGATGGAACTATGTTGTGAAACTTAAGAATCAAAGAAAACCCATCCTATGATTGGTTTTAGTTTAAATATATTTATATTATCGGAATGGCCCTACAGTACATCGAAATGACTAAAAAGTTGGAATCTCTAGAACATGGACACATACACAAAATCATTTATATGACACATAATACAATTGTTACCAAAACAGTTTTCAGTATTAGGTAAGAACAAATTATAAACACCTCTCTGATCATGTAAAATGAACAGATACAATGTTTGATTTACATGAAAATCTCCGTATGTACCTGCTCTAAATTTGAAGGTATCTCTAATACAAATATATCCAGTCAGAACTGCTGACCATTGAAATTACAGAAACGTTAGTCACTGAACCGTCTGGTATCTGTAATGAACTGGTGTAGGGTTCCGTTTATTTGAATACTTCAACGATCTAATAAATCATTACTGCCATCGAGGGATATTTAGGCTAGCTTATCAGTACCGATATGAATAAGATTAGGGATATCCTCGGCAATTCTAAGGATAACAGTATTAAGTAATTTGGACAGGAGAAAAGAACGCGCTGAAAATCTTCGGTAAGATAAGAACATGCACAAGTTAGGTCTGGGATGATGTTTACTTTGTAAAGATCGGAATTAATCTTTAGTATTCCAGGTGTATTTTGGTATAATAAATATTAGCAAACCTATCACCATGAAGATGTAGGTCAGGAATACTAAATGTTGCCAGACGAGAAAACTTCAAATTAGATGTAAATATTTGTTAGTGCAGGAATTCTCTAATGTAGGATGAAAGGTATTCCACTGTCTAATTGCATATGGGAGAGAAGCACCCCGCCAAGTATCTGGTGTGAATAAGAGTGACTTGTCATTTGACTGTGCATAGAATGAATTCAAACTGTGTTGTCCGGAAAAAATTGAAAAATGAAGTTACATTTAACAAGTGAAAATCACTAAATATCTCATTAAATTTAATCAAAAGACACACGACAGTCTTAAAATGCCGAGTGGATCAAATTTACAAAATGTTATTGAAGACAGTCATCGTAAACGGAGAAACTGCTTTACATTTGTCTTACGATTGCATATTCAATAGCCGTACCAACTCCGAGTAAATAGCTATACTTTCACACAATCTTCTTCCACTTCAGCATTTCCACTGCATTCGCTTGCACGCTGGTAGCGGACAGTGTGAGCCCCACCGATGACAAAGCAAACATACAAGATTAGCATGCACCCACAAATGACGCGCAAGAGCATTGACCTGGTTTCATTGAAGCGCTCTTTGAATTATAACTCAAACTTTGAGAGCCCTGAAAAATGCATTACGTACGTTATAGGTACAAACGAGAAGTTATTGTTATAATCATGAAGAGCATAAACGTGGGAGCTATATTTCACTTATTTATATCAACTGTTTTGAGATCCTTTTCGATGCAACATCATGCTCTTCCCTGTCTCCTGCTTGCTCCTCTTGTGTGACATTTCTTTGGCTCCGAGAATGGTTGCATCTTGAGTAATCAAACTGAATGTGTTTTTATGATAATTATTCGGAAAAAAGTAAACATCACAAACCTAACACATTACGTTGACACATTGACTCAGGGTTGGCAGTGAAATAGAGCTTGATTGTTTGAGGAGTAGGTGTCATCATGGAGTTTGTTTTACATCTCTGGTGCAGGATGTACTTTGTTGCAGTCCTTGTTAGGATTTCCCTTGGCTCATACAGGTGGTCTAGCTGCAACTGTTTATTTTACAATCACTGGGACTGAATATAATGCCCCAGCTTGTTTCCACTTCCGTTGAACATTGGCGGATGGTTTAACTAGGATAAGCTGTCCAGCTAGAAAGGGTACATATGGGTTCAGGGGTAAGTCAAATTGCTCTTTTCTGAACCTGTACTATGCAAATTTGGTTATTATGGTTTGTTTGACAGGTATTCTTCTTTGATATGAAGCTCTGCATTTATAAGCAAAACTTCACGTATTCAGCTAATTCATCAATTGCCACGTTCATACTTATTCATCATTATGTGGGTTGTTTTTGCCGAATATTTAGCTTAGACAAGGACCCGCTACTCAGAGAGACATGTACGGGTAAAAGGCTCCGACACATGTTGAGTAGTTACCCGCTGAAGACCCTTTAATTTCTTTGGGCTACTACAGCCTATGTCAAAATTTTACAGAGGAGCGTGTGCAATATGGACAATAGTACTTCTATGTATAATAGTTAGACAGGGACAGGTTAGCTTATGGAGAGTGAAGAGTTCGGAATGAGGAATAGGGTAATGACTACTAGGAAGTGGTTTTGGACAAAAAGACACAAATACAATCATGTAGAATATCTTTCATCTTTCAGTGGTGCAAGTAATGGTTGCACAAGAGATAAGGAATATTTACGTTGAAGGACCCATACCGCCAGTGTAATTGTCTCCGGCAAAAATGAAAATACATCCAATCCTAAAATATACACAACGACAGGATGATGCGGTTGTAATTTGGCCCTGCTGTCCACTGGTAAGCCATGGTGCAGCACCCACTGCATAAGCCGTGTTTCTATTGGACAGCCAGCATGTCAGCTCAAATGTGATCAGGAAAAACTTTGATTACAAGATGCATGGTTTCTATACATGCACCTGCAACTTGGCATAATTTTAAAACTTTAGAAAAAGTGGGAAATGATTATGTAAGAATTTTATTTATTATAAAGTATCATTTAAAAACATTCACTAGCTATCTTTTAAGCTTGTGTGATTTCCCACGTTTATTCCGTATCATGGTTAGTATATGGAGAACAAATTCTATTGGCAATACAAAATTGTGTGTCAGAGTAGATGGGCAAGATAATAAGGGAAGCGCACCGTGCACAGTTCTAATACGGCCTTTGCTGTGTAGAATTGTTATTTGTCCAAATAACCAACAAGACTCTAATGTACCAAATATGAGCAAATAAAATAGAAGCCTCCATTGCGGCAGTGCTAACCATAATCACACGTTTTAGTATTGGCACATGTTAACCCCTTCAATGCGCTTCAATGTTGAGTCAAGCGTTCCAGAAACAGTTATTGACGTAGACAAACATACTTATCTATTTCATAGCAGGAATGCTGACACTTGAGTGAAAGGCTTTTTGTGAAAAATTTGAATGCAGAATCATCGCAATAGTTCAAATAAGTGTTAAGCGGGGAATGGGTTAGTTAACATTCGAAGACAGTGGCATCAACAAAACATAACAGTTAATTTTGCAGACATAGTTGATCATGGCAGGTAATATACTTCAATGATAAAGGTTAATCAGGTCTACTTTGATGTTCAATGTCTCCATCAGACAACATTAATCAACAAATTATACAGCAGTCGATGCCGATTTTATCGCTCGTCTGACAAATTTGCGTATGTACTCAACTCGGCAGCGACTACCTTACAATGATGACTTGGAATTAGCTGCAACCATATGGACAATGCACGGTATGGAACAAAAGGTTACTTTTTGAACCATGAGTACCATAAGACGCAAGTACTTTGGCACTTTGGTGGAGGTACATTGCCACTTTGAAGTCACTAGCTGCCCTGTTGGTTTATATATTGTATTTGTGTCTTTTTGTCCAGAACCACTTCCTAGCAGTCATTACCCTATTCCGCAGTCCGAACTCTTTACTCTCCATAAAGCTCCATTTTTGCGTAGTGTCTAAACCGTAGGCCAGCCCATAATTCAAAATGGCCATCGTATCTGCCTGTGCTCTTTCTTAATGGCAGATGCACCATCAAATAACGTGACACAAAGAATTGGAACTATCGATTTTCAGTTACCAATTTGCTATGTATCTGTTGAGGAATGACGGTTGACTGTACTTAATCACGTGCTCTTTTAGTTCGGTGCAATATAGTGTAAAAGATACGTTTATCGGTTTTAACTAGGATCACCATGATGAATATCTGGGATATTTATGTTTATTTTTCGGCACTATGCCTACAGTTTCAGTCCTGTGCATCAACACATGTACATACTCATGAGAAAATGGTACATTATTCACTGCATCTTTTGCATGGATACAGCCGTGCGGCGGGAACAGTACTTGATTGAGTCATATTAAAGGACTGTAGTTTGGTTGACGTTCTTCTTAACCAGAGTTTGGATTTATAATTTACAGTTCTGTAACTCTGTCTTCTTTCATTATTGAAATACGTCTTCTGTATCTAAACTGATTACTGTTTCAAAATCATAGTCATATATATCACCAAGACATTCGCTTGGCTTCACTCTTTAAACTGTTTCCATGTCTTTCGAGAAGGTGCCACATCTCATGGACGCAATCATGGGTTGAAACTCTGGCGTTTCTTGTTATGCTACATGGCTTTATGTAGATATCCTGCTTATTGAGTAGAAAAAGACCTTAACACCGCATATGTCAAGTTTTGTGAGTGTTCTGTCACAAGGGGATGACATGTTGTATTGCCTCGCGACTCAATCATTTTTACCCTCGGCACATAAAGTGCCGGATGGTATTGTGGTCCCTTCGTCGTCCGTCCGTCCGTCCGTCTTGTCGACGTTACCGCGATAGCTTAAAAATTTTCACCGCAGCTGTACCATTTTTTTTTGTCACAGAAGGATCTTATGATGGACCAGAGTTCTATTGAAAACCAGCTTCCTCTGATTATTTTTAAACTTTTCAGGAAACTTTCAATGTATGGGATCAACACTGACGACGTTACCGCTATATCTCCAACAATATTGACCGCAGCTTTACCAAATATTTGTCAGAGATGTATCTTATGATGGACCAGAATCCTAATAAAACCAGCTTTCTTTGATAATTATTAAACCTTTTATGGAACTTTTAATATATTTATTAGAAAGCCGTCTATGTGGCATCAACCCTAGCGACTAGCGACGTTACCGCGATATCTACAAAAACTACTGGTCACAGATTTACCAAATTTCTGTCAGAGATGTATCTTATGATGGACCAGAACCCTATTGAAAACCAGTTTACTCTGATTATTTTTAAACTTTTCATGAAGCTTTTAATATATATTTATTTGGAAGCCGTCCATGTGGCGTCAACCCTGGCGACCTTACCGCGATATCTAAAAAATACTGGCCACACATTTACCAAATTTTTGTCAGAAATGTTTCTTATGATGGACCAGAACCCTGTAAAAACCTACTACCTCTGATGATTATAAAACAATTATGGAACTTTTAATGTATTTATTTGAAGGCCATCTGAGTGGCACTAACCCTGACGACGTTTACGCGACATTGAAACAAATACTGACCACTGCTTGACCACATTTGTGTCAAAGATGCATCCTATAATGGATCAGAACCCTATTTAAAACCAGATTCCTCTGATTATTTTTAAACTTTTTTTTGATGAAACTTGAAAATAATTATTTGGAGGCCGTCTGAGTGGTGCACTAGGGAACAACGTTACCTTAATATCGCAACAATGATCCAACACAGCTTCACTACTTCTTTTTTTTGGATATGCACATTATAGTGGACCCCATTTTTATTAAAAAAACAGCTTCCTTTCATTATTTTTAAACCTATTTTGAAAATTTTGGTGTGTATATTTGATGGCCTTATAAGTGACACACAGTACAGTGGTCTCTGTCACCAGGACCCGCCCCCAAGAACACATCCAAAAGTGCTCTTTCATTTCATAGGCAACAATATGGAATTTGTGTTTAAAGTATTCTACTGCAAAGTCTCACCGAAAAAAATATATGCAGAATTGAGGAAAAAAGATTGTGGGCGCTGCGGGTAACCCGTTATCTGAACGCTATTTTGTAAATATGTGGCAGTGGCAATGGTGTTGTAAGGTTGTGTCTGTGAAAATCTCGTATTGAACATTTTAGGGTCGCTCGAACCATGCGCACGTGTGCATGCAAAGCATTATTCACAACCGACGCACAAATATATACCCAACTCCGCCATATATTTTTTTGTTTAAAGTTGTTGGTATATGCAATGCCAATGATTGAAGCCATAAGTGAAATACTAACATGCCAATTTGATTGATTAAACTTTTCTTCGGTGCCAATCATACAAAAACAATACAGAGTACATAAAATCAATGAGGCAAACGAACCGAACATACCGTTGAACGTTGGAGCGCGCAAAAAAGACATAAGAATATCACTCAAATCATACGCCTTATAAGAATAATGTTATACATAGCAATATATCCTGATTCAGGCTTTCTAAGTCATGTCAAATAAAAAACATGAACATGCCGCATAGTTTGTGTGTGCTCCTTGGTAGACCAAAGCAATGAACTGCACCAAATTGTGTCACAGAGAAGAAAATAATTCAGATGTTATCTATTACATGTACACTTTGTGAGACAAAGATGTTGCTAATGTCACGTGACTTGTGTGCAGTTTCATGTGGTTTCCTCATGTGACACTTTATTGAAATAGTCCTTAAGTTTGCATACGGGTATAATTATATATTCTTCCAATAGTAGTACTTTACATTTGTTCCAAACGCCTTACTTTTCTTACATGCATGAAAAGCAAACAAACAACGAACGAACAACCAACCGACCAACCAACCAACCAGCCAGCCAACGAAACAACGAACGAACGAACGAACGAACCAACCAACCAACCAACCAACCGAACAAACAAACATACAAACAAATAGACTAACAAATGTGTATCTCTGCATTTGTGTTTATGTGTTGGTGGGCTCGTATCCAGGGCGGTTTTTGGGTTGGGACAAATTCCCGTTCTCTAGAAAACCACCCTCGCCCCTGTGCTTTTATCTAATTCATCCAAGTGATTATAACGTATTTGTTATTGCCAAAAAAGTCCATTAAAAATCACATTTTAGGGGATCAATTTTCATAAATTTGCAATCGTCGGGAGAAGGTCGCCCCTGGCTAAGTTGCTGTGTTTCCTTGGTGTGTCTCTAATGTTCATTCCGTCGCACAAAAAAAAATCCTGTTTTCGTCTTCATATCAAGTCACATTGCCCATTTTCGGTGTCTGTCTGGAAATACAACGGCGCTTCACGATTTCTGGCGCCTTTCTCTTGATAAATATTCATGTTGTAAATTATATTGGTAAACAGCACCAAAACGGCATGTTGTAAGAATATCACGAGTAAATCCCATTTGCGTGCCTATAGATTGACAGTAAATCATGTGATGTGCCATTTTAGATTAACTTGCACAGTTCTCTGTCTTTTTCCTGATATAAGATCATACTGCACAATTCTGGTGTCTTCTACTTGATGTCAGATCATATGGTCTAATTCGGACGGCTTTGTCATGACATATTATGTTACACAATTCTGCTATCTTTCTTTCCATATTGGTTCATATTGTATAACTCTGGTCCCTTTTTCTTGATATAAATTCATCTTGCACACTTGTGATGTCTTTTTCGTGATATAAGATCATACTGCGCAACTCTTGTCTCTATTTTGGCATTCAGTCATTTGCACAATGTCCTGATACAAGGACAAATGGCACAGTAGCATGTCAATTCCTTGTTGTGCGGAGCACTTGCTTGGCCAAGAAGTGATTAATCAGACTTGCTGTACTATCGCCTTACCCTTGCAAATAAAGTTACAATGTAAACTGTGCGCAAGCAAGCGTTGGGACTGGTTGCCATAAGACACTTTGCCCATATGATAAATGAGCAAACTATTGAAGAATAATGTTTCTGTGAATAATAATGAAGCCATCCACGGAGCTGACTTTTTTTGATCGTAAAGAATGTTATGAAATCGTAGAGGCATATTATTCGTAAAGTTAGAAAGGAAGAATGAAATTAAGAGATCTGGTTTTATGTCCAAGGAAATTATGTGAAACTGAAGTGGCCTAACTCTACTTGTTTTATAACGAATATTGTCAAGAACACCTGGTGGGCTTACTATTCTGATCCCTTTTCCGCTCAAATCGCCAACAAATAACGCCTGAATCTTAATTATCGTCTGTTTTAATACTCTAGCTTAAAATCCCATGTGAATACCAAATATTTCTGTAGATACGACTTATCACGATGGAAAGAGCTCAGAATTGAGAACTCATTTTGTATTGCAATGTATTGACTCAGACTTATTCTGACCAGGAAAGGTCAAGATTTGGAAATTCTAAGTAGCCAACCAATTTATTGGGCTTTGCTTTTGCGTGGTACGTTTTTGGTGTGCAAATAATTCTGTGCACCGGAAGGGTTAACATTGTATCTATATATGATGGCATATATAAATACAACAGGTACGGCACTCTAATCAGGGCTATACTACGTTTTGTGGATTCAAAACGACAATCTCGAATTTGTCTTCGGCCTCAGTTGATATTCATATTCTTTGCTCAAAATCTAATTTTGCTCACATAAAAGCGCAGTGTGTGTGTGTAATATTTGCATGTGTGGAGTTACAACTGCAACAAATGAATTCATACCGCTATTCATGAATATTACACTGTCGTTATATTGAACCACAGCACCATCCGGGAATACCGAAAGTCCCAAATGACATTAACGTTCATATCATATTTAGCCAATAAAAGAAAAAAAAACTTGAAAAAAATCAATTAGGCCCATGTGATGCTTACCAGTTGCTTTAAATAAGAGCTTGTAAATTGTGTGTCATATATTTTGAATACATCATTATCAAATCTACATAGGTTTACGGGCCCTTTGGGAGGAGTAACTACCGTATAACGTCTTCACAGCCGATACGGATTGAATCAAATGTTCAAATGTAATATGACAATAGAATTAACACACGAAGATGAATGAAATGAATGGGCAACGACAAAGATTTTACCTTGCCTTACTGCCCAACATATATACGATAGCTAACACGGAAAAGTTATACTAAACATATTGCGCAGCACGGACGTTTATAATACGTACATGTACTGCTTTTTCATAAATTGTCAATTAAAACATTTCTAAAAAAAATTCGCTAGGAAAGATTATAATTCTGGTAATTTGTAATTTTGTTGAAATTTAAGACAATCGACTTGGTTAAATTGTAATAATCACAGACAAAAATGTAAATTTAACATAGAGAACAATCATAACAGAACGCGTAAGAAAGATAAAATCATGAACATTTTGCGAATTTATCAATTAGGGTTTTTTAGGCAGAAATCCTGCTCTGTTAGCTTCTAATTACACCTACAATCCCGAAATCTACTATAAATGAAATCCATATGTTCACATTTTCCATATCTCATACATGTATGCATAAATAACATATTAAATATTTCCTGAAAGTGTGAAGTCTTATATTAAAATTGAAGGATGAAATGACTGAAGTTCTACGAGTTTACCCAATGTTCAGAAAAATGCCCGGCGTCGTATGTGGTGTTTTCTGCAGCCATAAATGGATTTAAAATTTAGAAACGGGTGGGTATTATACCACTCATAGTTTCAAGGGGTCCACTCATTTCTCATACAGTGAACCCAAAGACCTATAGCACAGTAGCCGTACGACCAAGCAGACTTAGAGTCCATCAGTCGTTGGATCCCGTCTGTCTTACAACCGGGGGGTCCTTTGATGCAGTAGTCTGCGGTATTAAACTTTGCTTATTGAGTTAAACGCTTGTGGTAATAGGGCAATGACTGGAGAAAACATGAGGATTTGCACAGTAAACTGGAGTGTTGATCGCTTCTTCAGTGAACCAGTGGTTTGTTCTTAAATGTACGAATGTATTCGGTTTTCGAGTGATCCAATGGTCGGTTAGCTGAGCCAGTAGTAACTTCTTCAGTGAATTGCTGGTAGAATCTCAAGTGACTCAGTGGTAGGGTCTTGAGATAACCGTTGGTAAATTTTTCCTCTGGCAAGAACTAGCAAACCAATTTAAAACCACACAAGTTAAGATTATTTAAAATTCATATTTGTGAAATTGAAAAAGGACTGGCAATCCAAAGTGAAGCTGGATAACATCATGAAGCATAAACAGCTTTGACTGAATTTGGCGTCTAAAAATCGATATTTATAAAAAGATTGGCTGATTAAAAAAGCTTGTAAGCAATATATTTTATGCAGTTATCTAGCCTGACAATGACCTCTTAAACATTTCATGAAAAAATGAATAATGCCTCAGTTGTACTCTTACCAGCAATGGGTTCTCAGTCAAAAACGTTCAGCAGAAACCTGGAAAACTGTACTAATTCCAGCAACAAGTAAAACGGTACGGTAGAGATCACGAAAGAGACAACCAGCTATGCCAAAAGATCAAGTGTTGACAGAGAATACATAGCTTGGTATACAGATAAGTGTCAATATGATAGACAAAATAAAGCGTCATTATTCCAATGTATTGCCTGCATGAACCCGTTTCATTACAATTGTATAGATGAGCAAGTCTCTGAATCCAAGTTATTTTGGAATTGTATTACATGTGGTTGTGTTATTCACAATGCCGAACCCGTGATTCAAGACGTCGAGGAGATGCCAAACCTGCAGGATGACCTTCAACTTAACACCATAGACCTAAGGAAGCAGATAATGGCAGAGAGCAGTTCAATGCACAGAGCTCCATGAAGACAATTTGGGTTTGAAGGCTTTGTTTGGGAGCTTTTAGCAGAGTACTACTGTTACCTAGTCCAAAATGTGGTGCTGAAATAGTTAATGATTCTCCGGTCCCGCAATCGAGAGCAACCAAGCAGGTCAGCATAGGACACAATGGTAAAATGAAGTGCAGAAAATAATGGCAGCAGAAGCATGAACGTATGCTAAAAATGGGCCACAAAACATTATTGACTTGTTGCCCAAATGTACCTTTTGTTTAATTGAGCCGTGACACGTAGATGGTCATTGCTTTAATTCTTTCGCCGGCTTTGTTAAATCCCCCACAGAGCTCTACGTTTTGGAGCAGAAGTGGAGATAAAATAATAATTTTCTTTTACATCAAATGGACGATTGTAGGCAAAAGTGGAGTTTCCATAACATGTTTATTTCTAGTACATGAAGATCACAACTCTATTGCAATTTTATACACCCTAATAATTTGAAATATAAGACAATTTGGTGCACACTTTCACTTTTCAATATTGAATTGTCCATCAATATTATTTTTCTCTTAGAAATTTTAAATCTTTTCCAGACATTTTAAAGTCCATTCTACCATTCTAATAAGTGGGTGCCTTTAGGGTGAAATCCCCACGTAGTTTGAGCAGCTACCGGTCATAAACTTGTATATTCATAGGTAAAAACCCAACATACTTTTAAGTTTGAAACTACTCAAAAGTTGGTCGCATGTACCTACCAATGGCTTACTTATATCGACAAACCGTTCATAAATTGCAGAGCGATCATAAACAGATGATCCAGATGTTTTAAATGAGTACATATTAACATCATTGACAGCATAAGTGCTGGTCTGGCGGAAGTGTTCTCGAGCTAATACAGTTAGTACAACGTTAAATTGATGACCGACCGTTAAGAATTCTATTGAATGCATAATATATGCACAAATTGGAAGACACACAGATATAATTTCACCGTTTTCTAATCGTATTGTGATTGGCACTCGGCTACATTGAGGAATAGCATTTTATGATATGTGATCTCTAGTTTTAAACTTTAATAAATGCAAATAATAATATGCCATTTTGACATTTGCCAATTATCTCTATGAGTATTTTTCAGGGAGGTTATCCAATATACCTCATATACTTTATCAAAAAGTTTGGATTTTGAACAAGTGTTTTTATTTGTATTTTTTTCTTTTTTTTACAAATTCATTTCAAAATGTTTCCTCTCTTCGCAGATTTGTAAGTGACTGAAAAAAACGTGATGTTAAATTAAGATGACTGAACTTAAGATCATCTTGAACATCGGGCTCCTTTTTTCGGTTTTCTATGTGCGTTCTAGACGGTACGGAAGAAAATTTTTGACTTGGACATTTGGTTCCTTGAGTTTGTCTTCACAGCAGTCAGTCCACGCATGTTTTGAAACTTGCTGAACAGCCTCCAGATTGGTCGTCTTTTACCACCATGTAATCCGTCTAAATAGTTATATCGATAATAGTTTGCAACATGTAAGAAAAAATAATAAAGCTAACAACATTGATGGCCCGTTTGGACGAGAAGCTGAAAATTTCGAAATTGCCCTCCCTAACTGTGACCTTTTCCTTAATTTGGTGGCCCAGAAACCTACAAAAACACAGCGGCAAAAGAACTGACATTTAATTAGCTTTTTATTGTTCCCATAAATTTCGCATTAGCTTGGCTGTTCGCACTTCTTAGCCACATTGAAATGTTGATCGACTTTAATCAGTACACATAGATCCTGTAGCCGAAATGCTGAAACGAATCTCTATATCCCATTGCAAAGAAATCAATTCATATAATATAATTATTACAATACTTTCCAATGGGAAATCACGGGTCTAAGTCACCTTAATCTTTGTATAGTTTTAGTTGTGTATTCTAGTCAACACACTCACTTTAAACATACTCTGATTATCCAATGGACAAAGTGACAGTATCCTGTACAAGCCCCTTGAGGACAAATGGACAATATTATACGATCAAACAAGCCAAACTCACCTACAATGCAGTGTATGCTATCAGTCAAAATTAACCCTTTCTCACGAATAGAGTTTAATGGTGAGTCAGTATCTTTCCTTGACATTGGTTTGGGGCTCAACGCCCAGCCAACGCCAAACAAAGATATTGACCCAGGTTTGTTTATTCCAGAGGTCTCATTTACAATGATCTCTAATATAGTATTTCATTTTAAATCCACCAAAAACATTGTAGCAGACGTTTGACCACCTGCAGGGTTTTACGCAGTTCAAGAGCGAAAGGGTTATGAATGAATGAATTGTTATTGAGCATGGAGCATTACCTTTACGCAGCGCACGGCATACTGAGAAACAATGGCATGTACAAGAAAGAGATAAATGTACTCAGGATAAGTGCAATAAAAATGCCAAATATGTTGTGAATCATGACCATTCACATATGAATTAGAAATTTCTTATAAGATTATATTCAACTTCATGACATTGTGTGGTTCAAAGTACTCGAGTTACGCCTTGTGGAATCAGTCAGCAGCGACAATTTTTCGACTCATCGAAAGTATTGACTCAAACCTATGTAAAACCACACATTTATGGAAGTAGCAAAGTACATGGACGCTGATTGTGTGTTAAAGAAAAGGTTGGGAAAAAGTTATTTGCGCACAAATTTGAAAATATGTAGTTGTTGATACCACAAAATTAGAAAATGTTTATACATGTTTATCTTAATTTATCAGTTTGTTTATTCATTAACTTTTTTGTTTTAGTTCGGAAGATCTGGGTATGATCTAGGAGGAGAAGAAAAGGGGAAAAACTATAATTTAAGAATGGAATAAAGAAAACCGTGCAAACATCCCTCACATGGAAATCTACGTAATACATGGCATGTTTAATTAATTGTTCTCGAGACAAACATTCCCATTGTAATGAAGTATTGTTGTTTAACAGCGGAACACAATTAGCCATTTACAAATACTTTGAATCAAACAAGTGGTTTCCACTACCTCTTATACTATATATGAAATATATAATCACACATCGTTTCGCATTCAAATTCAGTTGTGATAAGTGGTTTCATATATATTTGAAAGAACGTTGGATGAATAGAATATTTAATGATAACTTAGATCATTGTCATTCATCCTAAAGCGCAGTTATTTAAAGTGATGGGTCCCTTTGGATATGTGAACAAGACTCTTACCGGACGAACAATCTGTCAGAAATCACAGGAACTTCTTCATAATGAATCACTAAACACATTGGCACTTATCTCAGCAATCATCAAAGAGAAGTAAAAGGCAAATAATGTCACTGTACGGAGAAATGCAACTATCTTGCAATTGATCTGAAAAAGAATTTCCAAAGAAACGCAATGGTGTTACTTACTGTCTGCTTCCGTGCGATTTACACAGATTAACCCTATGCCAGCTTATTCCGAATATGTCCTGCGAAATGAATCATTACAATTATTTCAGACTCATGTTGCTTATAATAAAACCCTGCCATTTAGTAGCAACATGCCTAGTTTTAGATCAGGAGTTCCACAGTTGGTTCATATCAACAACGTTTCTCCAAACGCCGGGGAAAGTTGTTTAATCAGTGTTTAGCCTAATACAAGAAAGAATCAAGGTCTCTGCTTTTCTTTTTCCTTTTTTTTTTATTATTGGTAAGGCATCACCATGCCAATCACCAATTTGTAAGTGTTAATTTACTGAACTGTCTATAATGTTTCAGTATTTGCTGACTGTGTTTCAAAATATAAAGATATAGAAGGGAAACAAAAATATTGTTCTTTTGCATGAATAGTGCCTGGGACTCCGTATAAATGGAAATCTCCCGGTGCAAGTACTTGAAAGAATCAATGAAAAAATAACGTGGCATCCTGCTAAAATTATGGAATATATAGCACAATAGTATTGATATCTGCGTAAGTGCTCCATCGCACTCAGTGATTTTAGAACAAATAAAAATCATTTGTTTTTCATGTATTATGAAAGAAGTCCTTATTAATTGATATAATTACGTTGCAAGGCACATAAACATCACACCTTTTGCAGAGAGAACGCACAGCATTGGAGAACACCACAATGCACAATCCGATAAAGCATGTCTAAAGATGGTACCGAAAAACATTATATTTACATATATATACATATATACATATATACATATATATATATGTGTGTTTGTGTGTGTGTGTGTGTGTGTGTGTGTTTGTGTGTGTGTGTGTGTGACCTGCTCCCACAAAATCAGTATTATGTGACCAGATATGAAATTGCGTGTTTCACCCAATTAAAAAGGAGAGAACTTAAGCTTTCCAACAGTACCAAAATTTTTATTGTAACATAAATAGTTGCTGAGATATCATGCATTCAAGATCGCAAGCAAAGAAAGTATGATGTGAGTAATCAGTCTCCAAAGTTTGAGGTTCAGATTTAGGGGGTTGCTCACCGTTTTCCCCTAGCAACAGGGTGTTTGTTTGCAGGCATCTTAACCAAATTTGGGACACGCAGTGCCCAAGTAATGTGTGTGTGTGTGTGTGTGTGTGTGTGTGTGTGTGTGTGTGTGTGTGCGTGTGTGCGTGCGTGTGTGCGTGTATATGGGCACAAACGGATATATTATTTTAGATACGTCCACACGAGATGCAGTTATCAGTTGCAAATGTCAACTGTTCAGCAGGCCTATATAAAATTAATTTTTTTACTGACAGGGTCAACAGTTTTGTGGTTACAACACGCAGGTACAGTCTTATGCTGTCAGACAGCATGCAGATCAGACACGTTTGACGCGACCAGCAAGACACATCACGTTGAATTCGAAATAATCATATTTAACCTTAGAATGCTTCGTACAATCCTGCATAGCATTATTTGTAACATCTTCATTGGCAGCTTACACGACACATTGCATAATTTCAAAGCTATCGAGTACATTCCGCGAGGGTACTTGCATGCACCAAACATCATATAGTATACCCGCAAACGTGTCGAATTTCGCGAGTACTCAATATAACGAATTGTTCACACTTTACTTTCATTTTTATTTCAGTTTTTCGGCGGAGATACTTTGAATCCAAATCACAATCACTATTGTAATCATTTTATGCAGTAAACCTGGTTAATTAAACTTAGAGATAATACCATAAAGATACGTAAATTAAACCACATTTGAGATACTTATTAAGATAAACACGTCGGCCAGGGAATTGAACCTCCGTGGAGGCTTGTACTGTCGCGTTACATTTCATCAAGAACAAACAAAGTGATTCCCAGTTACTGCGTTGCCCGCTTTTAACGGTCAATTACGTGATAAGAAAGAAATACAGCAATTGCATATTTCATCCCAAGAACGAATAAATTCAATTTTCAGGTTCATCAAACGGATTTAAGACAAAAAATGAAGAAGAAAGACAAATTGGATGCTAAACCAACGAACAAATGATCTGCAGGGTAAAATAAAGCTTGTTTTATCTTCATTTTGAACGAGGGTATATTTAGGATTTGTTTAATATTTCTGCTATGTTTTACATGTTGGTTCCTCGGGATTTTAAAGAGAATTGAGAATACACACGCATACACATATGATACAAAATACTGCCTGAAACTTGACCTTGTACTACGTGGCTAGATTCCGGTATTTTTGCACGAAAGAACAGACAATTGCTGTCTCTGTGTGGCAGTTTGATGGACACTTGGTCAGACCAAAACGAAGACGTCTGTAAATTCAGCGTCACCAATGGTGAAATCGGTGACAATGCTATAGATAATCACATCTTATATTGCCTGTTAATGCAGGAAAGTAATCTCCAATACAATAATATTAAGTAAACCACCGAAGTTGGTATTCCACTAAATTAGCTCGTGCGACAGTTGTGCGTGAGCCCATATATCATATTAAAGATCCACTTTGAGCATGCTATAACTCTATAGATTTTAATGGGCATACATGTAAAGCAGAATTTGTTTTTGTTGTCAACTTTGTATTACTCGCACCTCTTTATTCTGGAAGAGTTTCTTCGTCGCCCGATATTTGCTTATCAGTTCATATCAATATATTTACATACGGGCCAAATTTCAACATAAGAGAGATAGGATGTTTCCTTCGCGTCATTCCCTCACGAACGAAAGGTCATGAACTACAACGGCAAATCACATTGCGCACTGATATATCCATTGATGCGGTACTACTTTTGTCGCCATGATATAAACTCGGAAAAACATAATGGTAAACAACAACATAAACATGCTTTTACACAAAATAATTATTGCATTTACTCTTTAGAACTCCCTGCCCAAACATTCAATAAAATGTTTCTCTCAAGAACTATATTGTATGTGTTAGTGTCTTTTATTACCGTCAGACGTCATCATTTGTTATGGTTGATCTGTCTATCATGGTTACTCTCACTACAACGAAGTTGTGGTGAGTGAATTTAGTAAGATTTTAAATGTTTTTAGACAGATTTTAAACTGATATTTATTGAGATAAATGTAAATATAAGAACGCCCACATTTCTATTCACATGGACGAAATGATTCACAGGGCTGTTCAGGCCATTCTCCGTCAGCAACTGACGTGGAGCACGCAGTAAATGGCTTCAACAGCCCTTACAATCTTTTCGTCCATGTGCCTCGAAACGCCAGTTCAATTCCTAATACAGCGGTCTCTGTTGCGTAATCGCAAAGTCTAGACGTGAAAGGATTAAATAGACAATGTTATGTTCTTAGCTTCAAAGATATTATACTTGAGTTGCACATATTCAAGTCACAAAACGGGATTTTATGCGCTGGATTCTACATTGATGTGAACAAATTTTTTGTTAACAATAATAAAATGGCATAGTTGTAAAAACATGGATGAAATAAAAACTATGCAAAACAGGGAGATTGTCTCTAGTCTGGGTTTGCAATTTTATTGACTACTTACACAACATACTATTCAAGCTACAAGCACCGTGCGAAGAGTAACGAACACATGGAATCTCCATAATTGTTAATAATATCAATGACCCATTATCAATATCCTGGAACGACGGGGTCCCAGGATGTCAAGATACTTAACCTTTTCTTGGTTACAATAAGACCGAACCAACAGCTTTTCTAAGCACGGGCTGTGCGCCGCAGAGAGCTCTCGATATCGAGCATTCTTATACACAATCTAAGCAAAATGTTTTTATGGAAAAATTTATGTCTTAACCGTAAAGGTGATGATAAATTTCATCCAGACGTTTTGGAGGCAATATGAAGAGGGAATGGTTAAATTGTAGCACAACATTATCCATTCTTTGATTGTATTAAACAAAAATATTACGTCTTTTTGTTGAATTACACATGAGCCAAGTGCGATCGTGTAGTATGTTTTGTCACCTTTCAGAAGAAATAGGTGAAGTTGTTTGAAATTATTACTGTCACTTTTCTTGAATGATGTCCGCCTATAGCATATTAAATGCCTCCTGTCTCCGATTTCTAGACGGTCAGAGAGTTACTATAAACACACACACGAGAAACTAGAGTGAGATGTGGTCATGTCTTTGACCTTCTTTTTTTACAGCACTTAATGTTCGATTACAGTAGCGGGTTTGCTTGCTTTTCAATTGTAGACATTTAAATACAGTGGAAAACAAGTCACACCAGTTAATGCTATTAATCGCCTTTCTGTGCTCAGTATAACTAAACGAAGCTGGCACCTTACTGGCAAATCTAGCTACTGCTCTCAACATCAACACACAAGGGATTCATCAGCGCTGGCTAAACCTGACATCAATATTTTTTAAAAATAAAAGGTATATACCTCCACAATATTTTAGAATTAATGATAACATATTGGGGTGTGCGTCTTCCGACGAACAGACACCGTATTATTTATTATCCTTTGTCGCCTTCCGTACACTGTGCAAAGAAAGGTTGTTAACTAATTCTTGCCCTGGGCATGTCAAAACAGCCAGCACATGCACCTTTCCACTGCAGTGGCACTGAAATAAATAACACTAAATAGAATGTCAAATCATGGATCAGACTGATTTACTTGTGGAGACGTTGTTTTGGTGTATATGAACATGTGTTGCACGGACACAATTGAATTGTATTTATTTTTTACTGTTTTAATTTCCATAACAGCAGAACGGACACCTGTATGGTAAATTGATGTAAAAGGACTTTCAACATTGTTCAGATGAGGAGTGTAGCACAGAGACAAAACACCCTAGAATTAGTGTAAACTATAACAAATCTCGCTTTGTGCTGCTAATATTAACTTTTTGTTTGTTTTAATCCGTCTTGGAACTTATGTATCATTGGAGATTCTTTGCGTTGGCGTATAATATAAACGGAACACTGTAGTAACTAGCGATTATAACCTTTTACCTGTAAAAATAAAACCGAGTCTGCAGATTCACCTGGTGCGGCTAATGGGCCCGATTCTCGCCAAGGAAAGCTTAGGATTTGCAACATGCTATTGCCTTCCGATAGGCCTAACCTGTATGTTTAGCTCAAATTATCTTCTCTCAAAGAGATAATTAAGTAACAACATGAAAGCTGACAATTTACATTCATGCCTTGCCTGCTTCGAAGGGTTAAAACTTAATATGATTGAGTATAGTTTTTACAAGTTCCAGGTTTGACGCGTTGCTGTACTCATCATCAGATTACTTAGATGCAGAACTGTTAAAAAGGTAGTTTGACAGACGTTGTCTCACGAACAAGCAATGGGGACTGAAGTAACAAATTGTGTTTTCACAGCATGAAAAAGCATCTCATATATGGATTTCTTCGTCAGTTAAGATTATTTCTGGCATACTATGGTCTTGTAATTTATCACCAGGAACGCTGAGAAGTTAAATGAACCATAAACTGATTTTGTCCAAAGAACTTGTTCGTATTAAGTTTTTTGTTCTGGGGGTTAAAACCTGGAACAATTGTACCCTCTATCGTAGATTGCCATCATGCAAATGTAACGTAAAACTGCTGCAATATACGTATTATAATAATGCGTTGTAACACAAACATCAGGCATTAAGCATGTCATCAAGGCTAGTTTACCGCTTGCTTATGATACACTGTTAAAGCCGTATTATTTGTGAACTAACAGCATGAGGGGGAAAAAGAGTCCGACGTCGGAAAAGATTCAACCAGATTTAATTTTGCAAGCTCATATTTGAATTCTTGAAAAACACACCAAAGTACAAATATTTCCCGTGTGAGCTGCTTTTAAAATGTCAATATTTTTGCTGAAAATACAGGTATATGAAATTTCTTCCAGGAACAAAGCATTTTTCGGATCAAATACCATGTGTATCTGCAGATAAAACGTGTAATAACCATACTGCTCCATAATCAGATTTGAAGGTAGTTAATCATTTGGCTTAGATGACAACACTCGTCACATGATACATATCCACATTTCCAGAAAAACACCCGGGTTTTAACCTGCCTATGCTCATGTGCTTGTTATCATAAACACATATTGCACAAAAATTACAGCAGTATATTTCACAATATTAAGGGAGGGAGAATATATGTGACAGGTCAAAGAAAATTCACAGAATGCTCGATTCCAGGTAATGTGTAACCATCAATGCATTTGAAAATTGTAATAATAAGTGTAAATGGTTAAATGCTTCAGGACCAACTTGTCAACCGAAAGCCAATTGGCGGACAATTATGTCATATCAACTTGGAATCATATTGCGAGTCAGAGTTATATATTCGATTTCACGTTTTGGATATGCATTAAGAATGTTATCTATTACTTATGTGAGCAAACGCTTTTCATTTTCGGCTAAAAGTGTCGCATGTCAGTTCATATTGATTTATTTTTGATTCACATGCAAATCTTGACTGTGTGCTGCGGCAAAATGTGACACATGATCAATTTGTTATACCTGAACAAATTCAGTCTAATGCGAAATCCAGAGCAATTTGTTATACTTTCTCAAATTGTAAAGTTTGGACTGACTATAATGATATACTTGGTCAATGAGAAGTTCCAAGGGGATAATATTTTATCATTTGATCTGTAATTTTGCCAGTTCAATTACAATAAAAACTACTGCACACTATTGTTGAAGAACCAATATATGTGTGTGTCATTAACAACTATAGAAATAAATTATCTCCTTTTTTTTTTGTAAAACGTCACAGGGTTTTGGCAGATACACGGCTGATTAAATAGTGGGATACCTGTGAGCGATGTGGCTATATTTTAGCAGCACACATATAATGAAATGTGGTAATATGAATATTTAAGTTAACCAGAGCCTTTGCAGCAACGGTGACTCAAATGCGATAAAAGATAAACTGTCTTTCATAATACAATGATATAAAAAATAAAAATTTCGAAATATTGTCCATGTTTCCCAATGAGCATGTAAATTTGGGCTTTTCTGTAAGATAATATGCACATCTTTCTCTTACCCTACATTGGAAAGACACGCATTTGATTAATTTCGAATTAATATAAATAACCATAAAATATGTTAACTATATTCCATTTTGAGCATAATTAAACATTTTGCACTTATGAAAGGGAACCGAAATGCAAGTATGGTATTATTTACCTCATAAAAATTAAATGTCTAAAACTACCTGAAATCCGTTAGCCGAATTCTGGGCTCTGTCCGATAAGTCTTATAAATCAAATACAGCTGGAAAAATATGGTCAACCGAAATATCTGCTTGGCTAAGTCAATTTATAAATCTTACAGATTTGGCCCAATTAGTGTTCTATTTTAATTGCCCCCCCCCCCCCCCAAATCGTCAGCCACCCTACATCGGCAGACCATGTTTGGATATTTGATATGCTATTGGTTCTTACGGTTACTTGTAAATTACTTGTGACAAAATCAATCCTTCGCTTATCTAATAAATAAATTTTATACTTGTTTCTGTCAGGATCCAGATGCTGTACGAAATCGGCAAATGCACGAATTGACAGGTCTCTACTCCTGGAATCCATGTGCACATATTTTCTTTGTAAGTGCCAATTTCATCAGGCTCTGGTGTTCATATCACTTTACAAAGCATTATTATGTCTGTGGGCAAATATAATTGCATTTCGTTCTTTTCGCTTTGTCTTTCTTTGATTTCTTATATTCACCTGCTCATAATTTCGTCTTCAGCTTTTTCAGAAGTGCTTGGAGCTTGAAAAATGGGGTCTATGTGACCTGCTGTTTGGTAGAGGCCATAAAAACTGGACAAGAGCATGACCTCGAAATTATGCAAATTAATATTACAATATCTATTTTGCTCTTCTATCTCGGGAACTATGAATATTATACTACATTCTATAGTACAGAACACGTAGTATGAAGTTAATAAGATTACATATAGTTTGAATATAGTGAACTTAAATTTTGTGTGTTCTGCTTCTCAAAGTGGTTGGATGTTAATTTCTATTTCCTTCCAAACGCGGGACCAGGCCTAAAATCAATTCTCCACGTTGAAAAGCATACATACCCACTGACCTGAATACATATTGTAACTGCACGTTACTGGGTATTCAAAATACCCGACAAGCGGAACTCATGTTGGAGAAATTGTTACATGCTTACCTTGAATAGCTGCATTAGTATCTGTATAATTGGATGTCTGTCAATCCAAAAGCAAGACAAATCGTGAATAAAGCTGTTTTTGTTAGGCAAAAACCAAAACTAATATATATATATATATATATATATATATATATATATATATATATATATATATATATATATATATACATATATATATGTATCTATATATATATTTGTGTGTGTGTGTGTGTTTGTGTGTGTGTGTGTGTGTGTGTGTGTGTGTGTGTATTGTATTTGTGTCTTAAAACATCTTCAGCGGGTAACTACTCAGAAAATGTTTCGGAGTCTGTACCCGTACATGTCTCTCTGAGTAGCACCTCTTTGTGTAAGCTAAATATTCAGCACAAAAAACCCACATAAGAATGAATGAGTATGACGGTGGCAAATGATGAATTAGCTAAATACGTGAAGTTTCGCTTATAAATGAAGAGCTTCATTACGAATGAAGAATACTTGTCAAACCAAACATAATTACTATATTTGTACAGTAAAAGTTCAGATAAGAACAATTTGACTTACCCGTGAACCAGTATGTGCCCTTTCTAGCTGGAAAGCTTATCTTAGTTAAACAACCTGCCAGTGTATAACTGAAGTAGGAACAAATTAAGGCATTTTATATATATATCAGTCAATTAGACGTAGGAGGCATGATGTTTATTTTAGGAACCCATATACCTGTAGAAGAGGTTTTCCAAAAACTCAACAACACGAGGATCTCTGGTGGGGAATCATAATTCGTCGGGAGACAACACGCACATAGCGCGTAATAGTGCAGCAGATCTTGACAATTATTAAATAATCTAAGAATAAGCAATTTATGATCGGATAGTTCCCGTCACGAGAGGCATGCATCACCGTTACGTGTCACTGTCCAAGGAAAATGGCAGAGGCGGATGTCGACATTGGTTATTCTGGTAATATACAAAAACATGTGAATTATTTGGGAATTATAATCATTAGTTAAGTATTCATCACTTTTGAACAGTAACTATAGAAAATCATGTTCTCATTATTCAATAAGTTAGTTATGAACTCTTCAGTAGATAGACCTGTTGTCGATCTCGACCAGAAAAAGAAATGTTGACCTGGGCTTCGTCTCGGTCGACATTGGTTTGTCTGGTCGATATCACGGCATGTCTATCCACTGCAAAGTCTATAATCGTGTAATATTGTGCGCCTAATGTTACAATATGCCACTTGGCATATTTGGAGATTTAAGTATGCTCTTCTCAAGTGAAGACAGAAGACACAGTTCTGCCCAGGGCAGACACCCTTGAAATGACCAGTTCCCATGGCAATGGCATGAAAACTCACAGAATTATGAAAAGTTGATTAACTCTCTTAAATGAAGGCATGTTATAGCAAAACGAATATCAAATCAAAGCGCCAGTCTAGTTCTGTAACAAAAAGTAAGAGATTTGCAAATTAGCTGATTTCCAACGCAATTGGAATACTCGAAAATGACAAAATTAACCCATGCATCTGAAATTTCCACTTAATTTGATTCTTTAACATATTGGGCGATCAAAATAGGAACATCATGAGAGAAACATCAATGAATGAGTTATTTTCGCAGAAAAGGGCTGTGTAAAATGAGAATGACTACATGCAAGATGTGCTCAGACTCTTACGTTAAAGTTTTTTTTTTATAATACTAGTGCAATAATGGTTCCTCTGTGATATTTTCACAAGACCAACGTGCCTACAATTTTTAATTAAGACATCAATAACATATACATATTTTTGTGAATGCGCTACGATGCATAATATCAATTATTAACGCAGCCAGCCTATCAAAACCACAGCTCAGCCCACCTCAGATTTGATCTGTGGCATTTACAGCGTCCTTTGCATTAAGTCTTGGATCCACATATCCAATAAGCTCTCTGTAAGTCGCTGGAGCTGGTGGAAGAGTCCTCCAAGTGGGAGATCAATTTGTATCCTCATGTATCCAGACCCAATCTGCTAGATTTTTCAATCATGAAAGAAGGGCCTATCTGCAAATGTAGCCTGCTTGCAATCTGAACGTTAGAATGTGCTGATACAAAGCATCACTTGGTGGTGCAGTGATTCCAACTTTGTGAATAGATTTTGTCGTGCTTCAACATGAAACCAAGCTGCATGTCTAGCAGTGCATAAAAAAAACATAAAAACAAAAAAAAATAAAAAAAAACAAAAAACAAAAACAAACAAACAAACAAAAAAAAAAAAAAAAAAAGAAAAAAAAAAGAAAAAAGCGTCACTGACATCAGAATATGGACCTCATGCTTCTCATCTTGTCTTTTTCCCTATTTCAGCAAAATTAGAAGTTGTATCACATCTGTCAAATCATGGAATAAAGTTAATGATTCGCAAATCAACGGATCATAATTATTTGTAATTTATGAATAGGTATATTTTTTAAGTTCTTTCCACTAACAAAGGCAACATACAGTTGCTCAAGTAAATCAATGCGTGCAAAGAATGATATTGTTAAGACAACGTTGTCAGTAATTTCAGTCCATATGCAGATTTTGCTATGATATCTTCTGGTACCAGGCCCAACATTAAGTATCACACAAGTGTCTACCTCCTCACATGCTTACGGAAAGAAAGTCAGATTTCTCTCATTGACAGGTAAAGCCACCACGTGGTCATCATACATGTAGGTGCGAACTATTTGTTAATCACGTATATGGGGCCAATGAAGCCTTTTTTTGGCAAGAGTTGGTTAAAATCTGTGTTGTTCTTTCAAGCTCAGAGAAATCCTTGCCGATCAGCAGTAATAGAGTCTTTCCTCACAACTTTGCTTCTCACACTTGTATCTTGCTTTGCTCTTGTTTCAGCCTTAAGGCTACCCTCCTTACACACATCTCAAAATACATACTGTCTCTTGCGTTTGTTAGCTTGGTCCACAATATATGGCACGAACCTATTGCTCGCATAGCTGTCCGAAATCTTCCTCTCCTGCTGGAGGAATCGTTGAAGAACACCTGACCCATCTAGAACTTTAGTCAACAGGAGGTGTGGTACTTGCATGATGTGTCACAATACAAAAATTAATTGTTTAGGAGATCAGACTAATGACTTTGTCTAATATGTCCACATTTCTAACAAAAATGGTGCGAAAGAAGCATTTCCATGTCTGAAAAAGTCACTCATATCTCCATCCCGTCTCTGTGTTGAAATCTGCATTTGAGCGAAGAGTTTGCTATCTGCCTTCAACGTATTTAGGACAAATGTTTCATCACTCTGCCTTATCACTTCAGGAATCGAATATGTGAGAAGTCCTTTCTTGCAAATAGCGTCAGTCACTGGCTTGTTGTTAGTGGAAGATATTCTTTCTTCAACAAATTGCTCCAATTTCTCTCTTCCGGTGTTTCTGGTTCTCTGTAGGGCTTTAGAAACTCGTTCATTCATAACTACTTTTGTGTCAAGATCAGCTATACTTTTCTAGAAAGGGGTTTCCCGTTTGTTCCATCTGAGCAACCATATTTGTTACATCCAATTGAATCTTGATTGCGATGAGAGACTCTGCCCATGCTGTTGTGTATCAGTTTATTCTGTTTCGGGACCATTCAGTTCTCAAATTGGTGGATTATATGTGTCAATGGAGGTCCAGTTACCATCCCTATTTGGATGCAGGGCCTTTTCGTCTTGCAAAAGTCCTCCAGTCCCACATTTTTGCATTCTATCCCTCATGTGAATGGTCGAGTGGTAGTGCATGCTTCTTTCAATGGTAAATTATCCTTCTCGAAGTCGTTGTTGAGTTGTGGACATGTGCCTTTAGCATCACCAGGTGACGCAGATGTACCTTACCCTAGCATAGTTCAGATCGTCAAATAAAAATGAAAAGCAAAAACACAAAGGCAGAATATTTGCCAATGCCTGACAATGGATGCCAAAATCAGCTTCGCAACTGGCATGGGCAAATTCAAGCACATCTAATATAACCTAAATTGTTTCATTCCAGTAATAAAACTGGGGGTGCTGCTTGCACATGCCTTTGCTCCACTGCTTGTTACTTATCATGTCATTGGTCCTAATTTGTATGTCAGCAAGGGATGATTCAAATGTACGATCGTACAATACTGCAAGAGCTGCTATTGTCACTTGGTGAAAATAATGAGACTTTGTGACATGTTCACCTTTGATAGCATCATCAGTCTTTCCAGAGGTAGTGTCACCTGAATCTGCCAGTGTTGTGGTCCACCCAGAGCCGTCAAGCCACTGACCAATCAATCTCATGTTCTTTGCAATATATAAGCCACCCAACATAACCAACAATGTCGTTTCCAACCTCACCTGGCCATTCCCAATAACTTTATTTTAGAGTTGCACACAGTGGTTGGTCTGCAGTAACGAAGGACGTTTGACCAGAATTGCACTTCAAACCACATCCATTGCATGAGGCATCACTGCTGCTGATTTTGAATCATATAAGAATAAAGGCATGAGTGACACCAGACATGTAGGATGCACCTAATCATACTGCTAGAATGCGTGGTATGCGGCCCGTGACAAGTAATCAACATAATCTGGATTGTCCTTCGTACCTAATGACTTTAACCGGTTAAACCACTGGTGTTCCTGTGCCTCGGTGATTCTAAGCGTAATTTTTACCTAAAGCAGAAGGCATATGTGACATAAGCAAATGTTCTCATTGATATCACAGTTTAATATTATTCAAAATGTTTTTGCATGTTTTACTACATTCATGAGAATAGAATTTCAGAATAATTTCTTTGAGTCCTGACGGTAAAAAATTAAAATCGTACCAAAAAATCTCTCTTTTTTCCATTCAAGAATCCTTTTTTTTCTTTTCAACCTTTGACATTCTGAAAAAGTTTTAAAAAATTATGACTAATAGAAATTGCGTATGTGTGTGTGTCTAGGTATGTTTGTCTCTGTGACATTGTCATTATTCCGATCTGTATATGTAAATGCACGCTACTAGCAATTGTGTTTGGCGATGTTGTTACATGTGTTATCGCAATATCTTATATTTACAAATATTAATAACCCATTAGACAATTTAGCCTCTTGCCAATAAAACATTTTAACTGGAGTTTGTACAAGTCGAAAGAAAAAGAGCATATACCAAAGTATAAATGTGGCTTGCTTGTAGCACAAAGTGCACAAATGCACACGCCCCCCCCCCAATTTGCTATATGCTGTGGACCACACGTTCAATGACATGACATGAAAAATACGATGCACGTTTTATCAAATTTGCTCAGCCAGTATGTCCCCATCATTGCTATTTTTGTTGGTTTTACTGACATGTCAAAATTTTCCGACTAGAGTATTATGCCCCCGAAAGCTGTTTGCTTCGTAGAAAGCCCTTGTTGATTGCAGCAAGCTGTACCCGTGGGGACGACCATATGGTTATGCATATCCCGAAAAAAACCCCAAGAAACACATCCTTGTTAAAATAACCCGAAAACTCCTTAATGATACATGTTCCCACAAACATTAAGCATCGATAATTTATTGTACAAGATCCCAGCAGATGTCTCTCTTTGCATTCAAAAAGGTTTCATGATGTTTCAGGTGGCATATAGAAACATCTGGCATTTTGTAGAGAAGAATATATAGGAGAGAAACAGCTGACAACTTATTAATGTTTCTTATGTGTGTGTGTGTGTGTGTGTGCGTGTTTGTGTGTGAGGTTTAAGAAAGTTGTATTGCTCCGAAAATTCACAAAATCGATGTTTTAAGTTTCAAAGCTCTGTTTTGTGACTGGAAGCATAGTTCACTTCGCCATTATTTTCAAAAATGGAACACAACTGTCCAAACCAAGATACAAAAAAAAAAAAAAAAAAAAAAAAATGAATGCTAATGATAATGAAAACGACAATGACAACGGGAATTGTTTGTAGGCTTCCAGAGTCACGAGCATGTAGTGTCTCTATGCTTATTTTGTTACAATATTTAAGAAGAAATTGATCTTAGTTTTAAACGGCCTCTTTGACAGGGCATGATGAAACGTTTGTCACCAAATGAATCTATGTTTGTACGTTTTTCATATACTTTTAAAAAGAGGGCATCATGAATATTACCCGCAGATCTGATGTATTGATAATTCAAGTCTTTATCAAAGATTTCCAAGTTCATTATAATGATTCACTTTTCGAACCTTGGATTTTCAGTCATTTTACTCCGTATTGCTGACATATTGATAAGAATATAAATTTGTCTCGTTTTATTATGTTGTGACGAAAATAAAAAAGTCAAAAGGACGTGCACTAGCTGTCGATGACTCGAACTGTCTGCTTTCATTACCTTGAGGCTTAAAAACAGACATAAAACCAAAATGCTTCATGACTGCAAACCTATCGCGTACATACATAAATCCATCGTGAGGCCAGATCACACATTGGCATCCCTTGCACGAAGAAGCCTTTCATTTTGATATTTTGATTGTACAGTCGTTGTGTGTGTACTTTTTTCTAAGTTGAACGGGCGCTCCTTTTTTTCTTGTGTGCAATATCGTGTACATGACTCAGTGGTGACTCTAGAACGCTCAATAGTATCTACTGCTTGAAGGGGACTTTTAAATGACACTTTGATTGTATATTCGTCGTGCACACACTTATTTCGAAGTTGTAAGGGTGCTGCAATCTTCTGTCATATGTGTATGACTACATAGTGAGACTGGAGTACACCATGGTATCCAATGACACATAAAGGTCTTTCAACTTGCAATATTTTTAAACAGTAATATATATATATATATATATATATATATATATATATATATATATATATATATATACATATGCGCAAACACCGCTTCTTGATGTATCTCTAGAACTGCTGCCCGTATGAAGCATATTTGAGGTTACTATGATATATGAGTTCAAATTCAGGCGGCAGCATAACGTTTTGTGAGTAATGGAACTATAAATCTCCCACGCTGCAGTAATTATGAAATTTACCCATATCAACAAATAGGTCGCAGACGAAACCATCTACAGAGATTTAATCAAACATCACAAGTTTGTAATATAGCTTGGCCCTTGAATCCAAGATATCAGTAAACCTGAAAGTCGTCGGCTTGAGCTTTACAAATATTGATGTATCTTTATTTTTTACGCCATGGCTTCATAAAGAATGTCAAGATCATATCGCCTGCAGGTTTAAAAGAGTTTTCTAAAGCGTGATATTAATCCATTAAATAACAAAACTAAGAGTAACAATAACGCTCCAGGGCATCGGAAAACAATGTAAGACAGCATTGCATTCGGGAAAATCAGTCAATTAGCATACTAATTGATATTTAAACACTCACTTCATATGAAAGGCTAAACAACAAGAAAAAATAATAATAATAAAAAAAAAATGCAAGTTGGTTTGTAGCCTTGGAATAAGTAATAGCATTTCAAACGTCATCTTCGAACTATATTAATGTGGCTGACATGTGAGCTATTTCTAATCTTTTGGCAACAAATCCATGTGACACACAAAAAGTGATTACTCGATCACTGATACGCCTGTTTTATCTCTGATTTGTTATTAAAAATTTTTACAATACAAAGTAATGTCATGCGATGTAAATAACATGCAACAAAACTCGCTTTAATTTCCCACAAGGTCTGATATATGGTACCTTAACGTATGATAAGTAAGTCTTTCTTGCATCGTTTTGCACCAAAGAAAAAAGTAGTTGTACACCAATCCTTATTGTGTCAATTTTTTATATACAAAGTTACTTATATACATAGGTTGGGGATATTAGTAGCGATCGGGAGTTCTACTGGCTCCGTGGCTACACCGCATCTGACGTAGTCTTTTCATCAAGATTGCACTTTACATTTTTTATGTATCTGGTTAATTCATATTCGATCGACTCCGCTTTAAGTCACAGGGCTACCCAAATTGTTTATATTCTGTGATATAAACCTCAAAAGTTTGTCCATCAAACAAAAATTAGCAAGTTTTAAACTACACGTACCTCTTCAAATGCACCAGTTTTGTCACAGGCTAGCTTTTACCATATGCTCAGATTCTTCTTGGAAGGCACGATGCTGTGCAGTTAATACTTGTCGAACTTGGATTCACGGCGATTCGAAACCATGAGGGAAACACAGGCTTAAGTACATTCTGGACAAAGAGAAAAGAATCGGTCATGGCTTGTTGTCATTACACAATACAGAAGAATTACTTTATTGGCATAGGAACTAACTTTCACCTTGTCAAATGGGCGATGATGTGATTGTCCATACGGCGGCAGCACTTCCTGGCATGTTTTTAGTCAAAGGCTGTTATAATAAAATAACAAATTTGTTTTTGTATATTCTTCTGTGACTTTGAACGTATTAAATTTAAGTTTATCAATAAAATGTATGTACTCCTATAACACACATGCTTTGCTGATCAATACGTATAGGAAGTCAGTGCAGCTCCATCGAGGCAAATGCTGGAACCTGCATGTACACCTTGACCTAATGTTTCAGAAAATGTGTTAACCATTTAAATAAAGTGCAACCGATTTGAGAAAGAGTGGCCAACAACCGCAATACAGTGCTATTCACGGCAATTGAAGACTACACACGTGCCCGACAGAAGCACAAATATCATTTTTGTGATAACACATCAGACTGAACTGGACTTCTGAGTTCATAGTAGTAAAAAAAGAAATATGTTAGATCCCTGACTTGAGAGAACGGTTAAACAATAAAGGTCAACAGAGGTTTGTATCGATCTTCTCAGCTTTGAAATAAAATCTTCATTACTAAAGAAAATTGGAGAGCTAACAAAATAAAATTTCAACCACTTTTTAGTTAAAGGTTCAGCGGCATTTTTTATGCTCATACCAGTTTGACCACATGTGTTAAAAGGGTATGCTACCTTTTTTTTTATCATAACTAGCCTCAGTTTCTGTTAGACCCTCCTGAAGGTACACCGCAACAACGACATTCCACCTATGAACTCGGAGAACTGCTCCACAGCAAATCATAGCCGAAGGTGTGCTTGTAAACAGTTTGAGCAACTGTCCGACCTATATTATAAGAGTACAGCAAATATTCGAAAGGATGGCCAAAAAATGGAGTACAGTGATAATATTTTTCAAAGAACAGACTCGAAAAGATAAAATGTACTTTGGTCCAAACGCACCAACATCATTTGTTTTGTTGTAACATCTAAATAAAGTACAAGGGTGTGCTTTACCCAGGACTTTGAGTCAGATAACGTGCAATTACACTTTTGCAAAATGAAGACAGTTACGTATGCTTAACTTCTTTTAGGTAGTAGACGTCTATATTACAAGTCAGAAATATAGAATACACAAGAGCAATATAAAAACTGACAAAGTGTGTTACCATGATTAGGCCCCAACAGTTGTAGTAAATGTATTTTGTGTATATTCTGTTACACAAGTAAATATGCTCCATATAGCATCTTGAATTCAATCGCTGGCCACATGCTTGCTAAGATATGTATGTATTTCTATACATGTAAACTAGGTTCTGTGAAACTTCCAACAGGAAGCTTGGCTTCTGTAGCGAGTCGATACTAACTTTAATTTCGGGCCACGTACTCTCTCGCGAAAATAACCAGATTTAAGATGAAAGAAGAAGGCACGGACATCAACAAGTTGTGCCAACAAGACAACAGATTTAGTGCAAGAAGGAAAGGCGTTTTAAGAAGGTGGTTGCTAATGGACTCACGGTTTACTTTTCCTGTGCTTACAGGAAATTGGGATCTTTGAAAGGCGTCATACGACAAAAATATGTACATACAATCCCTTTAACATTTTCTCTTAATCACGGCCAGGGGGATTCAAACAATATGATTATAGGCGATCATTCCTGATATCTTGAGGTGTGTTTCAGGCATGTAAATTTATTTGTTCTTGGCGGGCGAAAGACAGGTATGGTATGCGTGGATACTGAATATGGATATGCACTGTAAAAAGATTAGTCTTTTTAATTTTAAACTTGCAACGGCAGACGAACATGACACAGTCTTTAATCTTCAGTTTGCTTGATCTGATTTTAGAACAAAATATTCATCTACCAATGGGTGATCACTTAATGTACTGAAAGCGCATAAATATATTTACATTAGCTGGCGAAAACATTTTGGTATGCTTGCAAAGTGGAATCAGAGGATAAATAACATAAAAATAACTACATGATAATTAATAATGACAGAATAATAATAATAATAATAATAATAATAATAATAATAATAATAATAATAATAATAATAATAATAATAATAATAATAATAATAATAATAACTGCTGAACGTAGTTGGGACAAAAGAGCAGACTTCAAAATACAGCTGATAATTGATATATCTCATATTTATAAGTCTAAGCAACTATCATAATCACAACCGTGTCTGCACAAATCGAGTGTCTTCAATCTTACTTGTTGATAAGAATTAAAAAAAAATTCAAATCCAAGGTATGAAAAAATCCTTAGTACCAAATTTTTAAACACATCAAATCATGCAAAAGAAGTAATAATAATACGGTGGCTCTCCGCTTGTCTGCCGCAGTCCTGTGTCACTCTGTGACACAGGTGGCCTAGGAAAAAAAAAAGGAAGAAAAAAATCCATCCCTCTCACACCCTATCCCCGCCTCTGAGGCTCAGGCTTTTCCCATGGGAGCCCCCATGGGAGCCCTTATAAGGGCTACCACCATTCCCATTCCTTCTCCTCCCTGTACTCTGGAATTCTAATTTAACCTGTTGCCTTCTAACTCTATTATTTCATTCCTTTTCTCCCAGCATCCTACCAGGTAGTCCTGTACATTTTTATTACCTTTCCTGCCTCCCAGAAAGCCACCTTTCATACCTAAAATCCATGCTATACGTTCCTCTTCCTCTAAACCCTGAACCTCTTCTAAACCCTTGTGATTGTAATCTTCTCTGTGCCACTTTCTGAAAAAATCTTCCCTTATCTCTCTATATGCATCACACCACAACAGCCAATGGTCCACTGTCTCATCTGCCTCTTTTCTACATGACTTACACTTTCCATTACTCCCTGTTGTCCACTTTTGATTTCTCTTTTCGAGATTGATTACTCCTGCCCTACTTTGAAACAGAAGTACATGTCGTAATACAACACAAGCTCACACTTTATCGAAAAAACTACATCATCACACGCAGAAAAATACATACATTCATTCAATTTTGTTCATGGATTTTTTTCGAATAGTCCAAGAAACCAGACATGTCACTTACAAAAAGCTTAAAATTGTCCGTAATGAACAAGTTACGACATGTATCAGCTAGGTCATTGTTAGCTAAGCGCTATGACTTGGCACAACACATCCGACTTTAATATCTTAGATCAGTTATCAAATTATTTCAAAGGGATAAAGAAAGTTATATTCATTTTGAGAATGGCAATCTTAGATTTATAACCGCTGAAAACGTCCTCGCGAGGTCCACCTAAAAACGAGTCGTATACTTAAAGACAGGAGCCGTGTTGTTATAGGCCTATGTAAAACTAAGTTGTTGACGGGTAAACAATTGCATTAAACAGTCCAATTTTGCAGAACAAAAACCAAATGCTTCTCCACACTAGTAATTGGCCAGTGTTTTTTGTTCCAACTCATTTGGAACCTAAAATAATGTCTCAATAATAAGGTACGGTGGTACCAAGTTCCCAAATTTCTGAGTCATTGTACAGTAATATGCTATGCAGCCTGGTTCCCTGAAACTGTGGATAAGGTCATCAATCTAAAACACGGTCTTGCTTGTACATGTACTTATCAGTTATATAACTCTCACCTCAAGTACCTGCAGGGAAACTCTGATTTTAAGTCGCGAAGCTCACTTATCTGCACTCACGCGCTTCTATCAGGCGCCTTTTCAAACCTTGTGTGATGAAGCTTTTTGTAAACCCTTTCTCCCTTAAAAGATAAAGAACTGACTTATTTTACGATGACCTGTCATCATGATCACAGAGCCCAGTTTACTCATCTGCCTTTCGAAGTAGACCTATACCTAATTAAGGCACAATATATGACCAAATTAAAAATTCTTCGGTCAATTCCCTTTCGAGTTATCACATGAAAACGTTTCGAAGTCCAGCTCAATCCATGGAATTACAAGTAAAATCTTACTGACATATATAACCTGACCAAGTTTGTCCAACCGAAGTTGAATTTCTCTTGAATTTTGACACAGACAGCAATTTCCCTCGCGCCTCCACGTGACTCTACTACTGAAGTAGTTGTCATCCATGTGCAATCATGTAAGAGCCTTTTCTCAAACGTATAATTATGTTGCAGAACCTGGTGTTGTAAATTGGCATGATGAACGCGTAGTAAATTTCTTTTTGAGAAAAGATTTTCAATTAACCAGATTTGTTTTCAGATTCATGCTTTACGAAGGCGTTAGGAAATAAGAAAAAGTGGTGCTGGAAGTTGCACGCAGTTATATTCCATGTGATGACCCGTCGCTTTGCCAAAATGCACAAAAAGGCACTGCAGCAGAACAATAATCCGATATCAACGGCAATTTTTTATGACGGGGACTACACAATACCCAAAGATATGTCAATGTGATCACGTCTATGTACCAATCAGCCTTTATTATGGTACGCACCCTTCTGTTCTTGATATTGTACAAGACAAACTTCTGTCAAACGAAAGAGGTCTCCAGCTTCTTCCTCGTGACCTAAAAAGAAAAATGAAAACGACTAATGGGTAACGACTACCACCACATAATATGTTCTGCAAGATCTCAAATCCCCCACTTTAGAATACAAGATGTTTCCTTTTATGACTAAATTTAGTCACCACAAAATGGTCACACAATTTTTCAGTTTTGGAAATAGCGTGACCCGGCGGTCTTCACATTATATTGCTAAGACGTTGAGTTACAAGTAACAAGAAATTTTGGTCAAAATTAACAGATCTTCTTAGATGAGTTTCTGATATGTTAGTTCTGTAAAACTTAAAGTTCTGCTGATGCTGCATAATATGAGAAAATGGGGTCATTTCGTTGCCCTTCAGTGAAGAATTGACATGCTCGTTGTGTATAACCGTGGGTGATGTAGCGGGTGGACCAGGGAACACTGGTCACACAATCAGCCATGGTAAAAGTTCTGCTGTTAAGTAAAATGGCTTTGCACTCGAGTTCATGCCTGGTGCTTTCAGTTTGTACTTGCTTCTTTCTTCTTGT
>OZ026614.1:48933288-49013288 GCA_964020975.1 Hermodice carunculata | reverse complement strand
TCACAACGGGTCTCAAATGTTTCACCCCATGTGACTACCATGTACTCTCCATAACTGATTTCCCTGACCCGAGTCACATTACCGTACTGCTCAAGCAGAGTCCTACAATGTTTGCTGTGTTGCCTATTCCCGGCAATTAGCGCCTTTGGACAGCTCCACCTGTGTGCATTGAAGCGAGGTCCCGTCCTAAAAACCATGGGTATCCACCCCATACAGCCAGTTAGATGAAATGTATCTGCATTGAGCGTACTCATACCCACATCCACATGGTCAGCCTTGATTTGTATAGAATAGTCACGCCCCTTATAGGGTACCGGCCACGTGGCCAAGTTATACCTATTATATAAGTGTCCATCGACCAAGGGCAACTTGACACGATAGATCAGCGTTTCCTTACCCCATACAGGGTATATGTGTGCATGTTCGTAATACCACTGAAGTGGGTCCAGTGGATAAGTGGTAGTGGACGTGGCCCTGCTCAGTATGTCTTGAAGCTGTCTCAAGCTGAGAATGTCCTCCGTGAGTCTCCCCATTTCCAAGGAGGCCTTCTGCCTGGCATGGGCATGCAGCAGGCGTACATACGAAACTGTCACTTGCTCCAGAGTCACCACCACCCATTCAAAATAGAATGCACACTCCAGGCGGTACACTCTGTTGTTTGTATGGTTAAATTTTGACAAGGCCTTATTGATTGTGGGTATCAAATGACTAGAAATAAAGTCTGTGACTTGGGCAATTTGGTTCTCATTCCAGGCCACATCATTCTGAGTCCTATTCAACACTGTGGTCTGTGCATTGAGCTGGTGGACAATTTTCTGTTGATAACGTCTACTGTTCCTGATCGCACATTTGCACTCCTCAATGCTGTCATCGGTCGCAAGCCCAAATATGGTATGCCCGATCAAGCCCAGAAAGTTAAACCTACCCCGGCATGGTTGCGAGTCAAAGAGGTTTTCCCCTCAATGTCATAGATAGGACTTGAGGAAATTCAAGCGCCCGATCCAAGAAGACCTTTGAACATTGGTTTAATATTACAGCTGTGAGCCTTGGTTATTTATCCAAAAACAATGTCCATGTTCCTTACAAGGATGGGGTTGATCCGTGGAATTTCTATGACCACAAGCACCATCCACTCTGTCAACTGGACTCTCAACTGGTCTGCCTTGGTCAGAAGAAGGCCATCCTCTAAAGGGTCTATACTTGCACCGAGTGATTGAAAACACCGGGCTCACAACACAAAGTGGAAACAAGTTCCACAGCTGCTATCTGCTGACGTTTTAACTCTCCTTAATTGTGTTAAAGGACATTCTGCATCCGTGACTGCAGGCCTTTTTACTGCTACTGGTACTGGAGGTGGAGATGGTACTCATCCCCTCGACCCTGTGAAGTAAGGGAGCTGATCACTTGCAGTCTCATTTTGATGACTGGCTTGATCAATGCCTTGCGCAAGTTCACCATGAGTCACTTCCACATCCGCTCTCAGAGTGAGGCTGGATCCAGGTCCGTCATGCACCACTGCTGATGGCCTGCCAACACGCCTTTGTCTGTTTGCTTGATTGTAGGGACTACAATCGATCTGCTTCCACCGCGTCATGCTGGGCTCGGGGTCTGGAGCACTGTCACCCACCACTGGTAGGATAGACATACCAGTGTTCAACCTTGTCCCGTATCTATGTTGAAAATGGGGAGCCCAAACCACAGGGGTCTCCTGCCCTGGCTTCCATGGGAACCTCAGTATCCTCCTGAATGTCATCAGGTACATTTCCTGGTTCAGAACCTGAGTCTGAACCATCATCTCCACTGGGTGCCACCACGCCAGAGGGTCCAGCGATCACCGCTCCACCTGGTGCAGCGACAGGTTGTACTGCTGTCAATGAGAAGTGAACTCCATTCCTGGGGTTCCGATGGGGCCGAGGCCACAGCTCATCCCAGGCTATGTTAGGGTCCACTGACAACAGTTTTACCCTGTTAACTACTTGAGTCTTACCACTTTGCTGATGCTTGATCCAACAAACTGGGCCACGGACACGGGTCACTTCACATTGGGGGTCCCAGCCCGAGGTAAAGGTCATGTTTTCATGAGCCTTAAATATGACCTTGTCCCCAGGTTTGAGTTCCCCGGCACTCACCCGTTTGTTTATCCTTTCCCTGCTGTAGTGTCTAGATGCTGCCAGGTTCTCTCGGGCCTGAACAAGGGCTTCGGCAATATTCTTTAACCTGCCACCCAAGTTGTCAAGTCCAGAGCCAGCACTCAAGCACTTAGTGAGGGGAAGTCTCCCTCTCCACCCATGCATGAGATAGAAAGGAGTGAACCTTGTAGCATCATTGACACTATTATAGTAGGCACATAGAGCATTGGCTAACTGACTCTGCCACTCCCGGGCATTGTTGCTCACTAATTTAGTGACCATTGCCTTTAAAGCCCTGTTAACCCTCTCTACCTTACCGTTGGTCTCAGGGTGGTAGGGGGTCGACTGGCGGTGCTCAATCCCCAGATCTTTCAAATACTGCCGGAAGTGCCCTGCAGAAAACTCAAGTCCCCTGTCAGTAATGGCTACTTCCAAGGCACCATGACGGGCAATAAATTCCTCTGCCAGGGCAGCTTCTACAGCGTTAGCACTTTTGCTGGGAATGGGGAGGCCTTCGCCCATCCAGACAAATGGTCTACTATGACTAGTGTGTATTTGTTGCCCTGTTCACTTGGGACAAAGGGGCAAATGAGATCCATACCCACCACCTGCATACAGTAGGCTGGCAAAGGCATTTCACCCATAGGGGGCCTCTCTGTCCTATGCTGGTTAACAGTGCACACGGGACAAAGCTTTAGTCGGTCAGTTATTGACTGCCTCATGCCAGACCACACGTAGGCCTCTCTGCCTCGATTTAGGATCTTCATTGCTGCCATGTGACCTACATCCTTATGGCATCATTCAATTACTTGGTTACGAAATGCCTCAGCCAAAACTAACCTGGGATACCATGGGGACGTGTTAGTAGGCCTTTTAATGGAGTACAGAAGACCATCATACACCTCATAATCAGAGTCAGGGCCTTGTGCTTCAGCAAACAAGGAGGGAAACTCCTTGACCTGTTCAGCCTTAACCCTTTCTGCCTCCAACTGATCAGCCTCTAGGGGAATCTTAGTTACGGCTTCCTGGCTAGGCAGTGCTTCAGGGTCCGTCCATTCTGCTGTGTCTACCACGCCGACACAAGGAGGCGGAAGTCTCGAGAGCATATCCACTTTCAAATTGGTCCTCCCAGCCACATATCTAATTTTCGCGCCAAACTCTGCCAACAATACACCCCAATGCTGGATCTTAGTGTTGCGCATTTCCTTTGTAAATAGGGAGCGCAAGGGCCAGTGGTCTGTATAAACAGTGAAATCATCCCTGTAAAGGTAAGCTCTGAGCTTATCTATGCAGTAGACCACTGCATAGGCCTCTTTTTCGATAGTTGACCACATGTGCTGGGTAGTGGAGAGTTGGTGGGAAATATACTGAATTACCCTCTCTATACCCCTAGAGTCGTCTTGCACCAACACGCCACCTATACAGGTGTTGCTGGCATCTGTGTAAAGCTTATAGGCCTTATTTGTTTGTGGATATGCCATGATATTCTAGGACATTAACAACTGCTTTAATGTTTCAAAAGCACCCTGTTGCTCTGGTCCCCACATGAAGGGTTGGTGCTTCTTTGTTGGTCGAATCAGGGGCTCTGCTGTTTTAGCATACCTGGGGATAGTTTTGGAATAATAATTTACCATTCCTATAAAGGAGCACACCTGCTTTATAGTGGTGGCGGGTGGCATTTCCGCTATTGCGCACACCTTTTCCGGGTCACTCTGTTTGCCCTCGGGGGTTATGACATAGCCAAGCAATTTAATTTTAGTCTTTCCAAAGAAACACTTGTAGGGTTTTAAATGCAACTTTGCTGTGCGAAAGCGCACCTGCCCAGCAAGTCATTCAAGGCCAATTCCATTGTTCTTTGAAATATACTTGGCATATTTGCCAAGCCAAATGACCTTACTTTAAAATTAAACAACCCACGATGACATACAAAGGCTGTTTTGTCCTGGTCCTCAGAGGCAACCGGTAGTTGGTGGTAAGCGCTCTTCAAATCACATACACTATACACCCTTTTACCCCTCAGTTGGTCAAAAATATCCTGAATCAAGGGTAAGGTGTACTTCTTTAACAGTGATCTCTTTCAGGGCCCTATAGTCTACACAGAACCTTGTGGTTCCATCCTCCTTGGGAACCAAGCACACTGGGGATGCCCAGGGCGAATTACTAGGGTAAATTACTCCATCTTTTAACATCTGGTCTATACATTCATCCACCACCTTACATTTGGCAAGAGGGGTCCTATAGGGTCTCTGCCTAATGGGCGAATGATCGCCAGTGTTTATGATGACCTGAGTTGAGGGGCACTGCCCAAAGGGTTTACCTTCAGAATAAAACATGTCATGGTACTTTTGCATGACTTCTGCATAAACAGAGGGCACTGTACTGTCCCCATCTACCAGCACACCTACCATGTCAGGCCCTTGGGGGCCATATAAGGATATACCTTAAAAATCTTGGAGCCCCATTTCAATATCTTGGCTCCATAATCCACAACTGCCTGACCTACTGTCAAAGCGTCGTCGCCTAGAACACATTCATGCAATATATTCTCTACTATTATCATACTTAACAGGCCCAGCTCCCCAAAATTAATCTCTGTCTTACCAAAAACCTTAATTGGTTTGCCCGATACATTAACAACAGGGGGAGCTGGCTGTAACAGCCTAGTTCTACCAGTTTCTTTACAAATTTTCCTAAAAACTCTGCTATGTAAGAGTGAGACACAAGCCCCAGTATCAATCAAACACCTAATACTCACATCATGAGCGTTGATCAACAAACCCAGTCTGGAGCTGGTGCTGGTCACTCCCACCTCCTCTAGTTTTCCTGATCCCGATTTGATGGTGGTGCCAGATCCCAGGGTCACCGTTGCTGCTGCAGTGGACACTGAGGACACGCTATTTTGTAATGGGGGCCCCCACAGATGAAACAGGCCATGGTACCAGGTGGCCTTGGGTTCCCCCCGGTTCTCCAGGTTCCAGACGTCTCCCGTGGCTGCAGCTCCTTTAAGGATGTCTCCACTGTGTTGACACGGCTGGCCATCCGTTCTTGACCTTTCTGAATCTTTCTGAGGGTGGCCCGAACCTCCTCCAATGGAGATTGGACTGCGGACGGAGCTGGCTGCAGTGCTGATGTGTCCATAACTTCCTCCTGCCATCTTAGTCCTGTGAAGCACTCTAGGCTGGCCTCTACCTGTTCTATAAACACTATGGCTGCCTCCAGCGTCTGGTCTTGCAATTCCAGGCAGACCTTCTTAGCCAGTTCTTCCGACTCCAGACACCTCTGGTACTGGCGGAGCATAATACGTTCCCCATCGGGCAATTGGTCACCAGGGTAGGCCCTTTGTGCTGCTTCCCCGAACCTTCTGTTGTACGATGCTAGCATCTCTCCTCCCCGCTGTGAGATTTTCTCGAGGTCTACTCTCAGCCGTTCATTTTTATTGGCAGAGAGAAAGGTCCTCTCAACGTGGACTTTAATCTGGGGCCAAGGTATCTGGTCCCTATTCTCAGGCTGCCTCTCCAGGAACCTCCTTCACTTTCTCCGTAGGGCACCTGTTGAGGGCTTCAACACCACCTGCACTATAGCTGGGTTATCGTTCTGCAGCTGTGGTATTAATGATTCTATATCATAAATATTGTTTCTGGTCTGGGAGCTCACCTCCCCATCGCAGTGGGCAAGACCCGCACAGAGGGAGTTAATAACTTCCCTTCACTGTTGGAGCCGCCACTGCTCCCTTTGATAGTTTTGGAAACGATCCTGTAGCATGGCAAAGTTCTCCACCATGCCTGTAATGTTCGCTTTCAGGTGTTCCATTTGCTCAGAGTTCATATTGCTTGTTTTCTAGTGCACGTTTACAATAGGCAAAAGTCCTTCAGGTGGGACAGGGGTGATCTCTGCCTCTTCACTTCTTCTTTAACTCGCGTCCCCAAGTACTGTTTCACCACACCATGGTTAGCATAGGCGAGGTGCTGGTGCATTAATACTGTCACCCTCCCATATTCTTTCACTGCCATCGCTTCACCAAGCTCCCACGGGCAGGCCAGACACTTTAAGATGTAAATAAAATCGCTGCCACAGTGTTCTTGTCTGATATGCTCTTTTAATTCACTGAGGGTGAGTATGTTTCTGATATCGCAAGATTGGCAGAAAAAGTAGCCCATTCCACTTACTAGTTCCTACAGTGGTGATCGTCAATTTTGTCCTTGATTGTTTTGAGGTCATCTCTATTGCTTGTTTCCTTGGTAGGCCTACCTTCTCTTCTGCCGGAACCTCGATTTCTGTTCCAGCCGTTGTTGGGAATGCCTCTTTATATGATGTGGACGGCTTCCAGTTCTTTCTTACTTGATCCCAGTCAATCTTTGGTTTTGCTCGTGACATAACTTGGATCCTGGCAACGGGCTCGCCAACGAAAAGGTTATAAAAACTTGGTGTGGTTACTTTTCGACATATCTGACTGCGATAGGGCTTGTCTGCAAAGGTCGCAAGTGGACATACGCAGAAGACTGCTGTTCATAATATACAAGTCAGAACCCCAAGATGACTGGTCATCATCAGCTTGGAAGCCGGAGGCACTATCTCCTCCTTATTACTCCAACATACCAGTTTTATCGCAAATCATGGATGGTCAAGGCCATTCGATCTTTATCTAAGAATCTTATCACGTGACGCTTATACAAGCTCCCTTAAACAATGAAAGAATCAACTTTTGGCAACAGTTCTGCTATGTTTGCAGTTATTCTAATTGTACATCTGTCATCAGTGATCCTACAATACCTGGACCACTGATGCAGGGTACAGAAGTCGTTCTCTCACGGTATTTGTTGATTTAATTGCATTCCTTGTAAATTGAATCACGCATCTATACAATAGACCAAAAGCAATGACTTGTTTCTTGGACACCTCCGTGTCCGTCACGTACTCAAGTAATTGGTTTATTACCCTGCAGCTATACAGCAAGGACACGGTACAGGTAACATGGCAACTGTTGCTTGCGCAACTCCAGCACACTGATGCCAATTTCAGAAGCGTTAAAGAAAAGTGCTTTTCAGAAATTTGTAGCTATATTGTTACGGAATTACATAAAACGAAGTTACAAGCGAAAACCTTTGGACATAAGAAATTTTCTAGCATCAATTATTTGTTTCCAACACCATGTTAGCCAAACTTATGTATTGCCTGAGGGTATGCATCGAGTCCATCTTGTTTGATCAAGTGCTGCTCGTGCACTAGCTTGCCTGACAACTTACGCTTATACTTTACTTGAACATTTTATTTATAAAATACTTCAGGATTTTACAATATGAAGTACCTGTATCTGCAGGCTTTGCTCTCTGGTCATATTGCAAAATTTTTCCACCCACAACTCTAGTATTCGCTAGCCTTTGTGGTTGATTAAAACATATTTTATTTGTAAATATAATTGGCCGACAAGCTCACCAGCCTATAGTAGGGCCTCTAGTACATTTACAACAGAACAACATACAACAGAAAAATTTTGAACATCAGTACATGGATAGGTTGCATACGGGACCAGCAATAAGAAAGGAAAGAAGGGGAATGATGATGATGTGTGAGCATTGTTAAAAAAACAAAACTTATACTATTTGCAGACTTAAATCCAAGTTATAGTTTGAATCTTCCAGAAAGTCTAAGAAACTTGTGCACGGCCTTGAATATCTCCTCATTTTATTTTGTAATAATTTTGCATCCTTCGATTCAAAATAAAACAGTTTTCAGGTTAAAAGTACCAAACGTGATTATTTTACATTGTAGTTCGTTTCTGAGTGTAACGTATTTGTTGCATTGAAAGAAAAGGTGGTGAACAGTCTCCCGACTTGCTCCACATGAGCACAATCGAAATTCAACAACTACCAATTTTGTACAGATCATTATTCAGCTGACGCCAGCCCATTCTCATTCTGGAGTGAATTATGGCATATTTCCTTTCTCTTAAATAGTACAGTACGTTGCGTTGTGGTTTAAATCTGTTAAGTTCCCTTTTAAATTTGTCCAAATGCTCAATGGTCCTAGCTGTTCGGGATAATGAATTCCACTCACGAATGGCTGATGGGAAAAAAAGAGTTGTAAAGTGTGGCTTTCTTGGCATCAATAATTCAAATTTGTTTGCTCCGTTCTGAAACTGTTACTGGTAACAGTCTTGAGAGATACACTGGGGCTAATCTATTTATAATTTTGAATAGACGTACGAATTTATGTTTCCTTCTACGCTCGGCTAATTTTTCACAGCCTGTCTTTACATAGATTTGTTGTAGATTCGCATGGGCAAGTGCCCCTGTCACAACCCGGGCCGCCACCACCTGACCAGTTTCAAATCTGTCCTTGTCCAGTTTCGTGCAACCATCCCAGACCACACTGGCGTACTTTAGGCAAGGAAGTACATTGAAACAAAGAGAGATTCGAGAGATTTTCTGTTTAATTTATACTGTATGCCCTTCAAAACACCAATTGGGGTTTTTTGTTTTTTTTTTCTCTTTTTTTTTTGGCAATAACATGATTGAGGTGTACTGACCATGAAAGTTTAGCAGAAAACCAAAGCCCAAGATGTATGTGCACCTCTCCATTTTCAAGAGTCTTATTATTGAAGGTCAAATTGGGATTGTCTTCAGGAACATTTTTCTTACTTAATATAAAGGATTTTGTCTTATTAGGATTGAAAGAAATGATCTCCATTGATCTGACCAACGTGATATTGATCCAAGGTCCTGAGTAAGGGCCCCAGCTGCCTCTGTTGGGTTATCAACTGTCATGAAAAGTGTCGTGTCATCAGCAAAGAGACGAACTTCAGATCTAACTATCTCTACAATATTGTTTACATATACATGAAACAGGAGCGGCCCCCCAAACTGAGCCCTGTAGGACCCCGTTTCGACTCTCCCCCAAGATGAGGCCTGACCCTGGATAACTACCCTTTGTGTCCTTGCATTTAGAAAATCTTCCAATGGTGAAATAAGTGGGCCACAGATGCCTGCGTTTATTTAATTTGTGTATCAACCCTGGATGATACACTCTGTCAAAGGCTTTGGTAATGTGACCGAAAACTACTCTTATGTCCTTTTGGAGGTCAACAGCTTTATAAAATTCGTGATACAGATATACAAGCTGGTTGACAGTGCCATCTCGGGGTAGAAATCCAGATTGGTTTTCACATAATGCAAAGTTGTCTCGTAACAAGTTGAAGAAGTGCTTAAAAACTGCACGTTCAAACACTTTACCTAGACAACTTAATAAAGAAATGGGTCGGTAATAATTACACAGTTCTGGTGCACCACCTTTATGGATTGGTATTACATGTGCTTTCTTCCATTCGGTTGTAAACTTATAGTTCCAAAGAGAAAGGTTCAATAATTTAGTAAGGGAAGGAGTAACGCTTGGGGCTGCCTCCCTTACCAACAAAGGACTGATTCCGTCTGGTCCACATGCTTTTTCCATGTTTAAAGATTTTAAAATATGTTGCACACTATCTTCATCTGAAACAATAGTTTCAAGCGTATTTAGCGAATCTTGAATATCGTTAAGTGGAGTAAAAGAGGAAGAGTCTACGTCGGATTGCTTAAGAAAATATCCATTAATGACTTCAGCTTTGGAATTACTATCAGACAAGACCAAATTGTTTGATAGTATAGAAGGAATTGATGTGTTAAAATTACCAGACATAAAGTATTTAACCATGTTCCACAATTTTTTGCTTCTGAACAGGCCATCATTTACAAGATTAAATTGTTTATTATGGTAATTATCTTCGGCTTTCCTTAAGTCACTAATATATTGATTACGTACGTCACAGATGTACTTCAAAAGATGGGGGTTTTAGTTTGAGGCCTCGCCTTCTTATGAATTCTGTGGACTTTACGCTTTTGACATCGTAATTTTGATGTACACCAAGGAGAGTTATAATGCCTTATCTGGACATTTCTGTTTGGTATACAAAGTTGAGCAACATCTAAAAAAGTGTTACTCCATGCAAGACATGCCACGTCAATGTCTGGAGAGTCGAAACATGCATTCTAATTAACTTGTGCTTAGTTTTCTCTGACATAGTCAAAATTTGCTTTTGAGAGCCAGTTCAAATTAAGATACAGCAATCCAGCATGTGAAGCCCAAGTGCAGTTTGGGATTGCCCCTCCTGGTTCGTTAAGTACTCTGAACACCATGCAGGGAAACTTGTCTGTCTAAGATATTTCACCAGAACACACTTCGAGAAATCACACACACAAGGGTACTATTTTAAGGTCACCAATAACTATATAGACAAGAGGAGCGGTGGTCATTATCTATGAAACTAAAAGTATATACTTTGCAGATCGTGGGGGATCCATAACATATGAAACCAAAAGTATATATTTCACAATATTATATTCCAGAGCATCAATAATGATGATATATGCTGCGAGCAGGCAGATTAAAGTTAAGATAGTAAGCCATGTTGTAAAAGTACTTTAACGACCGTGTGCCCTGGAAACTCGGAGAACGGACACCTGGAAGTGTGCTGAAAACAGGTGGCCACGATTCACTGTGATTTACCTTACCCATAATGCATTGTGTCATGTTTATAAATACTTATGTAGCGCTCACAGTGTCCCATGCATGCAATGGTGGTATCGTGTTGCATTTGGATTTATACCTAACGATGATAACTGCTTCAGACACAACCGAGTGGGCAGATTAAAGTTAAGATAGTAAGTCATCTTTTTAAAAATACGTTGACGACGATACTGCACCACAGTGGCTATATGCAGCAGCTATGGCTATGCGTTTTCCCCTGCCCTAGTTAACTGTCCAGACAAGTTGAAATAAAATGCTGTGTTTGAGTTGACTTTATTACAAAATAACGGCACGTTGGCCAGCTTTTCTGTTAACTTGCAACTTGGTTACAGTTGATTAGAACGACCACTTTTTTTACATGTGGTCGTTTGTGGGGCGATTTTGCTGTGTAGCAGCTGGTCTACTCTAGGGCTGTCCAACTGGTGCATTGGAGCAAAATTTGCATCACAGTTCTCGGAAAATTCTATAGAATTTTTCCAAAATAATTGTTTCTCATGTGAAGAAGTTGAGAAAATGCTCCAGGGAATCTAAGGATGCTGCTACAGAGATTTTCAGTTGGACAGCACTGTGGTCGTGCGCGTCAGGTCATTTAACATTGTAAAAGCGCCCGTACCAAGGAAAACTAGTCGTCTTGGCCAGTTGCTGAGGTGGGGACTGGGGTCGGTAATTGCAGGTACTACTGTACCATGATTATACCATGCAGAACCAGCCCAGGTATATCAAAGAGAGTAAATGTAAGAACATTTTCGAAAAGAATGTGAAATCATACATTTATTTTTGTTAGGCCTTCGGTAACTTGGACATTTGTTGAAACATGTTTAAAATGGATGTTCTTGCCCCTTTTACACATTAGCTCTTTTGACATCAGTTTAATTTGTTACCTGGGCAAAGCCGGAGGCACTTGTTGCACACAAAAGGAAACGAAAAGTTTTCATTTAACCCTTTTCCACTCAAGTCACCCCAGAAAATCGAAATGTAAATTACTGCCTGCTTTCGTGCTAACACTTACATGTAAATTTTACATTTTGTAATGAGGATTGTCGACAAAGGGTGCATTCAATTGTACACTACAATACAATATCTGTTAAAAGAGTTCACCGCAAGTGTGTCTAATTGTACAGCATGTGGATGTGCAGTAACTGAATAACCTGGTACCAAAATGACCTGATTATCAATTAGTGTGACCAGTAAATAACACATATTTTCATGTATGCACACAAATATTAAACTAATCTGCATTAAAGGTTTGCTTTAGCACGGGTCTGTTATAATGACGATGGCAAGGGATGGTGAATCAGAAAGATAACACGCACATGTAATAGCAGATCATTTGTTAGATTTGTTGTGCTGGTACTGTAACATGAATTGTGGATGTCATTTGCCCCGTCTTCCGTATTCAAGACATGCAGGCCACAGACCACAGTTATAAATCCTTTTTTTTTTTTCATATTAGGATTTTTCGGTCTAAAAAATCAGCATTTTGGCATTTTAAAATTCCGTGAACGGCATTTAACAGACAAAGATGTCAGAAAAACACGGATGGATTTTTGTTATATAATTCCCAGTTCGTTAATTTGGGATAATTGAAATACGAAACACCTAGATGTCAGCTTTATACAGGTGTAGGAACTGTGCTCTTGCCAGGTTCACATCATTGTCCCTCCCCACCATAAAGTTCCCACCTGGCCTGGAAGACAGTACACCTGTATGACCACCAATGAAGCAACTCTGTGATGCAGCAAACCTGACTTAGCTAACTTTATTTAAACGGATGCTACAGCATGCTGAAAACACAGTACTTCCACAATTACGGAATATCTACGTTGAGATACGCAAGCAGCCAATCACAATTGTGGTTTATAACCTAATAGACTTATCAAAATTTTTAAAACTTGTTAAACTGAAGCCACAACTTGTTTTCTGCAAAGGATTTGCATTAACTTTACCAAACTTCAACATTAAGGAAGATATCAACTTTTTGCAAGCAACCTTTAAATCTGAAAAATCAGTTTTTATGACAAATAAAATAATTAATTAAAATTTTGGGGAAAATTATATAATTACATCCAATCAATTCTTTTCTGTCCAATATGAATACAATACACAATGGGCTATGATGCAAACATATTATCATTTGCCTGCAGGTCCTGCGCTTACAATGAGAGATCAAATAAGCCCCAGCCCTTAATTTTAACCCAAATTTAGAATATGTTGCTAACATTTTATTAATTTTTAGGTGAAATTGGTGGGTTTTTTTACTATGTATGGGCAGATTCGTAAAATTTGTCTACAAAAAATATGACATCTATCACTGCTGAGGCAATAATGGGAGATGAGGGGAGTATCAGTTACACCAAGTCAGCATCTAATACCAGTCATTGTGGCAGTATTTTCCTGATATAATCTGAATTATGGCGGACAATGAAATAGATTCAGTGTTTAAACGTTATTGTTCCATTCAAGTGCACAGGTTAAGAGCAACAGGTCACAGATTAGAGTAGCAATATGTAGCAAATTATGTTTTTTGGTACAAAAATTATGGAATTTCAATGCGCCCACTGTTTGAACATTGGGGCAGTTGGGTTGATCCAGCTCCCACAAACCAATAGTGCTACGCCTTTTTTCTGCAGTAGACTGCATAAGTTGTGGAGTTCTGGTTCATTGACATGGTTTCTGATGTATGTGCACATATTAAAAAGAAAATGCGCAGCCAGACAATCACAACTGTGGTCTGTAACCTGCAGGTCGAGTGTACGGAAGTTAAACTACTGACAACTATAATATTCTCGGATCCGCACACCCGGGAATCTTAGTTGACATGCCCTCGTTACTCGGTGAATCTCCCTGAAAGCGTCTGTGGATACCCATTCAATGTAGGCTAAGCGTTAGTCGAAAACCAGCGCTATAACCCCAAGTTATGATCGTCAAAATCTCTCATTTTTTTATTCAGTGGCAGAATTCGGCAAAATGATGCTGCCTTCAGAGTTATTTTGTTGATTTGCGGTCGACAACATGGATATAATTTTTGATAAAAATGTCTAATTTTACATGGGACTATATGCGATGTGGAACGTGTTTTCACTGGGCCCGCTCATTTGCATAACAACAGCAGTCAGCTGATAAGCAGCTCATGACGCGTTGGCGGATCCGAGAATAAAGTCCTCTAGGCAATCCAATCCAATTAGAGCAACCTGCTTGTGTCTCAATAATGGGTAACACTAGGAAGTGGTTTTGGACAAAAAGACACACATACAGATATGATAGAGTCTCCAAAATACGTGTAGTGGTTCATACTGCTTGCGGTGCCTGTGCTATTCAAGTTGCCAACTGAACATCCAACATGGGCCAGGTATCTTTCATTACGTTTTTATCTTGGATTCTCGTTTTGGAATATGGCGGGACAATGGCCGGAAAGATACTCGTGTACCCTCTGTCCAATTCAGCCAACTCGCGACTTCTTAACATGGAAAAAATTAGTAACATACTGGTGGATCGGGGCCATAACGTAACCATTCTGATTCACAGTCGCTACAAGCCGGTGGTGTTGAAGAAGTCTGTTCGTTTGTTGCAGTTCCCTATTACCGCCAAGGAACAGCAGTCGGAGCCAGACGACCGTATTATTGAGAAGATTGCTTTTAATCAAAACATAAAAGAAGGTATCGACTTTTTCTTTTCAGTCCAAGGTTACTTCTGTGACAAACTCCTGAGCAGCAAAATTCTAGAAACGGCGAAGAATACGAAGTTTGACGTGATTTTTGCAGACATGGTAGACTTTTGCTCCAGACTTATAATAGATTATCTGGACATTCCCTCGCTTTTATTTTCAAACAACGGGCCAGTTGTAGACAGCGATTTGTTTTTTCCCGCATTGCCTTCATTTGTGCCCATGGTAACTACCAGCTATGGGACTGGACAAATGAACTTCTGGGAGCGACTACATAACTTCAAGGAGCGGTTCATTTTCCAGTATTATTATGACTCGGCATTATCATCAGTAATCCAGGATCTCCGTGTTAAGTATGACATGAACAAAACTTTGGATGCTAGGTACTCCTTTCGGAGATGTTCTCTCGTATTTGTAAATGGTCACTTTGCTTTTGATTTACCGAGGCCTTTAATGCCAAGAGTAATTATGATTGGTGGGCTGTTTCACGACAACCACAAACCACTTCCCCCTGACTTGGAACATTTTTTGGACGGTTCGGGTGATTCAGGAGCAATTCTGGTCAGCTTTGGGTCAATCATAAAGAAACTTAGTCCCCCAAAACTCTCTCTGTTTGTTGAAGCACTTTCAAATTTACCGTATAGGGTGCTCTGGAAATATGAAGGAGAATTAACACAAAAATTGCCAAGCAACATAAAAACTTTGCCATGGTTGCCGCAAGGAGACATCTTGCGTCATGGTAGGATACGCGTATTTGTCACACATTGTGGCGTCAGCAGCTCCCATGAAGCAATACTGTCTGCAGTTCCAGTGGTCGCAATACCCGTTATATATGACCAGCATTATCATGCATCTAAGCTCGTAGAACGTATTGGCATGGGTGAATCCCTCAACTTCCTCACTATGACAGCATCAGATTTGCGAAACATGATAGTACAAGTAGCAGCTGATAAAAAATACAAGACAAAAGCAATGGCGGCATCAAACCTAATGAAAGACAACCCACTGCACCCGAAAGACACTTTATTATACTGGGTTGATTTTGTGTTACGCCACAAAGGGGCACAACACTTGATGTTGTCATCTGTGTACGACCTGAGTTGGTTCCAATATTTATCACTGGATGTCCTGATATTCTCTGCAGCGATGACCATTTTCCCAACAATTGCATTCGTAAAATTTATTAAAGTAATTATGCGCAGTATTTTTCCGTAACTTGTGTATAATGAGTGTCTTAAATCTTGGTCCATCAGTTATGATCTTGGTAGTTACGGACCAGAAAACGCAGCGATATCTTTTTCGAGACAACAACTCACCTCACTAACATTTCAAGTGGAGACCGACTAATCAAGATCAACAGTAACTGGACTTCGCAAGAACGACGGTTCAACAACCTCGCACGACTTAGAAACAGCTATGGAACTGAATAATTTTTTCCAGTCTGTCTATGTTAAAGAGGATGATAAATACTTAATTTGGTTCAATGACTTTGTACATTTACATTTTGACAAAGATGCACCTGAACCTTTTAACTATGCCGGCAATACTCACGATCAGGTGATATGTATATTTTACACCCTTAGAGGTGAGAGATTTACTACTCAATATTAACCCAAACAAGGCCTTAGGCCCAGGTGAGATATATCCTAGGGTGCTTAAAGAATGTGCTGTAAATCTTTATTTTCTTTTGTATTGTATTATGAGGCAATCTATTGATCAAGGCAAATTGCCAGATATATGGAAGAAAGCCAATGTTACGCCCATTTTTAAAAAGGGTGACAAATCCGTGACGGGTAATTATAGGCCTGTAAGCCTAACTTCCCAAGTATGTAAACTTCTTGAAAAGATTATTAGACAAAGGATTGTTCAACATATTGAAAACAATATGTTGTTATGTGATGAACAACATGGGTTCAGAAAAGCTAGATCTTGCCTAACAAACCTGCTAACTACCTTGGAGGATTGGACATCCATGTATGATGAAGGAGTGCCTTTTGATGCAGTATATTTGGACTTTAGAAAAGCCTTTGATACAGTTCCACATGGTAGACTAATTTATAAGCTGCATAAATATTGTATTGAAGGAAATTTAAGTGCTTGGATTGAAGATTTTCTTAGAGACCGAAAACAGTGTCTCTCAATAAATAAGACCAAATCATCGTGGGCGAAAGTAACAAGTGGGGTGCCCCAAGGGTCTGTTCTGGGGCCGGTGCTATTTTTGTTGTATATAAATGATTTACCTGCTGTTATTTCCTCATCTTGTAAGATTTTTGCCGATGACACTAAAGTATACCACCAAATTTTATCAGTATTAGATCGAGATACACTTCAAAGTGACTTAATCTTGTCTTTGTGGTCGGATGAATGGCTACTTGGTTTCAATGAGGACAAGTGCAAAGTACTACATGTTGGAAAGCAAAATCAGAACTATAATTATGAAATGAATAATCACACCCTTAAAAATGTAACAGAGGAGAAGGATCTGGGTATCCTAGTAACCGATTCTTTGTCTTTTTCTAAATATATAGGAAAAGCAGCCTCTAAAGCCAATAGCATATTAGGAATGATAAAACGTACTTTTTCATACTTCTCAAAGGATTCTCTACAAACATTGTATAAATCTTATGTAAGACCACATTTGGAGTTTTGCGAGCAGGCTTGGTCTCCTTTCCTGAAAAAGGACAAGGTTATTTTTGAGAAGGTACAAAGAAGAGCCACTAAATTGATTCCTGGCATTGCAAACTTGAGTTATGAAGAGAGGTTAAGAGAGTTAAAGTTAACTACCCTGGAAGACCGCAGAACTAGGACAGACTTACTAGAAGTATATAAAATTTTAAATGGCCTTGAATCAGTGAACTTGAACACTTTTTTTACCAGAAGGAAGTATCAGGGTCTAAGAGGACATTCCTTCATGCTTGAAATCAACAGGTGTAAATACAATTTAAGAAAATACTTTTTCAGTAACAGGGTGATTTGTATGTGGAACAGCCTACCTGATCATATTGCTTCTTCACCTAGTGTAAACTGTTTCAAAAATTATTACGATAGATACTATTATGGATTTTGATATATTATTGTTAGCCTGCTCAGCCACGTCGCTGATTTCTATCGTGTTTATGTACTCAAGATGTGTGCTTTATGTATATATTTCATGTACATTTTTCTTCACACAATAAATCATTTGATTGATTGATTGATTGATCGTCACGCTCACCCCAGGCACACCGACTCCGTATGTTCATGACAGGGCTCATGGGGGATAGCACATGCGTATGAATGAATGACTTTATTACGACTAAACCATGTCACACGATGCCTGGTTATTTGTCTGTCAACACACAAAAACAATACGGTATAATACAATATGTCAATACAATACACACGAAGAAAAAATACAACATAATAAAATACACATAACTGCAATAGACTGCACTACATACCTCAGTGCCAAGCCATGTGTAGTCTTACGCGTTGTTGCCGCCCTGCAATGCATTGCGGTGGGCCAGCCGACGTTGCCCCCATAGGCCGACTCGGGCACCCGCATTAAAACCCGACTCTAAAACCAAGCATCGGGGCGGCCCACAGGGTGTCCAACGGGACGCAGCTGACAAAACACACCACCCCGCGCCAGGCCGGTCATGAAAAAAAGGTAGGATTAAGAAGCTATAATCTATAATTCTTATTTATAGTTTCTTTCATAAATTTCCCAGTTTGCCAATTTATTCCAATGCCATCACATTTCATAAGTCTGATAAATTTATTTTATTTTTATGAAGTTAAACTTTCAAAATCAACTATGACTTTACTCAGAGTATCAAATAACTTTTCTGGCTTCTCTAAACTTTTGACAATTCAAAAATAATGAATTTCATCTTCCACCTCCAAACATAAGTCACCAATTCTGTCATCTTTAGAAACTTTTACATGCCGTTTATGTCTACCTTTTTCAATATTCAACTTATGTGTACTTATTCTCAATCGAGTTAAATTTTTTCTCTCGTATATATTCTTTAATGCAGTCAAACATTTTTCTAATTTGAAAATTGATTTGAATTTGGAATATGTTCTTCACTTTTTGTCGGGTAGGGCTTGTCGGTAGATATCACTGTGCCATTGGATTAAAAATCTCTTCTGTGACAATTTTTCAATTAATTTAGGAGATAAATTTTACCGAATCCATCACCAGCATTGCTCCAAATATCTTCGCAGTTAATAAATGTAAAAGTAGTTATGTCTGTGTGCCAACACAGACATACTGTTTTTCTAGGAATTCTTTCTTTCTTTCTTTCTTTCTTTCCTTTCTTCTTTCTTTCTTTCTTTACAGGCAAATTTGTCCGACATTTCATTTGAAAAGTATTACACGAAGAAACTCCAAACTTGACACAATTATACTGATACGGATGAAGTCTGGCCTTTTCATAATGAGAGGTCATGCTTTTCAAAATTATGCAAATGAGGGCTAATTAAAGTTTTAAATCTTCAATATCTTATGTACTAAGTAGATGTGGTTCCGAGTGTATAGGAATTCGATCATAGCCAGGTTAAGGTCATCTCAAAGGTCAAGGTCATGTCAAGGTCAAAGGTCATGTCAAGGTTACAGGTCAACTTTAAGCCAAAATGTCATTTTTGAGGTCAAAGTTCACTTCAGGTAGAGGTCATCTCAAGGTCAAAGGTCATTTGAAGGTCAGAGGCCACTTTCGATGGTTGCTTTCTTCTTGCCATAACTTGGTCAATTTTTATCCAATTTTGATCATGTTGGGCTCAAACTGTAGCTTTTGTACACTGCACATTTTTGAAATTTACATGTGACCTCTAAATGTCAAAGGTCAAGGTCATTTCGACCTTTGAATGTTTCGTCCAGCCATAACTTGGCCAATTTCCATCCAATTCTAATCATGTTAGACTCAAATTGTAGGTATTGCAACACTGTACGTTTTAATAAGAAAATGCAACCTCCAAAGGGCAAAGGTCAAGGTCATTTGGCCCTTTGAAAGTTTCATCTTGTCAAAACTTGGTAAATTTTCGTCCGATTTGGTTCATGTTGGACTTAAAATTGTGGGTATTGTAACACTATGCAATTTACATGTGACCTGCTTATGTCAAAGGTCAAGGTCATTTGGACTTTGAAATTTGTATCCAGGAATAGGCTTAAAGTGATGTGAAGTACCATAGGATAAAAGTTGTAGCATTTAATATTTACAACTTTTGAAGGCACACAGACAGATTTGCTTTGAAGCAAATCTTCTCTTCTAGTTTTTATTGTACTTAGTCAGTTCGAGTTGTTCGATGACAGAATTTCACAATTGCACTTGTAGGCATCAAACAATATTTTATAGGCATCATATATTACTTAGTTATTAATTTTTTCGTATGTTCATGGTATGAGGGGCAATTCACTTTGATAAGTCTCCACAATGCACCACGCTGAGCATGAGCAGTGGCGTAATACGCACAAAGCAACACAGTGGCCAAAGTAGGTAGGGGGTCACGCTGAGCCCATTTACCCGGGAATTGCCTGGTTACATAATAATGATGATGATGATGATAATAATAATAATAATAATAATAATAATAATAATAATAACAATAATGATAATCACCATCATCATCATCATCATCATCATCATCATCATAGATGGAAATAGTTGTCTACTAGAAAACGCAATACGTTTGATGACTTCACTAGAGAGAGAGACATCGTTTATATTTTTATATCTATTCATATGTTATCTTGCCTTTCTTGTTCCCCTGGGCTTGGTTGCCATGCTGTTTTGCTCATGCTCAGTAGCAGTGCGTCATGGTAGTAGAGCTGTGAGAATTACTGCAAACAACTCGCATTTCCGGACTGTGTAATACATGCGAATTAAGATTTCAAAATGATCCATAATACAATGTTGCATTTTGATAAATGACTGATTTACCTTGTGTTTACTGAATTTGGTTATATTGTGCTATTGGATATTTTTGCATTGATGGGTTATGGTCAATACAACAACTACTACTTCTTTATGTCCCAATGATGATTAGCATTCATATATGCATATGGTTGGTAAATATGATTGGAAATATTCTCTACCTGTATACATTCTAACTATGTGGCTTGTCCAGTGTACTACTTCCCATGGTGGCAGCTCCTACATCATGTGTCAAATAAACTGGACGTTCGGAATTTTACAGTGGAACACGTAACGGTGTACAGGGCTGGTTGGTACAGAGTGCGTCTATCTGGTGCATCCTGTGGTTGCTTACTTTCTCATAAATCGGGGATGGCGTGAAAACCAGGTAAATGTCGATTGGATTTTAGTTTTTGCTTGCTCAAAAATGGGGGATGGTGTGAAATACTTGATCGTTTTCATTTCTTCCCAAGCAAGTATTAGGATCCAAACGAAACGTTTTTTGTTTTTTTGTTTTTTGTGTTGTTGTTGTTGTTGTTGTTGTTGTTGTTGTTGTTGTTGTTGTTGTTGTTGTTGTTGTTGTTGTTTTGGGGGGGGGGGGGGCGCAGGTGAGAAGTGGTCAGTGGTGTGCTGTGGGTCGAAGGGGCAGTATGAAAAAGGTTGCCTCCAAGCCCCGCGGAGGACATTTTCTGGAACAGCCCTTAAAACTACATTTGATATACAGTAGCTACAATTTGTGTCCAACATGATCAAAATTGGATGGAAATTAACTGAGTTATGGCTGGATGAATATTTCAAACGTACAAATGACCTTGACCTCTGACCTTTAGAGGTCACTTGTAAATTACAAAAATGTGCAGTGTTAGAGTAGCTACAATTTGTGTCCAACAGGATCAAAATTGGATTGCAATTGACTGAGTTATGGCTGGACGAATATTTCAAATGTACAAATGACCTTGATTTTTGACCTTTAGAGGTCACATGTAAATTACAAAATGTGCAGTGTTACAATATTGGATGAATACTTTGGAAGCCAGGAGCAACTGATTTTTTTTAGTTGCCCTAATTTGCATAATTTTAAAAATCTTGACTATTCAGGAAGATATGCAAAACTTCACTTCAGGTGCTATAGCCATGCAAAGTTTGAAGTTTCTAGCTTGCACAGTGTCTGAGTTTAAGACGACATAAAAAGAAAAAAAGAAAGAAAGAAAGAAAGAACGAAAGAAAGAAAGAAAGAAAGAAAGAAAGAAGAAAGAAAGAAAGAAAGAAAGAAAGAAAGAAAGAAAGAAAGAAAGAAAGAAAGAAAGAAAGAAAGAAAGAAAGAAAGAAAGAAAGAAAGAAAGAAAGAAAGAAAGAAAGAAAGAAAGAAAGATAGATTGGTTAAAACAATATGCCTGTGTTCACACACAGACAAAACAGTTCTGAGCATATGGTGGAAATGGTATTATGACTGTGCGGTGGAAGTAGTGTGGTCTAGAACCATCCCTTGTAAATATCAAAGATTCGTGTTTTTATTAAAATTTATCCAGCTTTGAAATTAAGAAATAATTTGCCTGCTTGATTTAGTTGGCCCAATTTTGTATGACAACCTCAAATATTTGATATAAAAAGAAACCTAACAAACCCAAATCTGTCAGCCCCAAAACCGTTTGAACACTACATTCGAGTCAGATGATCAAAAAGCAAAGCCCCATTCCGTCCCATTCTGACAAATTCAAAAACTGTAGGTCTAAATCATCGCATGAATAATAAGTTTATTATGTTCATAGAACAACTATTCATCATAACTGAAATTTAGAATATAATAAAGATTTTTGGCATTATCAGCCTTTATATAAACCGGGTCTTTTAGCGGGGAACTGTGGCCTTATAAGAGGGGTAGCCTCTCCAACGCAAAAGTAACACTTATTGCTCAACATAAAAAAAAATTCATGGTTTGCATAGATATATCCATATCTAAAGGGAATGGTGCAACATTATCACATTCGAAGAGTAGAGACCACAGTTGAAATTTTAATGGCCCATAGCCCCAAAGCTACCATGTGCCATCTCAAGTTCTATTCATAGGTTTGAGCTGTTTAATTGCACACCAAGAAGACCGGGTCAACAATCAACCACAAAGAATTGTGTAGAATTTCAATTTATGCTGGTGCTATTTTTTCCCAGTTCTTCATCCCTTTTTGCATGTGAGTAGGAAAGTATACGCCATCATCTGTGCCATGGAGAGGGATTAATATAGGCTTGGCCTGCTTCGCAATCCATGTAAAAAATATGGGTCTATGCCATCCTTTTTGGATATATTAAATGTTAGTGCACTGCCCACGCTACATTACTAAAATTGAAAGTGCATGATGTGGCCTTTGTTTCTATCAGCAACGATACCCCTGTCATATTGGAAGCCTCAGACATCCTTCAATAAAAAGAACACTTTGCACAAGTCCTCAATCTCCCCATATTATCTTACCTCTGATGTGAGGCCAACTGTCTTGAAACACCACTTTGTGGGCACCACATGGTACTCTCTAAAGACATGGACAGCTGTCCATGCAAACTGCTTCTGCCTGACTCACTGTTATAACAATATACATACATGTGCATGCAGTGTAGGTGGTGGCAGCTTACGTTTTTTGTGTGCTAATAGGAGTGCCCAAAATGGTTCACAAGTAGGTGGAAAGAAAGAAATATACCGAGACACGCTTTTAACCAGATTTTCTAGATAGGCATGTTAATTACACATTGGTGGTCATCAAATATGTATATATGTACCATTTTACCACCCAGGCCATAGTTGATAATTTGGACCGCAATTCCTCCACAAAATTTAAAGTCTTAACTTCAATTCTCTGGACAGCAATTCCCAATTTCTCCAATATACCGCATGGTAATTTCAAACTCACCTTGACACAGGTTTTATTTTTCAATATTGCGCATTTTGTCATAGCTTCAAATTAAAATATTCCCAGCAATAGCAAGTGTTTCTCGTGCTATTTTGATCCCTTATAAAAATTCCTGATTTCAAACTTTAGCTGAAAATGTGTATTTACAGTTCAATGCACAGTTGGGCTCACGTTAGTGGTCCTCTACTCGACTAAAGAGTCCCAAAAGGCCTGTAGGGGCCTTAACCTGCAAGGGACCAAACTTTGTTGATTACAGGCTTGAAGGTAAAATAAGGCATACTGCCATGAAGGGAGGGGGGGGGCAGAGAATCTTCTCACGAAGAAAGCAATGCACATGCGAGTTTCGCTTTGTTGACAATAGTCATCCTGTGCCAAAGAGCCTCATTGAGAATGAAGGAAATACGTCATGAATAATTAGCTTTGCGACGGGGATAACTGCCAGCACCGATGGCCATCTTTTTTTACTCTAATCTGCCTGCTTGCTAAAACGACCCAACATTAAATAAGATATCTGTACCAACTACAGGGCGGCGTGAACAGACTGTGCTCAGCTGACCTAAGCTTGCTCACAAAATCAAGGTTGCAACTGAATAGACCTGTGTTGACCTTTACCTAAGTGAATATGACATTAGAAGTATTTTTAAGATTTGCCTAAAGAAAAATTCATTCATTCACTTACCGATAAGTACCCGAACTGAAAAAAACAAACAAACAAACAAAAACCAAAAAAAAAAACAAAAAAAAAAAAACGGAAACCACAACAGTGCCACATGGTCAACAACTTTGTTTCAACATATCACAAGGAACATAATTATTCACCAAGTTTCAGCTTAACCTGAGTGATGGTTCTGTAGAAGTAAAAAATGGCATAAACACACAACACACACACACACACACACACACACACACACACACACACACACACACACATACACACACACACAAAATAGAGAAAAATGCCGCGCCACCTAGTGAACAAACTAAGTAGGAGTCATTAGGAGTGTTTCTCTGTGATATCACAGCAACTGGCTAAGTGCTTTTGGAAAAGGTTTTTTAAGATTTGCCTAAAAACCAAATCATAGAAAATTTAAAAAATCATTGGAGCGTGACCATTTTAACAATGTCGATAGAAACCCACCCAAGGTACATCCCCACAAAGTTTGAAGTGAATCTGGCAGATGAATTTGGAAAAGAAGTAAAAAATGTGAATTGTGAATGGATGACGGATGAAGAGCGATGTCAGCAAGAAGAGCTAAAAGCTAGAAACAAATTGCAGCCCACCTGGTGAACACATTAGGAACTAAGAGTCCCTAGGAATGTTCCTGTGTGATATCAAAGCAATTGGGTGAACAGTTTCGAAGAAGATTTTTCAAGGTTTGCCCCCCCCCCTCCAAAAAAATCATAAAAATTCCAAAAACCACTGAAGCGATACCATTTAAACACACTTGGTAGAGACGCACCCAAAGTGAAATCCCACCAAGTTTGAAGTGAATCCGACGGATTTGGAGAAGTCAAAAAAAAAATGTAAATTGTGAAGGAATGGAGGATGAAGAGCGATGTCAGCCAGCAGAGCTGCAAATTAGAAAAAAAAATTGCAGCGCCACTTGGTGAACAAATTAGGAATTATGAATACCTAGGAGTGTTCCTGTGTGATATCAAAGCAATTGGATGAGAGGTTTCAGAGAAGATTTTTTAAGATATGCCCCCAAAAACAACAAAAAATTCAGAAAAAAACCCAAAGATCACTGGAGCATGACCATTTCAACACACTTGATAGAAACCCACCCAAAGTACACTGCCACTAAGTTTGAAGTGAATCTGGCTGATAGTTTTTGGAGAAATAAAAAAATGTGAATTTTGAATGGACGGACAAAACCGATGGACGACTGAGCCTCCTAAAAGCTCAGCCGGACTAGTAAGTCAGCAGAGCTAGAAAGTGATTATGAGTCAAAAAGCCATGTCACAGGTGGTAACTTTTTTCAGGAATTTGAAAATAAGACTGTAATGTTATACGATATTAGCACTTGTATTCTGCTAAATCCTGACCAGGCAAGTATTGTCGGTGAGGCCTAAAAATGTTGTTTCCTGTTGCGGGGAAGCAAATAAGAGGCCCATCGGCCTAATGCTCTGCTGGCATCGTGGCTATATTGCACATGTTCATTTCAAAGTTGTCAGTCCTCAAGTGGCGTCTGAACATATAAAGGTCATGTACATTTAATGTAAAAATTGTCCACCACATGACACTTCCCTCCACATGTTATCACAGCTTATTTGTGCAACTCCTGTGATGAATATTGTTGCATCCGCCAAGACAACAATCAGTGAGTCAGTAACTTTATGTTCTCAGTGACCTTTGGAAAGAAGATCAAAGACACCGAGATTATGTAATACAAGAGGCCCATAGGCCTGCATGGTGATGTGCCGACATTGCCATTGAAGTCCAAGCCAAAACCTGCCATTACAAAATCACCTCTTTCAACTTTCAACAGGCATGGTGACCTCACAAAAATGGGTCAAGGTCACTGATATTACATAAAATTCTAGCCCTGGATATTGTCTATATTATCTATAAATTTGACAAGTCTGATCCAATTACTTTTCAAGATATGGTATTTTATAATTTAAAACACATTTTGGCTCATAATTTTCATAAAATTATAGGTGGCGCCACTAGTATAACCAGCAATCTACACTTGGACCTCCCCCACAATCCCATAGAATTTGGTGAAGATCTGCTACAAATTAAAGATGCTCGAGTGTTCACAAGATTTTAATATTTTGACCACTATATTGCATAATATTGTCGATGGCGCCACCAATATCGCAAGGAACCTAGATTTTTATACCACCTATAAGTCCTGAAAGTTATATTGGACTAACTTGAAAACTGTGGACAGTATTGCGGTCACAAGATTTTTAGATTTTGACCTGTATATTACATAATACTATAGGTGGCGCCACCACCACCATAGAAGTCCCAAAAGTTATATGGACCTATTTCAAGAATTGCGGGGTGCAGAGCATTCACGACATGACATATATATACAAACTGGCCATTTGACCTTGATTTTCAACTCGGATTAAAAAATTGTTACAGTTCAAAATATGCGCCCCGCATCCAGCTTTACATATATAGTCTGTTCGTTCAAATCGGGTAATAAATTTTCGAGATATTGACGAAAAACAATAAACTTAAACAAGCGCTAAACTCTATAATTACTGGGTCACTGTAACCCAAAAAGAAAATCACCAAGTACAGTTTTATGTATTATGTAATCAAGTGCAATTTTGATCTGGAGGCTCAATTCTCTTCGCCATTGATGTCCAAGATACACCCGGCCATTACAAAATCACCTTTTCAAATTGATAGGCATGGTAACCTCACAAAAATACGTCAAGGTCACTGATATTAAATAACATTCTACCTTTGGCTATGGATCTATATATCATATAAATTTGGCAAGTCTTATCCAATTATTTTCCAAATACGGAACTTTACATCTTAAAACAAATTTTGGCTCATAAATTCCGTAAAATTACAGGGGGCGCTACTAGTGTCGTTAGCAACTTAGACTTTGACCTCCCCCACAAACCCACCAAATTTGGTGAAGATTCACCAAAAATTAAAGATGCTAGAGTGTTCCCAAGATTTTTCACATTTTGACCCCTATATTACATAATAATGTAGGTGGCGACACACCAATATCGAAAGGGGCCTACATGTATATTTCCATACACCCTATGAGTCCTGAAAGTTACATTGGGCTAACTTGAAAACTGTGGACAGTATCGCGCTAAAGAGCAAACGTTTACAGACGGCCGGACAGACATGGGCGGTCGCATCAGCTTTGCAACCATTGGTCAGCAGAGTTAAAAAGTAGGGCAGGTCGGTAGGGATATATATATATATATATATATATATATATATATATATATATATATATATATATATATATATATATATATATTTAATTTTTGTTTATTGTGAATCCCTTAACCACAATGCGATTTGATGCATTTAAATTGAGTTATCTGACATCAATATTCTATTCCAAAAATATTTGATACTTTTCTGACAAATTCTTGAAAACTAAAAGCAAATATTACTGTTGACCAACATTCCACTGGCACTACATCTTTTTTGAGAATCCAAACAATTTTTTCAAGGAGGCAATCAGCTTTCAATCTCTTTAAATATATTGTGATTTGTATATTGTATTGGTTTATTGATTTAAAACATACATGTATTAGTGCCAAGCACCATTGCATCTTAATTTAATAACACTGAACTTTTATACTTCAAATATATTAAAGAATGGCTATAAATGGTCTTCGTCTGGCATCATTTCCCCGTTGAATGAAATTTGATGGGGAAAAGACAGTGTCCGATGAGTAAAGGTCAGAACTTGTGCATGTCAATACATGCCAGTCTGCCTGAATATGTATAAGTAGTAGATGAAGAAATATGGATGTTTTTTGTTTTGTTTTTTTCCCCAAGTTCATTATGACATCTAAAGCCTTCAGTACTGTAATTAAACCCTTAATTTCACGATCTATTATGGGGGACCCCGAGTATTCTAATTTATATACATGTCCTTTTTATTTCAATTTCATAAAAATTTATTTAGTATCCCACATCCCAATGGGAGCCCTATTGCACCCAGAAAATAGGACAGACACTCACTTTGCAGGGCGTGCACTGGGGATCCATTTAGGTTGCGGTGAAATTGCGATCCTTTGAGCATTGTGTCCGTCCCAAAACAGTTCAAATTTTCCCATAACAGAGCAAAATATATTACATTGTCTTAGAACAAATCCTAACTGACATTACATCAAGGCGTCTTAAACATCCTAGTGAAAGTAGGGACGTATATCGAAATACAGCGATGTAGTTGGGTGAAAATGCCCTGCCCAAACTGCTTCCATTTTCGGTATTTCACCGGTTAAATATCTTTAATTACTGTTGCAAGTAACTGATTGACACTAATCTAGGCTACACATTACAACAGACGTCATTCATAGATGCCATACGAGAGAACTATATCTCCATATACGCCATGTCGTTAGTTTGATTGCAGAGCCATTGAAACACAAACTACGGATAAGATACATGTATATTAACATTGGTTCTACTTTATTTCAAATTTGTAAGAAACTCATACTTTGACACAAGCTACAAATACAATCCCAAAAGATAATTTATGTGAAGAGGGTAATGTGGTTTTGGACTGGTTTCTTACCCACTTATTACACTACCGTGTAAGCCGGTGCGCACGGCTATAAATAGCCCCCCCTCCCCCCAATTACCAACATAAAATTAAAACCATATTCATGAGAGAAAAATGAACATATTAACATTAACTTGGATTAATCATGCTATCTTACTGTCACACTGTGACAAATAACTCTCTTTACTTAATTGTGATCGTCTCGGACTTTAAGAATTATGCACAATCTAAACAACACAACTTGGACTGCATTTCAAAGGGTTTTTAATTTATCAAATTAATACGAATGTGAGCATGGTCCTATCTGATGTCCGTTACTGCAGAGTTGGTTATCAAACTATAATAAACAATGTATCCCATTTGCTAACTTAGCTGCAACAGACTGTAACATATATGCAAATTGTGGCTATCTGGTGGTAGACACCCACTTACCTTACAACTCTACGATGTACGCCTCAATTATCAAATATCCTCCTTCCTGTAAAATAAATATCGTAATGCCTAACCAACTTGTGAAATGACATTCACAAATACGAGATTAATTCTTCAGAGACACCACCACCCCCACCCACCCCCACCCACCCCCAGGAAACTAGAAAACAGTGTAAGCAAGTGTGAAGTTATCAAAACACATCAGGAATTTATTATCTAGTTTGTTGCGATACAAAAAAAAAACTATCGGGGATCTATCAGGTTTAGTTCGGTTCTTAAGATAAGGTCTTTCAAAAAGGCACCAACCTACAAATGTAGAAACTTAAATTCTAGCTGTAAATTTCATACTTAAATCACATAGATTTACAAAAATCATCGGTAATTTTCCGTAACCAGAAAGGTTATCCATCCATCATGTATTTTTTTTTAAATTTGGTCTAGCCTATATTTATATCAATAAGGGAAGCCATCAAAAGATCGATGTGCGATAAAAAACGAACCCAATTTAGTTAGGGGGGAGGGGGTTAAAATTCCATTTAGTTTTCTATCGCACAAAATCGATGTAAGCAAAATATATCAAAATTTTAACTTGCAAACAGGAAAAAAAACGTTTCCGCGATGATCGACCGCCAGTTTTAACGGGTTGTTCAAATAGCGAAAAGTGAAATATCTTTTATTTGACAATTATTCAATATCAATCATTCATCCAGGGATGTCAGTCCTGTCTTCATATTGTAGAATGGTAGTAATCCCAATCTTTAAAAGCCATCCTAAATACACCACAATATGACCTTTTTATAGTGGCAAAACCCTGTGTAATTTGTGACCACTACAGTACACATGCTGGGAGATCGAAGTTTCAATGTAAAGTCGAGTTTAGTTTCAGGGGCAGGCGGAGGGGGGGGGGGGGTCTGACCCAAAACGAAATTACTTTCGTTTATTTGTAACCACTGAACTTTTGATGACTATCCTAATCGTAAATGCATTGCTATTTGACATGTTTGTCACCAGCCAGAATGTTTATTTCACAGTGAGGTCAAAAGTTGAAGCTATTTGAGGCTCACCATCAATGTGTTGTGATAACATGTTTCAGGAGAAAAAAGAAAATCAGATTACATTCATTCGAGGTAGGAGTCACTGACAGGCAATCATCATGAGGACAATGACTACCGACAGGTCAACACAAGAGGGGTTTGACCACAGGCGTATGAAAATATTCTGAGTGCGAGAGCACCGATGCTGCCTGTCCAGTAATACCACAAGGCCAGTATCCCACGACCAATAATATTCATACCACTCCGTATACATGTGAATAAAGTACATATTCCTTGCTTAAATATGGTAAAATCATACATGTATGTGTTCCTTATCTGTTATTCTCAATGTTGAATGAAGTTTCATTGTGTTTTGAAGCATACGGTACACAACACACTTACATTACCGTCGCCGACGCCTGTTTTGTACAGCTACTCGGTTTATTTATGTCTGTGTGCCAACACAGACATACTGTTTTTCTAGGATTTCTTTCTTTCTTTCTTTCTCTCTTTCTTTCTTTCTTTCCTTCTTTCTTTACCGGAAAATTTGTCCGACATTTCATTTGAAAAGTATTACAGGTAGAAACTCCAAACTTGGAACAATTATACCTCTATAGATGAAGTCAGGTCTTTTAATAATGAGAGGTCATGCTTTTCAAAATTATGCAAATGAGGGCTAATTAAAGTTTTAAATCTTCAATATCTTATATACTATAGTAGATGTAGTTCCGAGTGTATCGGAGTTTGATCATATCAAGGCAAAGGTTATCTCAAATGTCAAGGTGATGTTAAGGTCAAAGGTCAGTTTTAGGTCAAAATGTCACTATAAAGCCAAAATGTCATTCTAAAGGTCAAGGACCACTTTAGATGGAGGTCATTTCAAGGTCAAATGTCACTTTCGATAGTGGCTTTCTTCTAGCCATAACTTGGTCAATTTTTATCCAATTTTGATCATGTTGGGCTCAAATTGTAGCTATTGCAAGACTGCACATTTTGAAAATTACATGTGACCCCTAAAGGTCAAACGTCAACGTCATCTGGACCTTTGAAAGTTTCACTCATCCATAAATCGGCCAGTTTCCATCCAATTCTAATCATGTTGGACTTAAAGTGTGGGTTTTGTAACACTGTACATTTTTGCAATTTACATGTAACATGTAAAGTTTAATGGTCAAAGTTCAAGGTTATTTGGACTTCGAAAAATTTTCATCCAGTCATAAGCTTAAGGCGATGTGAAGTGCCAAAGCACAAAAGTTGTACCATCTAACATTTACAACTTTGGAAGGCACACAGACAGATTTGCTTTGAAGCAAATCTTCCTTTCTAGTTTTTCTTTCTTTCTTTCCTTCTTTCTTTCTTTCTTTCTTTCTTTCTTTCTTTCTTTCTTTCTTTACCGGCAAAGTTGTCCGACATTTCATTTGAAAAGTATTACACGAAGAAACTCCAAACTTGGCACAATTATACTTCTATGGATAAAGTCTGGCCTTTTTATAATGAGATATCATGCTTTTCAAAATTATACAAATGAGGGCTAATTAAAATTTTAAATCTTCAATATCTTATATACTATAGTATATGTGGTTCCGAGTGTATAGGAGTTTGATCATAGCAAGGTAAAGGTCATCTCAAGTGTCAAGGTCATGTCAAGGTCAAAGGTCAATTTTAGGCCAAAATGTCATTTTTAAAGTCAAGGTTCACTTCAGGTAGAGGTCATCTCAAGGTCAAAGGTCATTTCAAGGTCAAAGGCCATTTTCGATGGTGGCTTTCTTCTTGCCATAATTCGGTCAATTTTTATCCAATTTTGAGCAACTGGGGCTCAAATTGTAGCTATGGTAACACTTCACATTTTTGTAATTTACATGTGACCTCTAAAGTACAAAAGTTAAGGTCATTTGGAACTTTGAAAGTTTCGTCCAGCCATAACTCGGCCAATTTCCATCCAATTCTAATGATGTTGGACTCAAATTGTAGGTATTGCAACACTGCACACTTTTATAAGAACATGTAACCTCAAAATAGCAAAGGTCAAGGTCATTTGGCCCTTTGAAAGTTTCCTCTTGCCATAACTTGTTCAATTTTCATCCGATTTGGTTCATGTTGGGCTTAGATTGTGGATATTGTAACACTGTGCAATTTACATGTGACCTGCAAAGGTCAAAGGTCAAGGTCATTGGGACACCGAAATTTGCATCCAGCCATAAGCTTTATGTCTTGTGAAGTACCAAAGGATAAAAGTTGTAGCATTTAATATTTACAATTTTGAAGGCACGCAGATTTGCTTTGAAGCAAATCTTCTTTTCTAGTTATCTTCCGTTTTCGTGACCGGCAAGGGTGAAAATGGAAACGTAATAGCTGGTATGCCAATGCAACCGCAACAAAGCCGTTGCATCTGATAGCCAACCTGGACAACTTTCTGAAGTCACCTTTTATCCTACTGGCGAAAAAGAATACCACTTGCCTGTCCATTTATGATCAAGTTGTGTCCTTCTCTAGCTAACTGCATGCAGCGTTCTTGCATTAAATTCAACATTCTGTGTACTTGCTATGCTTGCTATGCTTACAGGGAAAATGAAAGAGTAAGCGTGGTGTAGGACGTCGCTTTGTCGCTGTCAACGTTCATGCAGCCACTGGCTTCAGTCTTAAGAAGTTGTTCAGGTTGGCTATCAGGTGCCACGGCTTTGTTGCGGTTGTATTGGCACACCAGCTATTACTTTCCAATTTTCATCTTTGGAATAAGAGGAAGGCTGGGCGCATTTGAATTGTCACTGGCGACAGTCGTGGACGTGGTTTTGTGTACATAGTTAGTGCCACCATTGTCCGCCAGGGGAAAGTAGTTCCTATGTTGTCAAGGGAAGTGCTCATCGATAAATTGAACATTTCTTCTCCTATTCTGTCAAAGGTAAGAAAAGTGCTGAATGTAAATATTGAGAAATGAAGTGCAGTGAAGTAAATCTTGATTATCTTCAAAAGTATGATAGATAGAGATGTTATTCTACGTTCTACTAAAGGGTTATCGACCATTGTGCATCTAATGAATTTAAAACAAAAGTTGTAGCAATTTAAATTATGTTAATAAGCAGCATTTGAAATTTTAAAACTTGAATATCTTCAAAACTATGATAGAGATGTCATTCCAGCTTCTACCAGGGAATGTTGACCATTGTACACCTAATGAGTTAAAAACAAAAGTTGTAGCAATTCAAATCATGCTAAATAGCACCACTGGAAATTTTAAATTTTGAAAAACTTCAAAGCTATAATAGGTACAGATGTCATTCCAACTTGTTCTCTTAGGTTATGGATTAGTACGCATCTAATGAATTGGTAATGAAGGCTGCATACATTTAAATTATGCAAATTACGGGCATTTGAAAATTTCAAAGCTTGAATATCTTCAATAGTATGCACACAGACAGATTTGTTCAGCTCTGATAGGCGGCGACACCTGGTGAGAGAAATTCAAAATGCAACAGAGTCTGAAGGTTGACTCTTGTCATCAAAAAATATAATGTTAAGTTCTATCATTAATTTCCATTTGTATCTTCTATGACTGTGTAGCTGATTGATCCCATTAAATGAAGTAAAATGGAGTAAATTCAGTTTCTGGGTGTAGGTAAACATGCGTCGGATCTGAGACTAGGAATTCCTAGTCTCAGATTGGGGCAAGGCCAGTTGCCTAGCAACAAAGCAGGCATGCTGGTTAAAGTGGAACAATAGGGTCGGGGTATGGTGGAAGATGCAGTGTGGTTTTGAGTAATATGTTCTCTTTACCTGGCAGGAATAGTAACAAGTGAAATCCAAGAAGGAGCTTAATTTACATGTGCACAACTACTGGTAAAAAGGCAGGTGGGGCCACCCCTCCATCTCCCTCATCACTAGGTACCTCAGCTGTGACAGAGCTCTATTTTTTAGATGTTGCCAATTATAATGTTAAAAATTTGCATAACTTCTGCATGCACACTGGCAGGCTGTGCCTGCATCACATACACCATAGAGGCTTGCACAAAAGCTTGGCTTGGCTGTGTAAGACATACGCCTGGGATTACACAGAGCTTTATGCAGTTAACTCTAACTGAAATGTAATAGGAAGTAGGCAGAAAAAGTGGGACACTTTTTACCTCCTCGGTGGGCTCTTTAGTTGTGATGTCATCCTACAATGGTCATGTGATAATCAGCTATTCTTTCACCATTGTTTTTCAGCCAGGCATGCCAGGGTGACATTGGTTGAGCTGTTACCCACTTCTTGAGATGACAAGAGATTATGTATACTGGTCTGCCCCATGCATATAATTAACATACAATTAGCCACCTGGTGGTAGCAGCACTTCTCTTTGCCTTTAAGTTGAGTTAGAGTACTTTGAGGCAATTTCAAAAATACCATTCAAAGAACGCAGTACCCCTTGGCCGCCTTCAATCTCTTTCGCTGTAAGTGAATAGGAATAGTGCCCCATAGTATCAGCTATAATGCACATTACACTGAAAGTAACTCTGGTTGTGCCAGCCATATGGTGAAGAACACTTCCCAACTGCCATGTACCTATCTTTGGGGCATGTAATCCAACAGCCCCCGGTAATTTATCAAGGGATACCGAAATATAGGTTTATGACACAACCAGAGTTAACATATATCCATTCCAGGGCAATGGCTTCATTCAGGTAACTACAGCAAAACTCGAAAGTTGGATTCCATGTAGCCTCTATTTTGGTTTGATGCCATTCTAGAAACCTGCAAGCATTATGTGAGAAAAACCCTGTGACCTGGAAAACTCTGTTTGAACTAAGTGCAGGCCTTAAAGAGGTGTATAAGCATGCAGTGCTTTTGATACATGTGTGTGATGTTTCATAAAACTGACTTTAAAACTTTCTTACCTACACAAATACTACAATTGTACACTTGACCTTTGACCTCAAAAACATTAGATCTAATATAGAGATATAACCTTGACTTTCAATAGTCTTCAAGATCACCCTATGTGGCTTCTTTTGTTTTAAGATTTAGATTTCTACATGCAAAATGTCACTCAGCAAACTTGTGACCTGTGTCTGACCTTGAAAATTAGGTCAAGGGCAATTATGCTTACACATAAAGCAAGCGTTATAGTGGTGTAATATCATATGCAATTTTAAAGTCCTGTCTCAAAAGCTTCTGAAGTTACAGTGGTAAACAAAATTTCAATGAATAGGCTACTGTGACCAAGATACTTGACCTAGTGACCTACTTTTGATTTATGACACATTTTTGGCTATGATACATGTGTGTATAAAATTTCATGTAACTGACTTAAATACTTCCTTACTTATACCAATACCACCATTGTGCACTTGACCTTTGACCTCAAAAAGTAGGTCAAATGTAGAGCTATGACCTTGATTTTCAATACGCTTCTAGATCACTCTATGAAGCTTCTTGTACGTAAGCTTTAGATTGCTAGATGCAGGCTTTCAATAGTTAGAGTGGTAACGTCACTCAGCACGTGACCATTGTCTGACCTTGAGAAATAGGTCAAGGTCAACTATGCTTGCACACAAAGTAGGCCATATAGGAGTGTACTATCATGTGCAATTTGAAAGTCCTGTCTCAAAACTTTCTGAAGTTATGGTGGTAAAACCATGGGACAGACAGATGGATAGACATCTCCTTTGAAACTTAAAAGCTTCATACACTATTCCACCATACCGACACTGGTATAAATAGTAATACAATTTTCAGCACTATAAAGTTGACAAGAGTTGTTATGAGGTAAAGGGTACTAAGGCATTAGCTGAAAGCCACCTCTTCCACTGTACTGGATGAAGATTAAAAAGAAAGAAATCCTGCAAAAAGTGAGTATGATCATGGTTTTCCGACTTAAGACGGTCTAGAGAAAATTCTCTAGGTGGGTTAAGTATACTTTACCCCGAGTACTTTCCCTCTTACCACTCTAAACACTTTGAGGACTATACTTTGTCATTTCAAACTCCATCTTGACACAATTTGACTAATGTTCTTGAGTTAGTGTTGTATTTATTAGCTTTTTTGTCATATCTCTGGAAAAATTTTTACAGAGTTTTGTGTAGTTGTTGTTTTTATAACCTTTGTGTTGTAATTTATGCAACAAAGTTCTAACCCTATTGATAAAATCGCTAAAAAGTGTGGTGTTTCTAGCAATAAGTATGCATGAAATCAACTGCGGTCCGATATATATTAGACGGATGGACGGCGCAGGGTATGACAATACCCGTCGGCCTCATAAGGCTGAAGGGTAAAAAGTATTTTCCATCATCCAGGAGAAAAATTGGGTGCATTGATGTAAGACTTGGAGCTTGTTGTACTGAGGCTGCTTTGTGTCAAGTGTAATTTCCAACATTGTTCATGAAAACACTGCAGTACTGAAGTACCCATTGTACATTGTCATAACATTGTCCCACAGATCATACACTGTAGTACTGAAGTGCCCATTCTACACTATTGTAACATTGTCGCACAGATCATACACTGTTGTACTTGAAGTATCCATTATACATCGTCACACCGATAATACACTGTACTAAAAATACCAATTGTACATTGTCATACCACTAAACTTTGAAGACACACACACACTGATGTGCTATGCAACGAATCATCTTTTCTAGTTCTTTTTTTATTTTCTTTATTCATTCTCTCCAACAATTGGGGCACTATTACCGCTGTTACGGATTTTTTTTCCATGCAACACCCATTCTACATTCCTTCACAAGGTATGCACATGCTAGTGGTAGGTATACATAATTATTAGGAGAAATAGAGAAGATGACTGTCGCATGTGTGTTCGTATACCAAAGCAAGTGGCGCGCCATATTATGGCAGCACCTTTTGTGTTGCCACAGAAGTTGCACCCCATATCTCCAGTGTATTCAATTTGCGGGCTCAGGCGACACATTAGCGGGGTTGTGCCTATCTCTGTCAGACATTGAATCTTTCCGTCGATGCCCTCGTTTACCATTCTAGGTCATTCTAAGGATTTACATATGGAACACATGTAAACAAATAATATCGGAAAGCAATTGATTTCATGCATAAAGAATGTGTTTCGTACATATACAGATATGTAGCTTACTCAAAACTCTTGTAGATGTATTTAGGTCCTGAAACAACAAACTATATGACAACAAAGTCACTTTTGGTGAATTCGTAATTGGCAATTAGTTTATTTATCACATGGCACAAAAATGCATGCTTGGTTATACCTGAGATGATTTGCAGTTGCTGCACATAGAAACTGTATTCACAGTAAGAGAAAAATAAAACAAGGAAGGAACGGTGCTGATGCCAGTCAGATAACGTGAATCATTTCCAGCATAGTTCTACCAAGCAGGAGATCCGTACCTTAGGCTGATGCACATATGTTCCATATTTTCGTCCACTCTGGCAAAATTTGGAAGTTCTTATCCTACACGATCCGAGCTTTCTGTATCGTAGAAAACATGGAATTTCCATTGAATAGATTGCCTGCTATTAAGAGAAAAATATATTCTCCAGTCCATTCCATGTGATGTGGAGGCAACAAAACATGGAGCTTCGTCTGTTCAGGAAGTAATAGAACCTCAGCTTCACGTGGATTGGTAATTTAATCAATTGTAAGCCAACCTTTCCACTTTACCAAGTCACAAACTGCACCATTAATTACTGGATGCGGCAGGTTGTTGGATAAATGAACGACAATGGTTGCAAATATGCACTACATGTGGTCACCTTTGTCTGTATATTGGAAAGGTGCTCTGTTATCATGGACGCTGAAAGTTTCCCCTCTTTCAGGAAGTTGTCTGGAAGTCCCTGTGAACGGCTTTGACAAGATCTGGATCATAAAGCACATCTAAGGCTGTCATAGCCAAAGCCTTGCCTTGTGCTAACGCAAAGGGCTGCGCTTCCTGCGCACCTGGAAAAACATCACATAGCTTTGATCTAGTTGAGTATGCAAAACCCGATTACAAAACCAAATATTCATCACTAGGCAAATATTCATTCCTGGGCCAAGTTTATGTAATGATGCTTACACTAAACCTGACAAAATGGGAACCATGACAAACTACACGCAAATATCTATACATAAATGGAAATAACGAAGACAACGTGCCGACAGCCGATTATAAGGGATGGTCTATACCCTTCATGATTACTTACAAACGGCTCCATGTTGAATGTTTCAAAACATTCATCTATATTACAGTGGATCTCATATGTGTGTGTGTGTGTGTGTACGTGTGTGTGTGTGTGTGTGTGTGTGTACGTGTGTACATACATGCAGACATAAACAACACACACATATATATTTCACAAGTCGTTTTGATTTACAAAGATAGTAGACAATAAATTTAAATTTGGGATCTTTGTCATGTGTATCAACTAATCTATTACCTTCATTTGTAAAGTAAAAATAAAGCTTTGTGATTGTGACACAAATACGATTTTATCTTGTTTCCATTGCATTTAGGCAGAATCCTTGTTACTACCAAGCCCACCTTTTAATGTTTATTGCAACAAATCCTTTTTTCTTCAAAGAGACACTAATGACGAGATTGGAAAAACTTAAAACCTCAAGGCTTTTGCAAGTGTACATTGTGAGGTGTGGAATAGCCCTGTTGAGACAACAATGCACACAAAAGGAAAACACAACTACGAGAAACAACTTTGAACCAGCATTCATTTGCTAATGACGGAGTGATGATGACAACGACGACCACGATGATGACGATAGGAAATCTACCCCTTAACTACGGGGATTCTGATGGATTGGGATTATTTCCATGATGCATCTGGGGTATTTACAAATTCTGAGATTTACCGACATATATGCTGTCCATATAGTAACAAGTGATTTGAAAAAATACGTTCTGCTTAGAGCCGCTTGTGGCTCATTTCTCGCTTGGAATTACCGGCTACCTTCTTGTTTATGTCTTCACAAGAAGAAACACGGTATGCCACAATGAATGGCTAGGTTAAACTTAAACATCACTTCACAGAAAGAAGCCAATCACCGTAAAGACATGCTTTTTAATTCTACATGTCAAGGGCCAATTACATTATAAGTAGTACCGTAAATAAAATTTTGTGTCATCACTTGAAATCAGGATGTATACTTCAGTTGTTAATACAATTGTTTGTACATGTACGTAAATTTAATGACCGAAATTTACCGTTTCTGTTGTTGATTCAACGTTTCGGTGTATCATTTTTCAATTATATTAACTTGGTGTTGATTCACATTGCAGTGCAACCGTCGTTAGATCTTTGCATGACATATGATAAAGATGTGAACAATGCCACCCAAAAGCTTGCACCTTATGACTGAATGGGTGGCAGGAAAAGCTGAACTCAAGCTACATGTGATGTGCTGTAACACACCGGCACGTTTCATTCCTGTGATTTAATTAATAATATCCCACAGTCCCATTACTCCTGCACAAACTGGAGTCGGCAATACAGCTATTTTGGGTTCAGAAGCTGCTTGATTGCAACTAGCTCAGATATCAGGAGTCCAGCATGTCGATCCAAAGTAAATTAAATACCATGGAAAACCTAAGAAAACTCCTTCTGTAAAGTGCATCATGTACATGTTCGAACCATCAGGAAGATGACTTGTCCCTCTGCTTTGATTGATAAGTCTTTACCGTCATCAGTGCAGATAAGTTAAGATTCGACAGATAAGATATAGATATAACGTCTTTTTCACTATCAGTGCAGATAAGTTAAGATGCCCCAGATGTGATGTAAATATGTCTTTTTCGTCATCGGCGCAGATAAGTTAAGATGCCACAGATATGATATAAATATAGCGTCTTTACCGCCATAGGTGCAGACAAGTTAAGATACCCCCGAGTTGATAAATATAACGTCTTTTTCGTCATCTGTGCAGATAAGTTAAGATGCCACTGATGTGATATAAATATAACGTCTTTACCGTCATCAGTGCGGGAGGGCAGAAACAGCGATTACTTTTCACAATGATTCACATAATGTCTTCAGACAAGTAACCCAGATTTCATTCTGAAGTGATTCAAGTGGAAAAGCGTCCTTACCATTACGTATCATTGTCTTTGCCGTGACCTTCACTTTATCTTTATCGTAGTGATGGTAAAAACAACTTTGGTTGCGGAAAAGACAGGATTCAGTGATGAAGATATTGGCTTAACTTACTTGGTACACATGAACCGTAACAAAATGAAAAATTATCCCGTAATTTTCGAACGTGTTCCAAAAGTAACTGACCACTTTTTGTTACCAGGGCCCCACGGATTCATTTATTTATTTCAAATTTTGCACGGTCAAATAGGTGCTTTGTGTTAACTCTTAGATCAGATAATAATGTACGTCGTGGGCTTGGTAGAAGAGATTCCTCACACTCCGTCCACATCGTCAAACTTTGAACATCATCGTCCATTTACATGACGTCATAATATATATCCGGTTATGCAACTGAGGTAATTTGACCTTACCTGCGTCATCAGCAAACTGTCTGGTGTGGTTAAATGCAGTCGAATTGATGTTAAACCAAGGATGTATACTGGGTACCTTAGCGGACAGATTTCCCATATCTGTGGACACCGCCGCCAGCCGAATACGTTGTTTTTCTTCATCTGTGATGTTGTAGTCGATGCCTAACGTGGTTATATTCTTAACGTAGGCCTCTGCAAGGGGCTTGTTCGTGATCATGTGTGAGTAGGGTCGGTCAGACCATTCATATTCCACCTAATATAAAGCTCGATATATATAGATCTTGAAACATTTATCGTGTTGCAGATATTTTTACGTAAGGTGAAATTCGTAGAAAATAAAAAGTACAAAGTAAATTCCATGTATGGAAAATTAATATTCTGCCAAGCGTTAATGCTTAGTGTCCCACAATAGACAAATCCTTTACTGCACAAAAGAGAAAAATTTTAAATAAAAATTGAGTAACTTGAAAGTAACACCAAGCAGGTATACTTACTTCCTTGCAAATATTTCTTGTTTATCAATTCACTACGCTCGCAAAAACGATAACTTCAGATGTGAGCATTCTGTTGGTCTATATTTGGGTGTCAATTTACATTCAACAATAAAGCACCTGACATATATCGTAAAAGTGCACACACACGCACGCACGCGCGTGCGTGCGTGCGTGCGTGTGTGTGTGTGTGTGCTGTCATATCTGTTACTGGCGCAAGCAACAGCGCTGGCTGCTTGCCCATGTATTCTCTGTGTCCTTCTGGACCGAAATACACACACACACACACACACACACACACACACACACACACACACACACACACACACACACACACACACTTCAGTACTGTCACAATCTTTTAATCAGTGTACATTTTTTGGGCTGAAAAAAAAGGTAAATCACATGAACAGACTTTATACATGTACCCTCGGCTTGTGTAACAAACCAGTATTATTAAAGGAAAGATGTATACCGATGCATTTTAATTTAATGGTTTGACATACATGTATCACATACATCAACACACCCTAAACTTCTATGCATCCACCTATTGCATCGGTATCCACCCACCCATCCATCCATCCATCCATCCATACATACATACATACATACATACATACATACATACTGATAAATTGATGAAAAAAGACTCTCAAATGGCTACAAAATTATCGAACAACACAAAGCATATTGATGACACTGCTTCTGTAAATGTACAAAATGTCAGTGAAATTGGTAAAAAACAAAAAAACCAAAAAGATACCCCTTTGGAAATGAAAGAGTTCAGATGGTTTCAGAGATGTATCTCTTGACTTGGATATTCAAGTCACTATTGACAGGTTTTGCATTAAAGTCTATCACAAAATAGATGAGTTTAAAGACAGGTAAGACACCGAAAATAAATCCCACTTTAGTCAACCCTAGCTCAAAATGTATTTGCGTTAGGATAACATATCATATATGTCTGTACTCATCATACTCCAAAGAATTTATATGTCCCGTATTTGGGTGTCTGTGATGTTAATTGTTAAATAAACAATTGAAAGTTGACCACAAAGCATCTACCCCATAAATGTCGATATAAGTCACTAATTATTTGTGATAAAATCATAATTACAGTTGGATCTTAATCCTTACATATTGGCAACAAAAAATAATCCTGCGATTTTGGATGTTTGGTTTCGTTTTTCTGTTATCCATCCTCAAAGTTTGACGTTTCAATTTTCCCTTTGATTTTCAGGATGTTCATTTTCTTCATTTCATAGAAAAAGAACGAAGCAAAATTTAGAAAATCGCTGAATCAGTTTTGCAGTTCAGACATTAAAGAATCAAAAGCCGTTAACCGGATTAAATTTCGCCCAGCCTTTTTTCTTGCAATAGCCATTCTTGGGTGGGGCTCTCGTCCTATTATCCTTTCTGAGAAAACAAGCTTCAAAGGCCTTTGATGTTGATCATTTGCCTCTGAAAATGAGGCAAATGATCAACATCCAGTTGCGGCCGCTCGTGGTAAGTGTACGGATGGCGGGTTTGGTCTTCCGCCCCCTACCTCTTCATCCCGTTTTTAGGGATAGTGTTTTATTGTATTTACTCGTCTCCTATCTGTATACTTTATGTAAATAGCTTGTTAGACTTGTCTTTACACTTTACTTAGCTAGCTTGTCATTTTTTTTGTAGTTGTTTTCTCAGTGAGTTTCATTTCTCTTTCCAACCTGAGCTTTGTGACGCTATTCTGTGTGTTTTCTCTGCTGTTCACGTTTATGCTTATTTGGATGTTTTTCTTTGTAATTTTACTTCTTCATCCCTGGGTTCCGATAAAGTATTATTATGTACGTGGGTATTGTTGATTAGGGTGTCAGTTTTTTTCCCTGCCTGTCTTTGGTGTGAAGGACCACTGGGGTAATCCATCGCGGCACGGCCTTTGAAGTTTGAAGGGACATCGTCTGACGATTCCCGCTCCTCTTGAACATTTAAAGTCTCCCTTAATTAGAACGCAAAACAAGCAATATATCTACAAAATAAACCACTAAGGCTATGATCTGTTAGCATGTTTGCATCTTTTCCCTGCCCACATACATACTTGCGGCATGCTGCCTTATTTCGCATTGCCGCCCTGACACCACCCTCTTTTTGCCATGGGCTGTTGCTACCTGCAGCCACGTGACAGGCTTTTAAGTATGATTGACGGGTGGCATCGTTCCGTTTGGCGGCTGAAAACCAAAAGAATGACACATGGACGTTGGATGTCCACATGCCTGTGTGGTTTTTGGCGTTTTTCTCATATTTTTACTTTAGTTAAAAGCTCGAATTTTCACAACTAATAGAAAGGACATTCATCTTGTAAAAACCGTTAAAATTTCAAAATCGCCCATGCAAAGGTTTTTGGTGTCTTAACTGTCCTTAACTTCAACGTAGTTAATTATCCTTTCCCGGACAGTAACATTTCTGAAGCAATGGGATATAATACATTTTTGTCACAAATTTTGATATTTGGTCGTATTTGTTTTTAATTTCATGACTTTGCATCTAAAATCAAATTTGTTTGTAATAAACTGCGTCAAGAGGATTTAAAGATCTGCTTTTGATAAAAAATTTCCGCAAATTTTGCTGTAAATATCCAGAGATGGTTAAATACTTTGGTTTAAATAATCTTAGAGATTTTAGACTTGCCTGTTTCGCCACTTCATTTTTATCTTTTGTCATTTTTCTATCTAATATTCACTTTTCAGACATTAAGCATTTAGTTTTCTGTGAGGTTAAACCCCAGCGGCTATCGGTAGCAAGAAGCAACCCATTACAGTTACAAACTTGCCCAATTGTTTGTACTTGATATCTGGTTAAGAAAAAATCTATTTTGATTGAATTTTCTTCCCTTAAAAACTAATGATTTTCATTCTTTTCTGACTTGCCCTGCAAATTTTGCTGTTAGTATCAAAAAATTGTTCGGAATTTTGGCTGCAATAATTTTAGAGATTTTAGACTTGCATGTTTTGCTACTTAATTTTATCTTTTGGCATCATTCAATTTTTATATTCACTTTCAGACATTTAAGGCTTACATGTTTTCCGTCAGGCTAAACCCCCTGGGCCTATCGGTAGCAAGCAGCAACCTACAACAGTTACAAGTTTGCCTTATTGTACTTAAAATCTGGTTAAGAAAAATTATGTTTTGATAACATGTTTTTGACTTAGATGCTTATGAGTTTCATATTTTTCTGATATGCCTAAGTACGCATTTACTCAATGTCAAATAATTACTCGAATTTGACAGTATTTACTCAAATGTCACAAACCTGACCCATTATGTTGAAATATTGACTCAGGGTTGGCAGCGAAATAGAGCTTTATTGTTTGGAGACTTTCGAAGTGAGGAGTAGGGGTCATCATGTGGTTTGTTTTACATTTCTGGTGCGGAATGTCCATTGTTGCAGCACTTGTTATTATTTCCCTTGGTTTGTACAGGTGGTCTAGCTGCAACTGTTTATTTTACAATCAGTTACAGTTAACAGTATAGCACCTGCTATTAGATATAAGTGTGATGATGATCTGACTTCTTTGCATCTGTCCATCTTGTACATTCATTCATATCTACATGAGGGGTTTCTTTTGGGCCAATCAGGTTTCATAATCATTTGATACAATATGTTTAAATCGCCCATACCTACATGCAAAGCCTATTAGATACATTCATACAGACACATATTGACTCACAAACTATTTGAACTCAACTGAGAAGGTACTAAACGTTAACATTGTGTTTCTTTTCACTCAGAAGTGCATGTTTCCCAAAACATATCGCTGGAAATTCATTTCACCTCCATGCTGGGCAACATTTATGACCTAACCTACACAGAATTACAGAGGCTGGAGAGTATCTTACGTTTATTAATTGTGCAAAAGCTCTTTTATGTATATATCTATTGTTCAGTCGTGAAAGTTTCCATCCAGCAGCTGTGACCCATTTGGTAATTCGCTGAATATATTTATGTTACCGATCACTGGTTATGGTTTGTGGTATTATTATTATCCTTACTTTCAAAACTATAAAAGGGAGACAAATACGTGTATTCAGCGTTGTGTTTGTGTCCTTTTGTTCAGAACCACTTCCTAGTAGCCGTTACCCTATTCGGCAGTCCAAACTCTTTACTCTCCATAAGCTAACCTGTCACTGTCTAACCTATTTACATATGGTAGTACTATTGTCCATATTGCGCACGTTCTTCTGTAGAATTTTCACATAGGCTGTATTAGCCCGAATAAATTAAAGGGTCTTCAGCAGGTTACTACTCAGAACATGTTTCAGAACCTATACCCCTACATGACTCTCTGAGTAGCGGCTCCTTGTCTAAGCTAAATATTCAGCAAAGACAACCCACATAATAATGAGTAAGTATGAAGGTGGCAAATGATAAATTACCTAAATACATGAAGTTTTGCTTATAAATGTAGAGCTTCATTGTGAATGAAGAATACCTGTCAAACCAAACATAATTACTAAATTTATATGGTAAAAGTTCCAATAGGAACAATTTGACTTACTTCTGAACCAGTATGTACCCTTTCCAGCTGGATAGCTTATCTTAGTCAAAACACCTGCCAGTGTATAAAGGAAGTAGAAACAAACTGGGACGTTATATTCAGTCCCAGTGATAGCAAAATAAACAGTTGCAGCTACACCACTTGTACAAACCAATGGAAATCCTAACAAGTACTGCGACAATGGGCATCCTGTAACAAATAATTGCATTAGAAATGGAACACATTTGGTAACAACCAGCCCATCAATTCAACAAGCAGGAAATACGCTAGATGCAATTGGTCAATTAATTAGGCCTAATAAAGGAGCTTCATTAGCATTTTAAATATGAAACACTGCACTATACTTATCTATTTATTTAATTTATTTGTTTATTCTTATTTGTTTGTTTGTTTGTTTGTTTGTTTGTTTGTTTGTTTGTTTGTTTGTTTGTTTGTTTATTTATTTATTTATTTATTTATTTATTTATTTATTCATTCATTCATTTATTTATTTATTTTATGTGTATCTTAATAAATGGGTATTACTAACATTAATGGGCAGATGTTTTACAGTGAGAGGTGCGTTTACATTTATTGGTTTAACGTGGGGGGATGTCGTTTGTCGATTTTACAAAGTAGTCATGTCAAACTGCCAGATTTAAATATGGCCTTTGTGATTTGTCTAGGATTGGAAATGACCCATACAATTTGTCACTAAATTTATCTCAAAAAGTCAAATATCCTGCAACACGTCCATATTATTCATATCATTAATCTGTTAACCCTGTTCTGTACTCTCCAGGCATGCTCCTGTTGATGCCTATTTCTGAAACAGTAGCTGCTGACGCTACCCATATCTGCTGCCCACAATAATCATGGTGGTAAATACACATGATCTACCTTGAAACATGTTGTGATCATGTTTAATGAACTTCCATTCTAAACTTCTGTAGATGTTGCATAGAACGAAATTCTACTTGAAAGGCCCTGTAATTTTGAAGCTTATTGATCTTTGTTAATTAATCATGGAGGATAATTAGCCATGTAAGACTATGCTTATGCACTTCTTCAATATGAGAAGTACCCGCATTGCAAATTTTGAAGGGTCATTTATTACACCTTCCAAGAAAATGCTTGGACAAACTATGCACATGATTTTGAGTCATGCTTATGCATACATCCTACCTGAAATCTACCAACCATCAAACCTTCAAAGGGCTAGCATTTATAGTCCCAAAAATACGGCCTGGACAAAATTGTTTCAGATGTGGAGATTGCTTAATGAACTTTGTTGATTAATTAATGAAGGAAAGCAGTTCGGCACACAATGCCTATGCACACCAACTACCTTGGATGTGCCATCCCTATAAATTTCAAAGTGCTAGCATTTATAGTTTAGAAGATAGCGCCAAGACAAAATTATTCAGATGATGTTGAGGTGCTTAATGATCTATGTTAATTAATTAATTGATTAATAAAACAAAGTAATCAGCCGAATCAGTTTAATGCTATGCACACCTCCTACCTAAGGTCTACCAACCCTGAAAATTTCAAAGGGTTAGCATTTATAGTTCCAACAATATGGCCCAGGTAAAATAGTTTCTGATCTGGAGGTTGCCAAATGAAATCAATTAATTAATTTATTAGGCACACAAAACAAGGCCTTTGCACCCGTACCACATTTGATCTACCAATTCTATAAATTTCAAAGACAAAATTTTTTCAGATGCAGGAGATTTTGAGGTGCTTAACGATCTTTGCTTATTGATTTATTAGTCAAAGAAAGTAATCATTCAAATAAATTTAATTTAAGCACACTTACCTAAGATTTCCCAACCCTGGAAACTTCGGAGGGCTAGCGTTTATAGTTCCCAACATATGGCCCAGACAAAATCAATTTTGATCTGGAGGTTATCTAATGAACTTTTGTAAATTAATGTAAGCAATTAAGTACACAAAACAATGCCTATACACACCTACTATGTATGATCTACCAACTGTACAACTTTCAAATGGCTAGCATTTATAATTTAGAAGATACGGCTGGGACGAAATTTGTTTCGGACGGACGGATGAAGAACACATGGACATTGCCCATTACCATACTCCCTCCCTCACTACCTGAGCAGGGTATAATAATAGGAAAACACTAAATAATTTCGTTTTTGTCGCTTCATGTCATGTCGTTTGTCCGCTTGAAGAAACTGTCATCTTCTTGTCAATTAAAGGGGTGTCGGGCCCAATGATTTGAATAATCCTAAGTAGTAAACCCCTTTCTTTGGTGTGCATTGGCCATCAACAAGCCTAACACACGCTCAGGAAGTCGTAAAATAGGGTTATAACCTGGCAGCCCGTGCCTTTGGATGCCCCTTCAAAACAAGCCACGGCTTTCTTCACAAGGCTGTCCAATTCTTCCTGTGTTGGGGCCCGGAACTGGTAAGCCATCTCTGTCTCCTCAGGTATTATGTTTGGTTTGGCTCCCCCATTTGTGATGACACCTGTCAATAAATAAGCACATTAGTTTTTAATGTAAAATATTACCATTAAAAAGTTATGCCAAAGAGTCCTTCTGAATCAATTTCTTGCCAGCACGACTAACATAAGGACTGATGTCAGTCTAGTAAAAATACTACTTTTTACCCAATCTCTTGCCAGCATGACTAACATAAGGAACTGCTGTCAGTGTTGTCTTACTGTGGTCTCCCTCAGTTGAACTTTGTTTAATACTCGAATCAAACTTTCATCTCATAGACAAAACGTAAGAAAATAATGGTGTACAATGTCATACTGAAATTTAGGGCCTCCCCGGGCAGCAGATCTGTAGACCTGAATGTTTTTTAGTCGGAAGATGTGTCAGTTGTGTCGTATTACAAACTTTACCATGCTGTGGGCGCATGACACTCCCAGAACGCCCAATGCTGCTGTTGACCAGGGTACCAACTGAACTTGCTCTCATGCCTTCATTCCAAACTTTTGATGAGTGTTCAATGTTGAGGTGAAACGGTAACGGAGATGACGTTTAAAAATGTGGTCTTTTACGACCTCTCTGCAAGGAAATTTCAATGTGTGAGCGGTTCAAGTTGAATGAACCAAATACCATGAGCCTATTTTACTGTTGTTGTTGTTGTTATTGCTGCTGTTGTTGTTGTTGTTAATCATACCTGCTTGTGGCGACAACAGAAGCTTCAACAATATTGTATGGAAATGGGTGTGACATCATGGCGACGTCAGCGCCCTCAAACGCTCCTCTTTTGATCAATTCCACTTTACCGCCACCTCCTTCTTCCGCTGGTGTACCCAATATGGTGACCTTTGTGAAGAATGAGTGCATTTATTTCTTGCTACTGAAAGTTGAGTGATAGCACGATGTTATTGCGCGTTCTTAGGTCTGCTAGGGACATAAGACAAGGAAGACAAAACGACAAGTAGACTGGACCTCGGGAACCATAGCACCTGGAATTCTAACTTAAGTTGTGCACAGCTGGCCCATGACAACTCAGCCGAACCAACACATCTGAGAAGATGGGGCTTTTCAGATCTCATTCAATTTTACAGTGAGTGTGTACATTAACTATAGTTTAGTTCCAGGATTTTAAAATCAGCAGCCAACTTTGCATGTTTATCTTGAAAATGCTTCAATTGTCTTGAATTTTCTTAAATTTCTCAATAAATACAAAAGTTTTGAAACTATTTACCACTTTTAGTGACCATTAAGAACTTGAAGACAATGTGAAATGGTCGAGATATGGCACATTCCACGTCAAAAATTTACCACACTACAAAATCTTAATACGGAATTCCCACGGACCTGGCCGCCGTGGCTATTCTGCCTGGTGAGCCCACTCTTAAAGAATACAGATATTCCAAATTGCAGGAGCCATATTAGGTGGAGTCAATTTTCAGGGCACTGCGCAACAAAGGGGTTAAACGGTTGTCTTAATACTTTGGTAAATACGAACTGATATTATACGTGGAATTACTACTATGCAAAGGCACGTCAAAACAAGAATACTGACCACTTAGACTCTTGGTGCACAGTATCTTAGGTGGTGAGTATCTATGACTATAGGTTCGTATCAATCCGAATATTAAGACAACCATTTTGCTGGTTGTCCCTGTGTTACGCAACAAGCCTAATCATATTATTGGGACTTGCCTCAGTATCACACTTCCACTTTTTTCACCTCTACACACCTTTGTTTCCAATTGTCTATGTACATGCATAGGCAGAATGCACGGAGTGTTTTCAATTTGGTCAGAAGCCTGCAGGTCAGTAGCCTACAAATTGATCAATTAGGCTTAATTTTTACGCCTTTTTGCGTACGCCTATTTTTTACAGGCATATGTACTTATTCTGTTTGTAATTCTTGGCTTGTTCTTGCTTTTTGCTGCAAGTATACGCGTCGGCCAAATTTCCTCTCGATAATATTTATATCTGTATGCATGGTCCTTGGACCAACGTCATGCCAAGAAGTAAAGCCAAGTCAAGTCTGTTTCCTAAATTGAAACACATGTATTGATTTATGATGAAATCCCACTCTCTTAACGTTCAGAAATAACATACTGCGTTGTCAAACAAAAGGACCATGATGGTCCTGTGGTCTGCTGACTGCCTTTTGGAGGGAAAATTGTATACATTTGTAAGATTATAATACCCCTGCCCTTCAAAAACGGTTTGAAATGTGTGGAGAAATATACAGTAGGATTAAGTATTATACATTTTTCTCTGACCCTTGTAGCACTGTAGTATAAAGTAAAGGTAAAGTCAAAGGAAAAGGTATGGTAAGGTAAGGTGAAAAGAAAAAAAAGAAAAATTAAATTTATGAATAATAAACAAACAAATAAATGAATGAATGAACGAATGAATAAATAAATTTATGAAAATATAAATTTCAAAAGTCCAGGTGAAATAGTCTCAAAGAGTAGCCTACATAAAATAGTGGTACTTGCTATATAATACCACCCCTATGACCAGACAAATGTGGCCACATACTGCAGGTGGTCTTTAACTATTGGTAAATTACAACGGAATGAGAGTCTAGTGTTTTCAAATGGCAGTCTTAAAAACCAATGTGGTCTCTCACCAGAGGTGTCTTTAGCAGGTACCACTGTATTGCATGTTACTTGAAACAAACACTGCTAAATACCTAATGCAGCAGGGATCTGATACACATAGGTATCAAAACGCCAATCTGCCAGGTAAGATCCCCCTGCCATAAAAGTTTCAGAAGCCAACAGCCACAGATGAGCTCCGGGAGGCTGGCCGCATTATTCATGTTGGCCTAGTGGGGACCTGCAGTTGAGCCACTCAGACACATGCAATGCCATTTTGGGCAGCACCACATGGCTACAAGCACAGCTGCTGGGGCACTGATAGGTTGCCTGGAGACAGTCTGGGTAGCCTGCAGTTATTGAGACAGTCCACTGAGCTCATCTCTCGCTAGACAGACTGTGGGAGTGCTGTATGCCATTGCCACCCAGCCCTCTATGTGGGGAGGGATTTGAACGCCCATGCAGCGGGCACTGCTTCCAAGAGTATCTGAGTCAATGTCATCGCAAGGAAACCTGTAAAGTGGAAAAATTCGCATGCAAGCATGCCACAAGCACATCATATACACAGGACACACTGGACATACATGTTTATGCATTCTGGATGGGTGGAGAGTACCAGTTCCTAACACTGCTGAGAGGTTTCACTGTATGCCGTTAAAGGTAATAGGAAGTGGGCAGAAAAAATGGGCCACTTTTTTACTTCCTGGATTGGCTCTTGAGCTGAAATGTCATCATATATTGGTCATGTGATAATTAACTTTTCTTTTATCTCTTTTTGTGGGCCGGGCATGCCAGGGTGACATTGGTTGAGGTGTTACCCAATTCTTGAGCTGACGACAGATTATGTATATTGGTCTGCCCCCTGTACATAATTAAGATACAATTTGCCACCTGGTGGTAGCAGCACTTCTCATTCCTTTGAACTTCCTTCATCTGATTTGCCTTCCTAGACAGACCAATATCCCGGTGCTATTCATAATGTGGATTTCTATTGACGTCGGGGGTACGGTTTTTTTCGCCTTCAGTCGGACAGCGGTGAAAACGGTTTGTCTTAGACTTGCTCAAGTCTCACTCGACTGTCTTCCATATTTTACTTGAATTAAATTCATTACAAAATAAAACTTTCTGTGAAACCCGTCACACACTTTGTTGCCTTATACTGTTATAATACAGGTAGACCTCTAAACCTAGCTAATTGGCTTGGAACATGTCTATAACCAGATAACAGATTAGACCCAGGCGGTCTGCAATGTGTTTGTTATCACACAGATAAGTGAGTGGTCATAACACACCCCTCTTACGAAGCTGTTAATTGAGCAATGGTGTAATGAAGGATAAATTGCAGTGCATCGCCTCCGACGGAGTGTGTCCAGTTGTGTCGGCAGCCGCAAAGAGACGGTCAGCTTAGTCTCGCTTGAGTGGTCAGTGACTAAAATAACCACGCATTCATCAAAGACCACTTAAATTGCCACTCAGCCTTATCACAATGATAACGGAATTAAAACAGACCAGGACTCAATAGTTGCTACTATTGAAACTGGCACGGCTGCAGTGTCGACCAGTTAAAAAAATGCCAGTAGGCCCTACTTAATAACACTATACTGTGTAGTTGGCATAATATTATACAGTTAACTTTGTGGAGGGGAAAATGTATCACACTTCCAAGTGGGACCGCGGGATGGGAAAAAGGGACATGCACCAGGGACTTGTGCAAGTCTACTTTGTCTACGCGGGCAAGCATCTGATGTAAGCAGGCTGGATTATACAATGCCACATGGCAAAAGCAGGACATAATCTTTGTATAGTTGACTGTAACAATGCTCACTGACAAATTCCCAAACTTTGAGATGCGTGATTAAAAGTTAATGTAACCTCAAAATTTCCTCAAATCTACATATACTTGAGCTAAATAATTCTCTGACAAGATTTCAAGGAATTCTGCACACATTTTTGGACAAGAAGTCGAAAATAGCCTTAACACACAAAAAAAAAAACTGCAATAAAAAGTAGCAAAAAAGAGTTGTACCACCTGCTTGCCAAAATGAGAAATAAGTGACCCCTGGATACCCTATATGCAATATCAAAGTAATTGGGTCAGTAGTTATTAAGAAATGAACTTTTTATTTCTTTTTAATATATTATGACAAATAGAAAATATGTGGAATCCACATCTCCTTCACAAACTTGGCAGAGGCTGACCTGGGGAACATCCATGTGTAAAATCAAAGCATTCCATGAAGCAATTTTTGAGAAGAAGTCGAAAATGTAAAAAGTGAACAGATAGACAAACGCAAAACGGATTGCATAAGCTCTGCAGACTGACAAGTCCGTAGAGCTAAAAAAAAACCACTTTGAACAAATACAAAAACAAGGAAGCATCTCTTGATTGGTTACAGTCTGTAAGTCAATCAACCAATCAATATAATACATGAATGTTGCAAAATTTTATCCAGGCTGTTAGACAGTGAAATGTAAACACACCCTTACATATAAATTTACAATTGACTTTATGCATCAAACCGTTAACTGTTAAGTGTAAATAAACGCATCACTCAATGTAAAATAATGTGACAGAAAATGAGTTATGGAACCATTAAAATGTATCTGAATTCAGTACATCACTGTTAAATGTAGCCCTTAATGTAATGTGATGTTAAATGTAAACATCTTTCGTGTAAGGTTACGGGACTTGTTCAGATTCGCCAAGATATGATCAATCAGTGATTGTAATGTACGAAGTTTACTATATATATTAAACACAGGATCTTGTAAGGCTTGGTTTTTTTTTTTTTTTTTTTTTTTTTTTTTTTATTATTATTATCAACTAAATATGCAATGTCCTTTTTTTTCTTTTTTAGTAACTAAATATGCATTGCCCTAAATGTGAATCATGTGGATATTGCTCAATGTGGATGACCTTAAACTACTTTTTTAAAAACAAGGAGGGATTGATTTGGCGAATGAATATTTGTGCTGATCATCCGACTACACATCAGCAGAGCATTAGAGCCACGGGCCTCTCGTTTACTTACTGTGCCAGGTATTTCTTTAGTCGAGTCCAATGCCGCCTTCAAGCCCACACCGGCGGCCACGCCCACTTCGGCTATCAGATTATGGCCACATGCATGTCCGATTTCAGGCAGAGCGTCGTATTCACATATCACTACAACATGGGGCCGACCTGCACCTATCATCGCTCGGAAGGCTGTGTCCAGCTTGTATTTTCTATCCACCTGGAACCCATAATCTTCCAAAAATTGAGCAAGGAGATCGTGTGAGCGATACTCCTGGTAGGCAAGCTCAGGATCGTGCCACAATGTGTGACTTATTGTGTTCAGAGCTTTCCTAGCTGTGTCTATTGCAATACAGGCAGTTCGTTTCAAAACCTGCAGATGGGCCGCCATTGCCATCGCTATTTTGTTTTCTGTGCAACCCGCTACAAAACTGGAACAGCCGTCCACTGGACACCAATGTCTTTATTGCTTTAAGACTGCCACCTGGTGGGCATGGGAAAGATTACATTCTTCGGACCCAGTACACATGGTGGCCCCTATGTGCCAATTGCATTCTTGCCACATAAAGTCATCTACATAAAGTAATGCGATAAGATGACAAAGCAATAATGCGAGATTAATATAAAGCGAGAGCGAGGCCAAGGTTGTGATACAGACAGGTGAGATTGTAAAGTGGATTTTGCCTTGTTTTCTCAGCCTCGTTTACAGACAGTCTTTGGCTCTCATTCTAAATGATTTACCAACTTTTATGCTAAAGTATATATTTTGACGATGAATGTCTCATATGAATCATATGGCGAAGTGCAATCCGCAGAACAGTCGCTCGTAATAAAGAAGAAGAATGACAATTCATTAGAAAATTTATTAAATGATGTCTACATGTGCATCTGTTGTTAAAAGATGGAAAATAAGTCAAACAAACACTGACTGCAGCTTTGAATAGCGAGTCATGTTAGAATGACGTGGGGAAACATTGTGGAAATTTTGTTTAATTCCCTGCGTACCATTTGGATGACCGGCCTATACACCAAGGATAAATAGTGAGGTTAAAGTATTCTTCATGATCCGTGCAAAATAAGAATGCGTGGCACTTATCTCGCAATCTAACTCGCACATTCTCGTGCCGCGCAATCTCGTATTCTCGCCTCCATACACGTTAGAGCCAGAATGTGGGAATGCTAGGGGCACATGAGGGTCACCATATGTACAGGATGTTAAATTGATCAGCCTTGGCAAGTTGAGCATCGCCAATGAGCGACACGCCTTAATTCCTGTAATAAAAGTTCTGCCAAAAGTACAAGCCGAACGGTTTGAGCATTAAGGGGGTAGAGACAGCCTTAAAAGATTCCAGAGCTGCTCCTATTTTCTGGCGGTTCAGCATGAACCGTGGTGACAGCTGTGTTATGATTATTCAAGTGGATCAGGCTATAAATAGGCGATATGCAGGTCCTACATGTATTCATGTAAGTTCACAGATGGTCGATTGTGTCATTGAAATTTACTATGTAGAAATTCGATTTTATTGTTCAATGCATTAACCACAGGCAGCCTGAGACTACATTTTTACAAATTTATTATCAGTCATCCATCGAGGCGTACAAGGGAGTCTCATAAACGAGTCATGCACGAAGAAAAATGTGCTGTGACAATTCATTGTGAAAAGATATGTTTTCCCAGAACTTCGCAATTCACGGGACAAAATTTTCATCGCACAGTTCATGGAAAAGACCTCGCACTCGTTACTTCCCTTCATTTTCTCCCGATGTCGACACACACACACACACACACACACACACACACACACGCTCACACACATACACACACACACATATATATATATATACATATATATATATGTATATATATATATATATATATATATATATATATATATATATATATATATATATATATATATATATATATATGCCAGTTAAAAATTCTTCCGTATTGTAAGCCCTACATCAAAAATTTTGTGCTGAATATTTCTCGAACACATTCAAACATACAGACTCCAATTTTTATACTATTATTCCCATGTCCATATGCATCTTGAATACCTTCAAAAACATAATTAACAGGGCTGTTTTTCGACATGTAAATATATGCAGATGAAACTAGAAATATGATATGATGCTTAAATAAGCAAGCAAACAGCTTGTCCATGAGTAATTGGCTAGTGCCAAAATTTTCCATCGGGCATGTTGTTTTGTGTTGACTGGAAATTGTGTTTCTCGCTGTCTCTGAAAGCCTATAAAATATATACTTTGCTCCGACACAGCGTAAAATTTGTTTTTCAAAGTTTGTCTTCAAATCTGTTGAAGTCAGTCGATATTTTTCTGTTGCACCTTCTACTGGGCCTGCATGCATTCACACGGATCACACGAATGTATAACTAACATACTCTGGCATTTCATTTTTCAAAGCCAAATGTTAGTGTCCTTGCCACCATTTTTTAAAAGTTTTTAAAATTGCATACGGTCTGAAATAGGCTATACCTTTCGGTCTTTAAAATATTCAAGCAAAACTTCCGTTGAAGTGACTGAAAGTATATCTAAAATAAGTCTTACAGCTCGCTCAAGATTGCACTTTAAAACACTTGTCCACATTTGAAGCTAACCGCCAGATTATGAAATCATAATCAATGATCGACTAAATGTAAGCTATGTAAAAAAATCGCCGTGCATTGATTAGAATATATGATGTAATCGGGCATATAAGGGCTAGGTTTCTACTTTTTCGGATACAAAAATATTGCAAGTGACCGGTCATTAATAAATGGTTGTCAGGCTTGAAACCAAGCAGTTTTTCTGTTAAAACATTCTGAAGTGGTTTTGCCATCCATCATTACATTTTTGTCTGGCCAAGGTAGTATACATGCATTTTGTTTAATCATTATTAGCAACCACCTTGTCGGTTTTGCACCAGTGAAATATCATCTAAATCCTCCTGCAACTTCCGACATGGCCTTCACGAACAAACTAAAAGTGGTCCTAATATATAGCCTCTTGCGCCTTTTGTCTGCACAGGCCACTGGGAGAAACTTTGATCAGAAACCAGGTGTGCAACATTTTATATAGAAATTAACAGGAATAATAATAGGTTAACTCAGGTTGCTCGAGACATATAAGCTTCAAATAGCTTATGGGAAGGCTATTTTCTTGATATGACTGGTAACGGATTAGACCATAAAAGCACTTTTCGTAATACATACATACATACATACATACATACATACATACATACATACATACATATATCTATCTATCTATCTATATATATATATATATATATATATATAACTCCTGATGACACAAATGAACACACACTAATCACACTACAGTAACTGTTGCAGTTCTTATGTCTGTGATTCATTAAAATTTAGTGATTGTACTTGTTGGTTGCCTCCACAGGAGTGACTGGTTGAAGTTAAAGTTTGTGACTACTGCCAGATTATGGCCTATTATAGAGCGACAGGCCGGTGATTTGCTGGGGGTTTTTTGTGTGTGTGCACTTCTTGTCTTCGTTCAATGATGTCTACCCTGTTTTTGCCGTACAGTGCTTTATTTTCTCCTATTTTATATGCTAAAGGGATTCATATAGGGCTACACCATTTTTCCCACTTTTTGCAACAAAAGTTAATATATATATATATATATATATATATATATATATATATATATATATATATATATATATATATATATATATATATATATATATATATATATATATATATATATATATATATATATAAACCAAGAAGGCATGCCATCTTACAAGTACGCGGTTACGCTGCACGCTAACCAGGAAAAATACAGGAGCATCTCCCGCTGTGTGGCTTACATGCATGTTTATTCCAGCTGTGATCAAGTGCTCGTGTATTCCCCCATCTTTTGAAGCTTGCAGCAGACTCAGACTCAGACTCAGACTCAGACTCAGACTCAGACTCAACTTTATTGGACCAGTAGAAAATACAGATACAAGTTATACATAGATGTTACTGATGGTCAGGGAGACCCTCACTAAGGCAAATGTTGCCGCTAACGTGGGGGCCACCCTAGAATGAAATTTATACTGCCAGTCAAACAGAGAAGTGATTTTGAAGTTGTAATTATGAAGCAGAGTGTAAAATTACTTCATAATAACCAAAATTAACAATTATTAGTGCAATTGTGTACAGCTATAACAATTTCGTATAGTACACGTGTCTTGATAGTTGTCAAGCATTATTTTTTACATAAGTTGCCGTGCCACCTAGTATACATTTTTTGTTTGATAGAGACAGAAGTTTTATTTAGTGTGTCAGCCATATCATATCTCAGAGAGTTTTTCGCAAAAGTGTGATTACATCTTGGAATGAATAAGTTTTGGGACTGTCTAGTACTTCTATAAATTTCTTCATTCAATTGAAAAGTGAATTTTAATAAGTTATTTGGTAGTCTATTGTTTACATAATTTTGATAAAATTTTAATTTAAAGATTATAAATATATCTTTAACTTTGAGTACCTTAAGATGTGTGTAAAGCGGGTCTGTATGTGCATTATAATTGCTACATGTTAGGACACGTATGATTTTCTTCTGTAGTATTTCAATTTTATCTGATTTGAAACCCCAGACCAGGATACCGTAGTTTACATGTGGTAGCATAATAGAATGATATATTTTTAATTTGGCATTCATGGGTAGGATATGTTTAAGTTTGTTTAGAATGCCCAAATCTTTAGAAAGTTTATTTGTTATTTTATCAATATGAGCATTCCAGTTTAATGGCTTATCAATGGTTATCCCTAGGAATGTGAAGGAATATAGTTGTTTCACTGGAATTGAGTTGATGACAATATTGGATACTCTAACTATTTTGTTTAATGACAGTTTATTTCAGTTTAACCATTCTGTAATTTTTGTAGTGTGATTAGTGTCTTGAACCAGACCATCTTGTGAACTTACCCATTGAAATCACCACCAGAAATGGACAAAACTGGCTATAGGGCAGTCATCAAGTACCCTGCTGCAACTGAAAGGCTAGCTCCAACACAGCTACATACATCTCCACTTTGTCTTTACGGGGTGATGTCCCTTCCTTTTCCACTATTAAGATTAATAAGTGGGCTGCGGAATTCAAGTGTGACAGAGAGAGCCTTGACGCTGACGCGCGTCCAGGAAGGCCTTCAACAGCAACCACTCCAGAAAACATTACCCGGGTGCATGACATGGTGATGGCTGATCGACAAACACCTATTGGCAGTGTCGTGGGTTGGCCACATTATCACCAAGGAGTTGGGAATGACAAAAGTTTCTGCAAGATGGATGCCTCTTGACAGCGGATCAGAAACGTGTCATATTCCTGGCGTCCCGTGATAATATATGCCGTTTTGAAACAAATTCATGTGATTTTTTGGCCCCATTTATAACCATGGATGAGACCTGGATTCATCACTTTGAACCAGAAATCAAAATCCAGTCTAAACAATTAGCTCTAATGGAAGCATCCGGGATCACCACCACCGAAGAAAAGCCAAGTCGGTTCCTTCTGCAGGAAAGGTGATGGCTTCAGTCTTCTGGGATTCCAAGCCTGGGTATTCTGCTGATTGACTATCTTGAACAAGGCCACAGTATCACTATCAATGAAAGATATTATGCTGACCTACTGAGACAGTTGCGAGAAACTATCAACGTTAAGCGACGGGAAATGCTTACTAAAGGAGTCCTGCTCCACCAAGACAATGCTCCTGTTCATAAGTCCAGGGTTGCCATGTCAGCGATCCATGATTTTGGCTTTGAACTCATTGACACCCCCCCCCCACCCTTATTCACCCGATTTAGCCCAGTCAGACGTACACTTGTTTCCCAAAATTAAAAAGGAACTACCCGGTCGCCATTTCACTAGTAATAATGACGCCATTTCCGCTGTGAATATTTTTTTTTAGGGTGGCTGAAGAAAATTCTCTCTTGACCGGTATCCAGGCCTTGCAAGTTGCAGCATCGCTGGCAAAAGTGTGTAAACCTGGAAGGGCATTATGTAAAGAAATAAATGGAAACCATCGACTTTGTACGGGTCTTCCACAGCTAGGCTTAAAAATTTTCAGCCAGCCCACTCTGTGCAAGTTGCACCGGCAAAGATCGGCTTTGTCGTAGCCCGTGGCTCCTTCCAACATCGGTTCACCATGGTGAATGAGTTCAGACTGGACAACCGGGAAGTGTCCTATATATGAGGGTGGGAAAGGGGTTCCCCGTACTGGGGTACCGGGACTTTTTATTTACCGTACTGGCGTACTGGAAGCCCTCTTATTTTACGTACTTCGTACTATCCAAAATTTTGAAAGATTTTTATTTTCCGTACTACGTTCTCTAGAAAAATAATTACCTGTACCAGCGTACTGAACCCCTCCCCCCCCCTTCATATATTTGCATCCCCCACTTTAAACCAGTAAGCCATGAGCACACTGTCATTCACTGCTGCGAGTCAGTGTTTACAATCGGAGTTGGTGTGGAAGCTCCCTTCCGTCACGTCACAGACCCGGACGGTCAAACTGTGACGAAAATTAGCGATGTTTGACGAGTAGAGTGCGGCCACCAAATGAGACGCGATTCCGCACGAAAAAGTTGTGAAGAAAGTATATATTGTGTCATCGCAAAGGCAAATTTTCCTCACAAAGTGCTATAACAATTCAACCCATTCCTTTCATAAAAAAATTAAGTGCTTGGCGAGGGAGAACTTTGAACGAGATTTTGACAGTGTTAACATTACTTCTCAAAGATCTTGTTTTTTGGGCACAATGTGAAACTCCTAAAATGTATGGATTTTTCATTAAGTTGAATTAAATGCCCTCTTGCACCTTGAAATCTATGAAGTTGGCCAAACCTTCCAAATTATGAAAAGTTTCAGTAACTAGTCTGAAAATCAAGTTTATTCTGCTACTTAATTGGTTCTCGTGCCAGACCACATCTGTAAAGTTCCAAATATGTATTTTGGAACAAGTAGAGATCAGGGATTTATAAAACCCTTAAAAGCACAAACAAGCAGTGGCAGTACACACCCCATTACTTTACATGCAAGACAAGATCGGGGGGGGGGGGACACTGTTATACTTAATACTGGCCCGCAACATGATAACACGATTCTTACTCTGCAACTACTTCAAATGTCTGTTTTCTGATGTGAAACTTCAAGTACGAACATAAAATGAGTTTATACTTATTACGCAAACTAAATACGTATTTAGTAAAGAATAGAAGATGATGCTGAGAGTCTCTGTATAGTGATAGAACTTAACAAATGGCAACTGTAGCCGGAATATGTTGCTATGGCAACAAGGAGTCCGTCGAGATGTACTGTCCACGAAACTGGCTCCTCACTTTAATTCGTTGATCGTATTTACCCAATCCTTAATTCAAGAGAAGTACCAATTAGTATATACCTGGACTTATCCAGAGCCTTCGTTACTCTGGATCACGCAACTTTACTTTACAAATTGAAACATTATGGAATACATGGTAATGCTCTAAATTGGTTCAAACGTTATTTTACAAATAGACAACAATTAGTGGAATTTGACCCAACTTTCCAACTTTTGAAAAGTTTCTGTAACTAGTCTAAACAAAGTTTAGTCTGCTGCTCACTTGGTTCTCGGTGAATGCTCAGAGCCATTATCCGTTACTACCGGTGTGCCCCACGGACCTTCCCTTGGCCCTCTTTTGTTCAGAATATGTATGAATGAAGTGTATCGTGCCTCCCCTTAGCTAAGTGCTATTCATTGTGCTGATGATATGACACTTGTACATTCCTTTTCATTAAAATGCTTATCCTGCCACTGAAAATGGCAACTTATGAGATGTAATAAATCTTGAATTAAGTTCACAATTAGCTCACAGCAAACAAATTATCTTAAATTATTTCAAAAACTAGGTATATGATTTTTCACTTTCTACAACGCAAAATTAATTTAAATCTGGATCTCAAAATTAATGCTACTCCAATAGAAAGAACAGTTGAATTTCATTTCTTACGACTATTGATTCATGAGAATGGAAATTGGAATGCCCACTTAAATAAATAGGTGACAAACTTTCTCGCATTATTGGTGTTTTAAAATCATTATAACAAAAGTTCCTACCCGTGAAAGGCCTCTTGCTGATATACAACTCTTTTTTTACCGCATTTAAGTTATTCTCTCGTTGCTTTGGGTTATTCCTGTGATCGAGTCGAAAACCTACGGAAAAAAGCTATCCGCCTTACCTGCAGTTCTTTTAATGCACACACTGAGCATTTATTTAAGCAATATAATTTATTGAAAATCAACGATTTGTTGCATGAAAAAGCTCTAAATTGTTACTTCAGATACAGTAAAAACCAACTGCCTAGATACTTTGATTACATGTTTGCTGAATTGCCAGTCACTCATTTATATAATAAAAGTGCCGCTGGCTCTGCCCAGGTAACAAATTAAACTGACTGTGTAAAAGGGGAAAGAACATCCAGTTTAAAAAAATTCAACAAATGTCCAAGCTACCTAAGGTCTAACAAAAAAATACCCGGTAACCTGACAGACCTCACTAAAAAGGCCCAACACTAAAATTTATGGTACAAAAAAGGTAATTTCAAGCCGCCCTTCCCAAATAAAAATTGAGCGACCCAGGATGAAAGATTTTATCGAGAAAGTGGCCATCGTGTGCCGTTATTTTGCTGTTAAGGCATCACAGACACAGCATTTTGTTTCAACTTGTCTGGAGGGTTAACTTGGGCCGGAGAAACAGCATAGCAACACAGCCAGAGTTGTTCGGTGAAACAACATAGCCCAGGTTGTTCGGTGATCGTTATCGTAATATTTCGCAAGGTTCCGGGTGTCTGTGTCCTAAGTTAGCAGCGCAAACGGCCTTAAAGTACTTTTAAAACACGACTTACTATCTTAACTTTAATCTGCTCTCTCAGTTGTGTCTGAAGCAGTTATCTTTGTTTGTGAGAAATCCAAATGCGATACGATACCTTGAGCCGCCAGGTGGTGAGCGCCATTTTGAACTTTGCGCAATGCATTGATTGCGGGATAGTCGCACAAAAATACATTTGATTTGGATATCAAAGCAAATCACGGCCACAGAATATATCATAACATTATTGATGCTCTGAAACACTTGCAAAATATATACTTTTGGTTTCATATATTATAAGCCACCCCACCCCACCCACCCCAGGATCGTGGCAATACTCATTTACAAACCTTTTATCACTGAATGTTGATTGGTAATATTTTATGCACACACATGCCAGGATGGTGCAATTATATTGCTGAAAGCACTCAAAACTATGATGCATGGAATGGAAAAACCAAATGCCTAGGGAATCTTGCCTTCCGTGGTGGACCACAACATGAAAATAGCAGAAATGCAAGTATGAAATCAGAAAAATACTAAGTTGCTCTGCACAGGTTTGTAGCTGATATGCTTTAATTATTTATGAATTAAAAGATTGATATAAAGTTTCAATAAATTAACATATAAATTATTATAAGCACCAAAGGAGTAATTTTTATAACTCCAGGTACCTGATATATATATATATATATATATATATATATATATATATATATATATATATATATATATATATATATACTGTACCATAATTATACCTATTCACATGCAGAACCTGCCAGGGTATATCAAAGAGAGTGAATGTAAGAGCATTTTCAAAAATAAGGGGAAATCATTCTGGATGCACGAGATGGGAGTTGCTATATATATATATATATATATATATATATATATATATATATATTTAGCAACTCCCTGCTAACACTAAGATTCTGAAACTATAAATAGGCCTATATAAAGGATTCAACCGGTCCCTCTCCAGTACTCCCATCTCGTGCATAATAGGTATAATTATGGTACAGTAGTAGCACCTGCCAAATACCGACCCCAGTCCCCAAAGAAGGGCTGACCCTCTCAGGAATGGGCACTTCTCTCTGGTCCTAAGGGTGCCCACTTTAGAGAGGTTTCACTGTATTAGTAAACACTGGAATTTTTTCTTTCTTTCCCTCTCTCTGTCTCTCTCTCTCTCTCTCTCTCTCTCTCGCTCTCTCTCTCTCTCTTTCCTTTATTTCTTTCTTTCTTTCCTTTCTTCTTCACGACCAAGTTAGTGTTATGTAGATTTTCTCAAGCACTATTTTTCTGAAAACCACCAAACTTGCCATGGTGACTGACCTAACCACTGAAATTGTGCATCTCATTTGGAATAGTCATGATGTTTAAAAGTATGCAAATTTAGGGGCAATTAAAATTTTTAAAGCTCCATATCTTCCAAAATATTGCAGATACTCAAATTTGCAATGTGCACACATAGGTTTGTGATACCTGCCAATATAATAGACAGTATAAGTTAAGTAGATTTCAAATTATGCTAATCAGGGGCTTTGAAAAATTTCAAAGTTGAATATTTCCAAAACTACTATACATAGACATGCCATTTCGACTTCAATTTATAGGTTTGTGGCAAAGCCGCATCCAATGAACCATGAACCATGAACCAAAGTTGTAGGATTTTTATTTTATGCAAATTAGGTAAACATGCAAAAATGTAAATCTTGAATAGCTTCAAAACTATTATAGATGGAGGTGCTATTCCCACTTCAATTTATGGGTTTGCGGCAGAGCCCCATCCAATGAAGCATAAACCAAAGTTGTGGGCTTTTAATTTATGAAAATTAGGCAAATACACAAAATTAACATGTTGAATAGCTTCAAAACTATTATAGATGGAGGTGCTATTCCCACTTCAATTTATGGGTTTGCGGCAGAGCCCCATCCAATGAAGCATAAACCAAAGTTGTGGGCTTTTAATTTATGAAAATTAGGCAAATACACAAAATTAACATGTTGAATAGCTTCAAAACTATTATAGATACTAGTTCCATTGAAACTTTATTTTATAAGTTTGTGACATGGCCACACCCAATGAACCAAGAACCAAATTTGTAACATTTTACAAAATTTGGGCTAATGCACGAACTTTAGATTATGTTGAACAGTGGCAAAGTGTAGCATATAAAACTGTTCTAATTTTGAAGGCATCCACACAGATTTGCTGTGAAGAAAATCCCCTTTTCTACTTCTTTCTTCTTTCCTCTTTACCAGTGAATTTGTCCGACATTTTTCTCGGACACTTTCATACGAAGAAACTCTCAACTTGGCATGATCGTACCTCCCTTCAAGGAGTTGAGCCTTTTTATACAGGTCAATGAAGATGTTTAAAATTATGCAAATCAGGGGGCATTTCAAATTTTAAATCTTGAATATCTTCCAAAGTATAATAGATAAAGATGTCATTCCAACTTCTACTAGTGGATTATTGACCATGGCGCACCTAATGAATTCAAAACAAGAGTTGTGGCAATATAAAATATGCAAATTGGCAGCATTTGAAATTTTAAATCTTGAATATCTTCAAAACTGTTATAGATAGAGATTTCATTTTAACTTCTACTGGAGTGTTATTGACCATTGCGCATGCAATGAATCTAAAACAAAGTTGTAGCAATTAAAATTATGCTAATTAGGAGTTTTAGAAATTTTCAATCTTGAATATCTTTAACACTATAATAGATAGAGATGTCATTCCAACTTGTACCGGGGGTTGTTGACTATTGCGCACCTAATGGATCAAAAAACAATAGTTTTAGCAATTTAAATTAAGCTAATTAGCACCATTAGAAATTTTAAATCTTAAATAACTTCAAAGATAACATTCCAACTTCTACTCCTGTGTTATGGACTAGTTGTACATTGCCAAACCAATATGTTTTGAAAACACACTGTCTGTTTTGCACCCACACTGATTTGCTATGCAGTAAATCATCTTTAATTGTTCTGATTTTAACTTGTACTATACAAATTTAGTAATTGTGTTTGGTTTGACAGATATCCTTCATTTATAATGAAACTCTGCATTTATAAGCAACACTTCCCTTATTTAGCTAATTCATCATTTTCCACGTTCATATTTATAGTGAATGATTGCAACTTGCAACATCCGTGTAATGACATGTAGGAAAGTGACAAACTACAAACATATCTACAGTTTAAATCTTTGCTAGAACCAGAGAAATATTTGCCATGCCTAACAATTAAGAAATATGCTGTAGCACTTGCTTAATTTAGAAAAACAAACCACTCTCTGAAAATTGAAACGGGTAGACATGACAGACTTGAAATAGACAATAAATCATGTCAAGTTTGTAGTTTAGAGTCAATTAAAGATGAGTACCATTTTCTGATGGTGTGCCCATGTTTCCATAATCTAAGAAATGAAGTTGCCACAATATTATACACAATACCCATCTGGTGAAAAGTTCCATGCTTTAATGACATCACAAAACCCGTCAACAATATGGCAGTTAGCTACCTATGTATACCAAGCTTTTAACAGGAGAGAATCCGTTGAAGCAAATGACTGTGTAAACCATAGAATCTCTGTGTGGTATGACAAGTGTCAAGTGTCATTCAGAAAAACGAGATTTATTCATGTGCAGTAAAACTTCTCTGACCAAACACCTCCGTATACCGAACACCTCTCTATACTGAACACCATTTTTCAGTCCCAAATATATACTTCTAATGTAAGCAAACATCCCTATACAGAACACCTCACTATACAGAACACTTTTTCCGGTCCCAAGGGTGTTCGGTATAGGGAGGTTTTACTGTATTTTATATTGTTCCATATGCCCGAGCCTTAAATTACAGTACCGAATAAAACTTACTCAGTAAAACTTACTTACAATAGGAAAGCATGCATCAAGCGATAAGTACCCATTGAAACGTTCATTTAAAATTACAGATTCAAATTATTGTCATTTAATTAATGAAGAGCTATGTGTGGCCCTTCTACGAGGAACATTTCCACCATGCTTCAGCATATTCTGAATGACGAGTTTGCAGAAGAAGTCGGAAAAAGCCAAAACACACCTAAATGTATATATAAAAAAACTGTTACTCTACTGCAGCGTCACCTGTTGAACGCATTAAAGTCTCATGGTTCCCAGACGTACCCCCTATTGCAATTTCAAAGCAAATGGCCAAGTAGTTTCCGATATTTAAAAAATCAAGCAAACAAATAAAAAACAAATCATTCAAAATACAAAAATTACCAGAGCGTAACGATTTGACTAATTTGGCAGAGACTCACCCAAGGTGAGTCTCTGCCAAATTGCATGTAATCATAGCTTATTTGTGCAATTCCTGTGATGGTGTTGTTGCATGTGCCAAGACAACAATGAGTGAGTCCTTAACTGTATGTCCTGAGTGACCTTCGGACAACAGATCAAGGTCACCCAGATTATGCAATATAAGAGGCCCATGTTCCTGGTGCTGTGCGGACATTGCCATCAATGGCCAAGCTACACCCTGCCATTACAAAATCACCTCTTTCAAGTTTACAGGTATAGTGACCTCACAAATATACGTAAAGGTCACTCATATTGCACGACATTCTAGCTTTGGACATTGTCTATATATCCTATAAATTTGGCAAGTCTAATCCAAATACTTTTTAAAATATGGAATTTTATATTTTAAAAGGCATTTTGGTTCATGATTTCCGTCGAATTATAGGTGGCGCCATTAGTATCATTAACAACTTAGACTTTGACCTCCCACACAATGTCACCAAATGTGGTGAAGATTATACGGGCTAATCTCAAAACTGTGGGTTGCAGAGCATTTATAAGATGACGCCTATATTCAAACTGGCCATGACCTTGACCTTCAACTCGTATTAAAACTTAATTAATGTTCAAAATATGAGCCCACATCCAGCTTTCCACACATAGTCTGTTTGTTCAAATCGTGTAATAACTTCCCCAGTTTATTGACGAAAAATAATGAACTTGGACAAGCGCGGAACTCCAAAATTACTGGGTCCCAGTGACCCAAACAGTAAGTCACCAAGTACAGTTTTATGTATAATGTGACCAAGTGGAATTTTCATCTGGAGGCTCAATTCTCTTTACCATTGATGTCCAAGCTATGCCCTGCCATTACAAAATCACCTTTTCAACTTTACAGGCATGGTGACCTCACAAAAATATGTCAAGGTCACTCACATTACATAACATTCTACCTTTAGCCATGGTCTATATATCATATAAATTTGGCAAGTCTAATCCAATTACTTTTCCAAATATGGAATTTTATATCGTAAAACACATTTTGGCTCATAATTTCCGTCAAATTATAGGTGGCGCCACTAGTATCATAAGCAATTTAGAATTTGACCTCCCCTCAATCCAACCAAATTTGTTGAAGATCCGCCAAAAATTAAAGATGCTGCTAGAGTGTTCACAACATTTTGCACATTTGACCCATATATTACATAATAATGTAGTTGGTGCCAGCAATATCGAAAGGGGTCTAGATTTTCATACACCCTATAAGTCCTGAAAGTTATAACTGGCTAACAAAAAAACTGGCCGGTATCGCGCTAACGAGCAAAAGTTCATGGACGGACGGACAGACATAAACGGTCGCATAAGCTTTGCGACCTTTGGTCAGCAGAGCTTAAAAGTGCCGAAGCGTGGCATATTGCTCAACGAGGTAGCCAACATTCCTGTCAACTTTCAAAAGGGTGAAGCCAACACTTTGTGAGAAAAAGTCGAAAATATGAATCCGATGCGGAAGGATTTGTCTCCTATAAACCCACCTGAGTTAAAAGACACTGCACATCAAGACCGATGTTTAACATCTCAACTTTATTTTAAGACATGTGAAATGGTATAAGTTATACTTAAAATATTTTATGAATTGCATCAGGTGAGGGCTACACTAAACGATAACGTAGGTGCATAATTAATGTGTACCAGCAACTGGATAATTGTTTTGTTCAATCAAGTTTTTTTCTTCACATCTGACACTCTTGCAGATAATCGTGATCTCCTGTCAAAAATAAAAACGTGGGCATTTTTTTAAAGAAACCATGGAGGGCAACTGATCTTTGAATAGATCAAAAGTTACACAACATATGTGGATCAGATATTCTTTTTTTTCTATGTGGTTACATAAAATATGTTCACGAAAATCGATTACTTGCTCACCCATCAAATTGTTCGTGATGTTCACGTTAAGCATTTAAATCGTTTGTTGCTGAGGTTTTAAACTGTTATACTATGCCATTTCAATACAAGGCAACATACTTTGTGTGCAGTTACTACATTAACATTTTAGTGCACCTACCAATATAGGTCCACACAACTACCTCAAAAATATGCCTTTGGTGGTTATCGGCGGAGCTCTATTTAAAATTGAATGCATATTTTCTGTTCCTGGTGAAAACGTGTATTTTTAAGTATGAATATCGTACACCAAAGTGTGCTATGCAGTGTGTTGTACAATCTTTCCTGGACAAATGCTAGGCTTGACAAACTAATGATCCGCTACACTTTACAGCAATGTTGATGATAATTTCTGAGACGAGAGTGCTGGACGCGTTACATTGTGTGAGGAATATACGAGCCCCAGTGGAAGAAAAGATGAAAACCTGAGAAAAGCATGCAATTTGGCAGGCAACGTATCTGTGTTTCACTTAGAATACGTATATGAAGAAATATCTGGTCGAAAATTACAATTCGAATGCCCTTGTGAGTTCCTTGAAGCAAGGGAAGAATGTGTTGGCAACAGCAGCCCTCCATTGGTGTCCCTAAGAGACCTTCATTTCATTACTGAATGGTCCAAATTGCACGTGTTCTCAATTACGGTTTTCATTACTTTGGAGGCAAAACACACTGCAAGCATCCGTTTTACGTAAACCTGACTTTAGTACCCCTTTTCATTTTTATTCAGTAACTACAGTGTCGTCCATTGATAATACAATTTATCGTTGCATAGATAGCGGTTTTGATTTTCATTGCATAGTTGTTTTTGTAATTTCCCCTTTCCAGCTAAATTCGCACGAAAGTGCTCGGACGTAAGTTGTGATCTGCTTTCATGTTTTCACCTATATTTCAAGTTAACATAAGAGCACTTTTGCTGAAAATTGGGGATAAAACCTATCATGATAACATGCCCTGGGTCAATAATTTACCTCTGCGTGGGTCGGGAGCCATACGCCAAACCCGCGCCAAGGAAATCTATTGACTAGGTGTTATTCTGACAAGGAAAGTGTTAACCACTGAGACACTGAAATCCATATAACTGCTCTCTTTCTCTCCCAGGACTTTTGTTGGATTGGCAGTGGCGCTAATTTCTTTCTCTCTCTCTCCTTTTTTACATCTTTTTCATTGATTCATTTAACCTCGTTTCTTTGTCCCAGCAGGGGTACAGTCCCAGCGTGGTTGTCCAAATCTGTTTCAATTGTCTATTTTCTGCCAAATTCTTAATAAATATGTCACATTTATGACCCCCCAAAAAACAGCCTTCTGTGTCAATCTAAAAAATAATACAAAAAATAATCTGCAGTATATGGATAGGCATGCCCCCAAAGCATCCGTCCAAGTATGCAAAGGGATTGGGCCCAAGTGAGTTAAGTTTTGTCCTAGTAAGTCCCGGGCTCGCCCAGTGCCCTGGAGATCGTCTTGCCCTTAGCGTGCAGGTATCCTGACCTCTCTTGTTTTTTTCTGTCGAAAATGGACGACGGCTTGGGTGCAGCTACAAGAGAAAAAAATATCAAATTTTCATTATCACAAACCATTTATTATATTTTACTGATGCTAGACTTTTTAAGGATAAAGAACGATACTCCTTTTCCGAGCCTGCGAACCGCAGAAACTTTCATGATTGCTCATAGTCAAGAATACTGTGATAAATCAGCAATTGTATCTTTAATTAAAATCTTTTTATCACCTGTTACTTTGACAGAATGTTCTTTATCTATCATGGCATGCAGCGTCAACGACAACCTGCTGAAACAGTGTCATGCGGCACATGTAATTTGCCAATGTGTAGCTCATGGTAAATTAAACATTTTAACGCAAACATCTGCATGAACTACATGGAGCTGTGCCATTGTAAGTCCACGGCTGGTATATATATTTATTTCAGTGTGTCCCATATGAAAATATGTCCGGTGTATAAGAGGTTTGATCTCTATGATCTGGGAATATAAAACTATAGAGGAGCAAGCAATGCCTCCCAAGTGATATGGAATTCGCATTTTTTTACCCTCAAAGCACAACTTCACCTGTCCTAACATAGCTGGATGGTGTTATGGCTGGACGGTGTGGAGTCTGGCACCATGCAGATTTGGATATTATTGATGAAGAGAATCTCCTCTTACAACAAAATTCCCCAGATCAACTACTTTTTATTCAATTTTAGTTATAATCAACATTATATACCATTCTTCGAGTAAGAAACATGATTATGCAGCTGCTTGAATGATCTTGAAGGATATGTTTTGCAATATGTATTATTTGGCTGTGACTTTTTTCAGGGCGATATGTATATTTTATGCAACTGTGTCAAGGAGCCAAAAACAACCAAACAATGTCACTTCACCTTGTGTACTCCATGTTGTTACTTCTTACCATTGCCAGACACACATTACTATGACTTTTTGGCAATCCACGCAATATCCATATTTTATATAATAAAGCACTAAATTTCGTTCCGTATTTAGTCCATAACTGCACATAATTATGCACATCATGCGCACAGGGAATGCGTTCAATAATCACCCATGATATTCTCGAACACAAAAGGAAGCAGACAACATTTACGATACTGGACCATTTCTGAAATGGCGGGGCGGGTATAAGCATGCGGATACATCATCACGTAGTACTCCCGGCCTAATTAGAAACACCACTGCACAAGTGTTATGATATTCTTCGCATGTCACGTATTTGCCGTTATGTCGTTGGATATTTAAAAGGGAATCTCAAAGGAAGTGGCGATCACATCACAACAATTTGAAAGGAACAATAAAAACTTTAACTTAGTTTAAGTCGTGAGGATGGATCTCGACAAACGCATTTTCGGTGAAAATTTATAATAGACTTCTGTAGGTTTGTCTCTGTCTGCTGATATATCACACACTAAAACCTTTAAGAAGGAATTGTTTCTTCAGTAATGCACAACATGACAACACATTATATTGCTCAAGCTATCTGCCATGCCATGCGAAAATGTAAGCTTTACGATCCATGTACATGTCAGGACAGCTTCCAGATATATATTAAGAAACTGTTGCAAGAAAACTTTGCTGCCACCAATTTGCGTAAAACGATAAGAACATGTTTTTAGAGCTACAGCAAAATTAAAATGTCCACATACTAGACTGCCGCACAAAATTTAAGGCTAGAAACCGTATGTCAGTGCTGCACGTTCTTGTATGGCTGTTTGGTCATACAAAAAAAACTGGGCCGGATGGCATGTAAACTATTCATACTATTATTAGACGTCAGCTTTCGAACATCGCCACACAAAAACATTAAATGTTTATCACATGTATTTTAAGCTAATCTCTCATCAACATAATTAGTTTTGTATCATGCAAAGTCACAATCTATAAATGAGCAAAAGTATTCTTCTGAAGCATCCCCTCCTGCAATGTACTGGTTCTCAAGGGTTCCAAGTGTTGTGCGCGCCATCAAGAATTGTCACGGGTTAATGTACGGTTTACACTGGCAAACACAGAGTACACAGACGGTCAGACGCTCAATTCTTTATCAGAGAGCGAAAACTATTTCAACATTCAATTTTATCTTTTCGGACAATTACGGTGTATCTTTCCGGAAGATGCAATATAGTATGTTGCTTCGTTGTGCCAACCATTGTAATAAAGACGTATTTTGTGAGGCAATTTATCAAGAAAATATTCTTTGCAGTTTCCGAATAACGTTACAAGTTTGTTTACTGAATTAAGTATCGGGAAGATTTTTAAAGTAAGACGGTAGTGCTATTTCGAGATGCAATAACAATTAAACATACATTTTATCAGATATTTGATCAAATTGAATTTTTCATCGACAAGTTTCACTGACATCAAAACGTGCGTCACATTTCTGTGATACGGATCAAATCTGCGCATTTTCTTTCATCAAAAAATACCCATGCAGTCACACTACATTCAATGAATACACCACATATCTAAATATTTAAAGCCTACCTGCTGGACTTGGTTGAGGCCCTTTCAAGTACAATCACATCTTGTTATTATTCAAGCAAAGCGTCTTACCATGGATTTGGATAGAATCTTTGGAATATATGTACTTGGATTGTTACGCTATCCCAGGAGCGCGACAAAATATTTATATGAAACATACAGACATCATACACAAGTAGGTAGATATCAGAACGTTTCCTCACGTACAACGGCTTTTGGGGATTCCCATGAAAATGATATATCTATCGTTACAAGGTCGCTACAGTCGTCTCATCAAGTCCTTTTGTGCATGTGGCTAAGCACATATTAACGAAAATTTGCATAATGATTAGATTTCAAAACGGGGTAAAGCACACATACGGCCAAAAGATTTAGGGGAAATACGACACTTCCATGGAAATAAGGGCACTAGTAATCGGAATTTATCTGTTTTGTCCTTTCGAAACTGTAGCTGCCAATGTCACAATGGTAGATGTGATTTTTATCACTTTAACACATGTCAGCAGGGCAATATTAAATGTACATCTGAAAACAGTCCCACGGAAGATTGGCGATCACCCGACAACAATGAAATACATATCTTGCTTTCTAAACAGACTAAGCTTTCTGCTTAGTTTACTCCACGAGGGAAAGTTTAGTCTGCGAAGGAAGCAAGCATACTCAAGAAACATAAGGTTGAGAATACCTGTAAATAATACAAAAGGTAAATATAATGGACCACTATTCACCACTTCAAATGTAACAGCCACAGGAAACAGTTAAGTAAACTATTCAAATTTATGAACATTGAGCCAAAGCATATTGCTTAAAATTATGAATGACAATGTCAAAATTACATGTTACTGTCAACTGTCAGAAATATAAAAAGTCAATAGCGACAATACGAAACAAGGAGTTGATACTGATACTACCATATAGAGTTGATGGTGACAACGATATATATATATATATATATATATATATATATATATATATATACATATATAGATATATTGTCACTTAGTGGTGATATATTAAGATATAAAGAGTCAAGAGCGCTATTTCAATAAGAAGATTTACAAGTGAACCATGACATTGAGCTCATACAAGTAGTAATACTACTATGCAAAGATTTAATAAGGATGCCACGATGTAAAGAGTCACTTGTGATACCACAATATGCTGTTCATAGAAATAATTAGAAAACCTACCACGAGATAAAATTAGTCTCCGTGATGTAAAAACAGTTACAATGACATTAAATCAGTTACCATGATATACAGAGTTGCCATAATATTGAAAGAGGTACCGTGATATGAGATAATGATGATTAATGCCACAAGTTATAAAAGAGTGTATACAGTATTTTAGCATAAAAATTAACCAATAAAATGAAAAAATAAAAAACTGGTCATTTTAAAAACGTTGAACTGCCATATCTTACAAATATACAAGCATTGTATTTTTTATCCCACTGGCATAATCCAACTTCACGAAGACGCAAGCATGACTAACCTCCGGACTCTGATGCTGGTATTTCCTCTTCCAGAACTTTGTATGTCTTTGGTTTGACATCTTTATATGTAGGCCCGCCCATCTTGATGGTTGGTTCCTCCACAATCTGCACCCTGGGCTCTGCCCCCGGCCCTGCTGACGCAACCGCCCCTGGGTTTAATCCACCTCTGTAATAAATCCATAGTCCATACATTAACCCCTTTCTAGTCAAATTACGGTTGCTTCATATGTAGGGAGTGTTGTTGACCACCTTGTCATCTTTGCCAGGGATTTTGCAATTCAAAGAAGATATCGGACACTTTCTGCTGCATGGATATCAACTGGAAGAACAGTTCGATACTAGTTATGTTAATGACTGACTTCATTGAACTACTACCATTTCAAACAGACACGGTATTTCGGTTGTCAGTACAATACAATACACATCGCTGCTTTACAACACATTACGTTTCTCAAAACAAAGTAAAGTGACAAAAAAGTTAAGCTTATCGGAAATGTATAAATTCTTGTATTTTTTTATCTTATTCTGACAGTTCCCTTCATAAATTTTCCAGTTTGCCAAATTACGTCAATCCCATCATATTTCATAAAGTTTAGAAATTTGTTTTCCGCTGTTAATTTTTCAGAACTAACAATACATTCACCCAAAGTATCAAATATTTTTCTGGCTTCTCTAAACTTTTGACAATGATATGCATGTCAGTGCGTTCTCATCGAGCGAGTGCGTTTGCAAACACCTGTTCGTGAACCTCCTTTTAAACTTGTTTAGAGTTTAGTACCTGTAGTAATGCATATATGAATATGTGACTGAAATCAAGAAAGTGAATCTGGCATAAATAGAACTTTTACGCATATGTGTTACCCTTGGAATTTGTATTTCTCCTTGTGATCTGTGCCAATCTCATTTCTTTTAGTTAGATGGTCATGCTTTGGAACGGATAAACCCCAATTAATGTTATGTATCCGCAGAATAAGACACAATTCATTTATCAATTTAATATATCGTGCGATAATATTTCAATTGCTGCAGAAAATTATTGAGATAGAAATTTAAGCTACGGAGAGAATACTACAAGTACGTTATCGCAAAGGAAGCTTACTTTTCTACAATCATGTCCAGCTCATTGCCCGCTCTCAGCACTTCCCGTTTGGCTTCGTCGTGTGTTTTCTTCGCCATGTCCACATTGCAAATGTTGAGAATAATGTCCCCAGCCTGCAGATTGACACTGGACGCAATGCTTTTGGGGGTCACCTGTGGTGAAAATAATTTCCAAAATATCGTTAAAGGTGTTTGCAAGAATGAAATCTGTATGTGTTATCCGGCTGGCTCATGTTGTAAATTAAGTTTACCAAAAATGGCACAATGAAATCGTTTTGACAACAATCAATTGCAATTTTTCAAAGCACATCATTAGGTTAAGATGACAATGTGCCACTTGGAGTTCCAACACAATATTTTATTGAAACTACTGATCGACACTTGTCAAGACTTAAAACAACCTATCTGTGCATAGATGAAGAAGAAAAGGAATATAAAATAAATCACAAAAGATTTGTTTCCCAAGCAAATCTGTCTGTGTGACCTCTTACCTTAAGTTTCGGAGATATTCAACATTTAAACTTATCAAGTGCCCTAATTTGGATAAATTATTAATTGTGGCTCATTGGATGGGCCTATAGCACAAACCTATGTATTAAAGCTGGAATGGTACTTCTTTAATAATTTGGAAGATATTAAGCATTTAAAATTCCAAATGGCCCCAATTTGCATAATTTTCAACATGTTGACTATTACAAACCAGGTATTTATTTTCACTGTTAGAACAATTACAAATATCTCTGCAAACCCTAGTATTTCTTGGTAATGTTGTGTCCGAGAAAAAATCAGTACAAAATTGGCAGTGAATGAATGAATAAATAAATAAATAAATAAATAAATAAATGAATGAATGAATGAATGAATGAATGAATGAATGAATGAATGAATGAATGAATGAATAATGTCGGAGTTCGCACACATACATAACTACTGGTGTTTATTAACAAAAAACCTGCATGATAATACTATTTGGGGAAACCGGGTACCTGTCGGGTACCCGGTTGACGAAAAATGGAAGGTACCCGAATCAACAAATAAGTCATAATGTGTACACCCAAGCCGTGATGGATCGAAAACTAAAATTATTTGTTGTACATTTGAGGGAGCGGGGACACGGTATATGTCATTGACCTATGGTGGCACAAAAGTGCCAACTGAAATATTTTTCTGTCTCCATAAAAATGCGAAGGCGAAAATAAGAAAATAAGAAAACAGAACAGCGAAAACAAGAAAACACGAATGCGAAAACCCTAAAATAAAAAACGCGAAGGCGAAAATGCGAAAACACAACCGCGAAAATACGACAGAAATTATGTCGTGTTTTCGCACTCGCATTTTCGTGTTTTCTTATTAGTGTTTTCTCGTTTTCTTGTTTTGCTGCTTTTTTTCTTTGTCGAAAACAAGAAAACACGACAGCGAAAACACTAAAATAAAAAACACGAAGATGAAAATACGAAAACACAACGCGAAAATACGACAGAAATTGTGTCGTGTATGGTGGCACAAAAGTGCCAAATAAAATATTTTTCTCTCTCCATAAAAATGCGACGGCGAAAACAAGAAAACACGAAGGTGAAAATGCGAAAACAAGAAAACACGAAGGCGAAAATGCGAAAACAAGAAAACACGAGGGCGAAAATGCGAAAACACAACCGCGACAACACGACAGAAAATATGTCGTGTTTTCGCACTCGCATTTTCGTGTTTTCGTGTTAGCGTTTTCTCGTTTTCTTGTTTTCGCATTTTCTAAAATGCGAGTGCGAAAACACGACATATTTTCTGTCGTGTTGTCGCGGTTGTGTTTTCGCATTTTCGCCTTCGTGTTTTCTTGTTTTCGCATTCTCGCCTTCGTGTTTTCTTGTTTTCGCATTTTCGCCTTCGTGTTTTCTTGTTTTCGCCGTCGCATTTTTATGGAGAGAGAAAAATTTTTTAGTTGGCACTTTTGTGCCACCATAGTCGTGTTTTCGCACTCGCATTTTCGTGTTTTCGCATTAGCGTTTTCTTGTTTTCTTATTTTCGCAATATCGTGCTTTGGCTTGTTTCACTTCCTTTTAACACCTTCCCATATGTAAGCTAACGGAATTAATCTACTAAATACTTTAACTGTTATGGTTTATACTTGTATTTTACAAATGAATTCAAAGGAAATGTGTGGACGCACCATGAAATAACCCCGCTTGATTGGTGCCCCTGTTACGGGGTAGTTTTCCAAATTCATTGTTCTTGTTGTTGTTATTATATCTCGTTGTTGTTGTTGTTGATGTTGTTGTTGTTGTTATTATTATCTTTATTACTATTATATGATTATTACTACTAAATCTTGCTAGAACTAAACAGATCTGCTTAGCGGCCGGTCATGATACCAAAATCGAGCGAACAGGTAAAACTGGTATTCGAAAGCACATTTTAATACATGTTGCATAATTTCTGTCGTATTTTCGCGGTTGTGTTTTCGCATTTTCGCCTTCGCGTTTTTTATTTTAGTGTTTTCGCATTCGTGTTTTCTTGTTTTCGCTGTTCTGTTTTCTTATTTTCTTATTTTCGCCTTCGCATTTTTATGGAGAAAGAAAAAAGTTTTATTTGGCACTTTTGTGCCACCATATTGACCTATATTCACTTATTATTTTATTCCCAGGCGCGCAAAAGTATGGTGCTATACAGGTCCAGTTTACATATTCCAATACCCTCCTTGTATATTCTTGGCGTTTACGAGTTTACAGCGTGTGCGTGTGCTCTTTGTCCAGTGCTCTTAACTTCATGTTGCTCATGCAGAAGAGTGAGAGCACATGTATTAAACCTGTGTGTGTTTTTATTGAGAAATTTTTTTTTAGCAGTCATACAAAATATACAAAAAAAGTATGCAATAAATGCAACCTTTTCGTTTTTTCTGGTATATGTCTTTTGTTGTGCTTTTGTGCCTCTGTGCGCAACAAAATATGAAGAATTCAACTGTGTATGCATGCTATTATTCAGTCTTCCTGCTGCCATGTACAAATAAGCCTGCAAGAATTCAAATTATAAATCTACCCCTCGCGAAATTACATATACTGACATTTTTCACAGGCTATGCACAAGCGTTACGGTTTACATGCATTATGTAAGGTTGCAATGTTAGAATCTGTTAAGTTCATCCAAGTGGGACCTGTATGTGGAACATCTGCCCTTCTGGGTCAGAGATGGTATGCGTGGCTTACCAGTCTTATCGCATTAGAACAACATATTCTAACTATAAAGCCATGGAGAAACATTTTCTAGACTTCCAATATCTGGTAAAGCAGTTTCGTAAATTCGCTAATGTTATCAGAAAGAGCATCCTGAACACAACTGTTTGTTTTGTAAAAGTGAAGGATTACTGCTTTTCTTCTGGATCTGGCCACGAGACACAATCGAAGGAGAAATTGGTTGTATGCCAAGGGTATAAGTAAAGACATTGAATTGCGGCAATGCCATGTGTTATTGTTACATACTATGGGATTTAGTGGACTCGGTGCAAGCATTCGGTTTGGGAGGTAACATATTACGCGTTCATTACTCATTACCGTCTTATACCTTGAAACCACCCTTATATATTACACGAAAGTTTCTATATGTCTAATATATATATATATATATACAGTTGAACGGTAATTTTTCATTTTTATTTTAAACACAAAATATTGTCAACAAAATTTCATGTATATGTTGCACCCGTTAAACGTGATTTAAAATTCCTCTTATTTTTATTGAAAGGTATGCTTTACTAATTTGTTTCTGTTTTCATGCAAGACAAGTTAAACATCGAAATGTGAATGCGTTCTGTACAACAGAAAAAATTCTACAAGAAATGGACGAATTAGGGCCTTGGTTAAATGTGCAGGTTATAGTGTCATGAAACTGTTCAGGTTGAAAAAACTCACTGAAAATAAAATAGTAAATAAGACTACTAGGTCTTGTTATTGTCCCCATGAAGTGACCTTACTTGGATACGGTTGGCCACTTTTCCTCGCTGGCACCCCAGGGTATAACATGTACGTTTTGTATTCTATGAGCTATCCATACTTTCGACGATAATTTTTAGGGCAAACAATGTCAGTATGCCATGGCAAATTTAGATGCCTACAAATAATGGATACGAAGAAAATTGTATGTATAAACAAAAATTAACTGCTTTTCATTGTCGCCTTCATCTTCAAGGCCACAAGTGGTGAATGGAGATTAGCGCAGCTATAAGCCCAGGCTTATGCCAGAAATATGTGAACAGGTGCCATATATGGGTGGATGAAACTGATACCCTGGACTGGTCTGGCCCTCAAGACTGCAAAATGGCGAAGTCGATATCTGATCAAAAGAGAAAAAACAGTAGAATTTCAGCAGAAATTTATATTGAGCAAAGCAATATTATGCTTTAACATATTCGCTTCTCTGAAAACCGTAGGAGACCCAGACTCCCAGGTCTATATTTGTAAAGAACCGATATTTATTCGAGAGATCGCCAGACCTCATTTGCACTGTATACCAGTGACTGCCGTACGTCTGAGTGAGGTAAACGGCAGCTCATGCCAGTGCAAACAGCCGGGCACTATATTTAGAAAACTGTTCATGATAAATTCTGGGCCATCCATAATATATACGAATTATAATGAATCTCCTAGTGTATTTCACTAGTGAGAGATCATGACATGTGTCACATATTTTTTTTTCTTTTTGCCTCGAAAGTAAAATTTAGCAGCCCCATGTGGAATTAGGCTATACCGGTACCGATTAAGTCGACCATTGCAGTAAGCATTCCTTTGCGTGTGTGACCTTCACTTACTTTTACAGTATAGTTCCATCCATCCGAGGTACCAGGCAAAGTGACCCCGGCCCCACTCACCTGCTCCACATAGAGGGGCAGACCTTGATCCACACCCCCTTTCATCCTGAACCCCCATTGATAAGAGTTATCCGGCCTCCGCAGCTGAACCCCG
>OZ026614.1:48693288-48928288 GCA_964020975.1 Hermodice carunculata | reverse complement strand
AACAAAACATGAGAAACCATGAGAATGACACAAGCAGTCCTTTGATTGTTGAATCTTGTATACAACTTAAATTAAAGAGGGAAGGAATCAAAGTGGGATTGGTAACTTTATCGTTAAATAAATAATTTGGAAGTTAACCTTGACCACACCGCATGGTTATCATGAGTGAAGTAGGACTGAGCCTAGCAGCCAATACTGCAGAGGCTCCCTATAGGTGCCCCAGCTGCTTCAGAAGTGTCCGCCATTTTGTTCCTGTTGAGAAGCGCTGTATGACATGATGGTCCTTTCATCCTCTCTTTTGATGGCAATAATCCATTTTTTGTATAAAGTTGAGTCTTTTAGAAACATACAATATACGTGTACTTCCCTTTCCAGACCTGTTAAGTTGCAGTATTTCAGCATGATGCTCAGATGTCTACACTTAATATATATATATATATATATATATATATATATATATATATATATATATATATATATATATATATATATATATATATATATATATATATGTATATGTATTTGTCTGTAGACCGGGAACTTTCCCTGTAAAGCGACCCCCTCACAAAAAAGTATATTTTTAATACTATCAGCAAGCCTACGTGTTAAGTGGTAGGTGCAGTTGAAATTTTGCCTGGGATAACAGTATTCCTCAGCACATTTTGCATGCAATGCTCACAACCTGTAGGCCTACTGAGGATAGCTCGTGATTCAGTCCATAGCTTGAAACTTAGAGAGCTAATGGAAAGCATGTTTCTCCTGATCTTGAATTCTTTATGGCGAGGTAGTTTACATGTTCACACTTGCTGTTGATCCCTACAAACAGACAGTCATATTAGCACATTTTGATATTATATATATATATATATATATATATATATATATATATATATATATATATATATATATGTGTGTGTGTGTGTGTGTGTGTGTGTGTGTGTGTATACATATACATAGTTGGTGGTCATGGCCATCTATTTATACGTTGTCTTTTATTGCCCTGTCTGAAGACTCGTGGTTTGTTTGTCCTTGATCATAATAGCATCTGTGTCTGTCATTACATTAAATAGGTTTTGGATGTTGAAATATCTGTGCATGATTACCCAGATTCCAGTTATATTTGTTTGATTTATAAATAATATGCCGCTGTACAAAACAGGTAGATAGCAAATGGGATGGCACATTTAATTTGATATCTTTACCACGTACCATTTTCAAAATTAAATGCTACCATTTTACTTTACGGTCCGTTTTCATTGAATGTGGTTATAGCACAAACCTGTTAATTGAAGTTAGATTAGAATCGTTATCTATAATAGTTATGAAGATACATGAAATTTAAATTTTGTGTACTTGACTAATTTGCATAAATTAATAGCTTATAATGTTGGTTCATTGCTCATTGGATGCACCTATGTTATAAACCTACAAATTGCAGTTGGATTTGCCGCTCTGCTTATTATGGTTTTCAAAATATTCCACATGTAAGGTTTTCAAGTGCCCTAATTAGCATAATTTAAACTGCTGTACCTTTTTGAAGGCCCACATAGCACTGGGAGGCGTCACAAAGCAATATGTGCATTGGAATTTTGGGTCTATCTACAACAGTTTTTAAGATATGAAACTTTAAATTGTCCATTTTATTTATTTATTTATTTATTTTATTTATCATTACTTTTTTTACTTCCTGACAGTTCAAGGTAAGGTGCCCGAGTTCATTACATGCAGACCTAGCAGTGTGCCAATGACACGACACTGTCTACAGTGTTCCGACAGTTTTTCAAAGCCATCTCTTTTGCGGCGTCATTTACGGTGTCCGAATGAAAATGCCGCACAGTGGTAAGTAAGAAAGAGATAGATAGATAGATAGATAGATAGATAGATAGATAGATAGATAGATAGATAGATAGAGAGAGAGAGAGAGAGAGAGAAAGAAAGAAAGAAAGAAAGAAAGAAAGAAAGAAAGAAAGAAAGAAAGAAAGAAAGAAAGAAAGAAAGAAAGAAAGAAAGAAAGAAAATAATAGTTTCTACATTTGCTAACAGATGTCTCTCAATTCGCAGTATGGTCATGAGCGATAATGAATGCCTGGCTTCTGAAATTATGTCCATTTTATTATTTTACTGCACTAGGGACCTATATGTTATCACTTGACTGTCAGAAACTAGAACTAAAACATACGAAGCACTGCCTCATTGAGTTCCTAAGTCATCCCAAAATCATGACCGCGTTGCGAATGAACTGAAAGTCAAAGTCTCGCCCATCGTAGTTACCCGGGATTACAAACGAGAATTGGTTGTCAACGAAAAGTGTGTCGCACATTACATTGACGGGCTGAAAGGTTTGTCACTTAAATATCTGCGTTTGGTTGCTCATTTCTGGAATCATGGACGATTTTCAGTCTGCGGAAGAGGTAAGTATGAAAAGCAGCACATGTGCAGCGTTAAAGTATGAAGTGGGAATATGCTTGCGGATACTCTTCAGTCACACACAGCTCGCCCAAGACAAGTTGGAACGAATGCGTTTGTCAGAGCAGGGACCTGTAGCACGTCCCTAGTCAGAGACAGTCAATCCGGACGAAGCATTTCCAGTCATCTGAATGTCTCAGAGCCCAGTGTTTACGCATTGATTTGCTTTTAAGTAGTATTGTAGGTCCTTTGAGACAATTTCAAGTTACGGCAGTGAAAAATTTCATGAATATTCCATGCCCGTAGCATCACACAAAAGCAAGGATTCATGTTTGTATTGACAACAACAGTGGCAAGGAAACCGTTTCCAGAAAGCTTAAAACAACTATCAGACGATTAGTAACCAGGCAGTGTTTAGACTTTACTGGGAACACCCTGCTATCACAAATGAAGTCACATTCGAAGAATAGGCCAACGTACTAATTTCTAGAATATGTTTCTTAGTCATACATTCACATTTAAATGTATTTGTCCATAGTGACCATGCTCATAAGATGAAGTAAATAATTTTACTGCTTCAAAATGATTGAATAGCAGATGAGTGACATTTGATCATACCTGTCAAGTCTCCCTCATTAAGTGAGAGTGTCCCACCTATCCATCCAAAATTTTGAAGTTTACGTACAAAATTTTGTAAATTGTGCACATTCTCCCCCACGAAAATCAAGTATTTTCTATTATATTCTTTGTAGAAATACAGATCTCCCCCGTGGATTTTTAAAAATTACCAAAATCTCCCTATTTTGAGCTCTGGAATGTTGACAGGTATGTTTGATGGTGAGGCACCCAGTGGGTATATAAGCGTCATCATTTCACCAGATCATGTGACCTGGCAAAATACTGTTTTTGCGGAGCTTGTTTAGAATCCACCACCCCTTTTAGTTGGTGAGGAGACTGCAAAAAATGGTGCTTTTCTTTGGTGGGGTTCCTCTTCGGCTACCCTGTGTGGAATTCAAACCCATATGTGCAATCTTTTCCCTTATCCCTCCTGTCTTACCGCCTGAGCTAGCAAGTAGTGTGGATGCTCGGTGGCATCCATGTCCCACTTGAACGCTCTAGTGCCTAAGCATTGGGGAGAGTGCCATCTAGTGAGAACCAGAAATACCACTATAGCAACATGCCGCTCACTGAACACTGTACCTCATGTTTCAAAATGGATATAATTACATGCCCTCTGGTTTAATATCACTAAATGTATGAAAAAATACTGATTGCAGAGGTATTTTTTAGTTCACTCAAACATTCCTAGTGTGCAGTAAACCATATATTGCTGTGAAGGTGTGGTTTATTCTAAGCAATAGCCTTTTTTGCTGCATCTTCCTCCCGAATTTTACAACCAAGAATGGACATATTTCCGATTTTCTCCTCAGTGATAATGCAGATTCATTCAAAAGCCCCTACATACTACCACAACAAAACATCGCTGTTATCGTAGAAAATTTCACAAAAATATGTCCAGCAAGAGTGACTCGGCTACCTTCAATAGCCCAGTATTTTGCCAAGTTTTTAGTGTTGTGCCCATCTACCTATTTTAAAAGACATTGTTAAATCTCTGCATGTTACATTTTAAATTGTAAACATTGTGAATGGGCATGCACGGAAGCCCCTACATCATCATTGGGGATTCCTTTGAATTACGTTCCATGGGTATACAAAGACTGGGCTTCCTTCATTCCTTCTATCATGACTATTGTCTTCCAACAGATATACTTACTTTTGTTTGTAATTACATCTACATAAATAAAAACACATGTAGCTCCCATCTTGATCCTATCCTGCGTCCCACTCCACTAGGTCGGTGGCTCCATTCTGAGTAAGTGCCGTATCTGAGCAAATGACATGGCAATTGGCAGTGCCAGTGGACAAACTCGCACAAAACTTGCTGAGAAGCAGGAAAAGTGACATCACTTCCATAAATATTGATCTTTGGACCGCCTATTGTCACTGATGGGGTCATCCTATGGGTCACCATAGGGTACTGATTTTATGTGCTACACATAAATATTGATCTTTGGACCGCCTACTGTCATTGATGGGGTCATCCTATGGGTCACCGTAGGGTACCGATTTTATGTGCTACATTCAGACTGTTCAGTCCCTAGTTATGTGGTTGTCGTGTTGATGCTACTGTAGTGCACTGGTGTGTCAGAGATGTGCGTACCACTAAACTAATATTTTGGGAATAATTTGCTAGAATTATGATTAATTTATCACCTAGTTTGGGGAGTAAAACAAATAGTATTTAATCTTTCGCTCTAAACTTAACGTTAAGCCATGTTTGTTAATTAGGTCACTCCATTCATCTAGCAGCCATTTCCTCTGTTCAGAATGTTTTTGAAGATGAACTCCATAAAGTTGCCTTCCCTGTCATGATCTGTAGTCCCTTAACTTTGAGGTCATGCATAATGTTAATTAATAAATCTATCCAAATGTGTAATGAAAAATAAAGGGTCATCCTAGAAAAAATATTTACATTCAATGGTGAACAGCATTAGTCTACCCCTTAGAAGGAAGATTAAATTAGCAACATATGACCCAGGAAAACACTCACTTTTTACTAATTCTTACTCAATCAGTTCAAACCTAAAGTGTGCACTTAACTTTTTCCATCTTCTGAAGAATATTTCCTTCCATCTTCCCAGTCCCCAAAGTGGATGGACATGACATGGCAGGAAATGAGGAGTTGCAGAACTTAGTCCCCAATATTTGTCTTTAACTAAAGAACTTGTGTGATAAAAAGTAAAAATCCACATTCAGTTTCCATACTCTTATAAAAACTGATGTGGGACCTTGGTGTAAGGCAGACTACCCCCACTACCTGGCGAAATTTCTGCTTTAGCTTCACCAAATATATATCTAGTTTTTCGCTGTGGTTTATGGTTTATAACACACTAAGTCAGGTGCGACTTTTAAATTTGTGCATTATTTTTCTTCCATGGGGTTTGTTTGTGTTTGTAGTAGTTTGTTGTGTTATAAAAGAAACCCTCCCTGTCAGGTTTTGTTTGTCACTGATGTCTGTCTATGGGGAGGTTAAGTTTTTCACCAGGGATGTAGTGAAAACAGTTTTCATAATGATCAATATTATCTGTAGTGCAATTCCTGTGACTCACTTGATCTGCTTTTTTTTTTCAGCCAAAGATTCCAGTAAACTTATCAGATATCTGTGTGTTCTGTTTTAGTTATTTATTTTGTTTATTCAATTTTACAAGTATGCAAATCTGATAATTAAAGCTATTATTAAAAACATCCAATTCTTAATGTATAGCAGTTATTGTATATTTAAACTTAAAATTTAATACAAAACAATTCAGTAATTTGTATTTGATGCTTTGATCCATTCTTCCTTGACAGGGGTACAAAGTTTTATATTGGCCTGCATTTTAATGGTGCCAAAGTGACCTCTTCATTTTAGCATATCTTCTGCAAAAACACATTTAACTCTTTCAGTGCCAATCATGTCTAAGGTCGATCTACAAAAGTCAAACTAGTCAGAATTATCATTTGGATCTCAGATTCATATACATTCCTGGTAAAAAGACCTTTCATTCAAGTACCAGCATGCCTATAGTTCCAAAGAAAATATTCCAAGTCAACAGCTTTACTTGGTGCGCATTGGGCACAGTGCGCCTAATACACACCAAGAAAAGCTGTTGACTCAGTCGGAAATTTGGCACTGAAAGAGTTAAAAAGAATTGCTAATCTGTTTCAGTTCATTAGTATTCAATGTTTAAAAGTGACTTAGTTAGCAGCAAAACTGAGACACAGAACTAGGGCAATATCTGTGCATGGCCACAGCCAAAGGTGTATTACTGTCATCGGGGATTGTGACTTGCACAAACATATTGGAATGCAGTACATGATAATGAAATTTATTCCATTATTGAAACTTATGGCTGTTGCCAATCCCCATTCCGTGGGGTTTCATAAACAGTTACTGATAATAAATAAATGATTGATATGACAAGTATCATGTTTAAAAAGGATTAATATGCATAATTTCTATTAAAATATTTGGTAAATTTTGCAATTGTTGTGGCATTTTTCATTCTGCATCAGTTGTAACTTTTAATGGATAGTATAAGACAGGGATACTACCATCCTAACAATGTATTCGGACTATGATTACGCAGACATACATGTATGCTTCACTATGTTGTTTTTCTTGTCTTTCAGATGGCGTTTGTTGTTGATGAAGTCAGCAATATTATCAAAGAGGTAAGTTTCAAGTGTTCATTCCTTGAGATAGCCAATTGTGTTGCAATTTGTCATGCAAAATTGACCTTTTGCTCTTCAAAATTCACTTAAAGGTCCTATTGATTGAATGGGTACTGCAAATTAGAAAGTTGATGTTTAGGGTGGTTCGAAATGAGATCTGAAAACCAAAATGTTAAAATTCATTTTCGAATAGTGTTTTTTTTTTATATTTTTTTAGCTTCAAAAGTGTGCCACATTTGCGACAGGAAAGCGCACAAATTTTCTCCAATCATGGCCCAATGTGGGAGAGTTAGTGATGTCACAAACACCACCCACTGGCTATGGTGTATGTGTTATAAGCCAGAGTGCCTTTAGTTCGTGAAGAGTTATGACAGATACAACAGAGCTTAGTGATTCTGGAGACTATGTATTGAGTTTTTTTGGTACGTGGTCTGATGACGATGAAGAAGAATCAGTAAGAAAAGCTGAAGCAGCAGAGGAAAAGATCATTCAGTCTTACACACATGGGGGGACGCCCAGAAACCTAAAGTCACCAGTACTGCAGTGAGAGCATCCATGGTATAGCCAGACGTTCCCAACTTGCCGTCTGGGCAATGATAATTCGTTGCAAAAGAGATACATCCTATAAAAAATTACAAGATTCCATTTAACAAGAACAAGCATGAATGCAATAAATTGGAATCTGTGTCAGGATGGGCCCGGTCTTGTAGTTTTTCAAATTCTAGCATTCACGGAAACAGCTACGACCTGTGCCAACAGTATATAAAAGTCTAAAGAAACGGTTAGTTTTCCCTTCCCATGTGTGTTGTCTATGGTTGACTAAATATAAGTTTGCATTTATGAATAGCTTTCAATATCAGCATAACTCCTACCCAGCAGTAACCTCACAACCTTTGGAGGGCAGTAACTTACGTTTCCGTATACATTGTCATCAGTACATGTGTTTATGATATCCTTTATTTCAGATTGTATCCATTATGTAACAATGGTATTTTTTTTTTCCTGTGACTGACTTATTTGCTGGTTCCGTATCAATGACAAACGTACAATGAGATGGAATTTTTGTACACCGAAATATTGGGAGATAGCCGTGGACTGTCACCAAACAGTGGCACATGACTCAAAAAGATGAAAGGCCAGGCGCCGGCTGGTCTTGGCAGCTGTGTAGATGAGGCATGAATGTGGTAGCTATCCAAACAAGTGTTATCTGGTTATGGGATTTTTAATCCTGTTGATAAAGGGTGAATAAAATATGTTTAAACCAAGTGACACTTGACAGCCATGGCTGGCTAGCATGGTCGGAGTCTTCCCTGTCAGCCCATGGTGTTGCGTTTGTGACGTCACAAGCCTTTCGCACCTTGTGGATGTTGGAAATGAATGGAAAGCGACCATCGAAGGCACAATGAGTTTTTAAAATAAAAATGTGAATAAGTTACTGTATTATTTTCACATCCAGATTTTTTTTAAATGCACCGTATGGTGAGAACAACCCATGAGTCGCCCATGTATCAAATTTGAACATGGTCAGTCAATAGAACCTTTAATGCTATTCAAGTCTACATATTAAATCCTGATCCTGAAAATGTTTAATTTTAGCACTGACATTCAATATAAGATGAAATGATGGCATTTTAGCACGGATGTACTATGTGATCCAGGACAACATAATGCTGAACTCCTAACAGATCAGACCAGAAGAAAAAGGAAAAGTATTGTTACATGTATGAGAAAATACCAGGCAAGACCAGTGGCAAGGGATGCCTGTAGCAGCGATGTCCCGACCGGTTTCGTTCTCTGTGAACTCATCAGGGGACATTTGAAAACACTTTTACATTGCTTGCTTATATAGCAAGGGGGTAACATTGCTACGGGCCGTGAAGCAACGTCACAAATATAGCGCCTAGGCGTCGAACTGATCTACCGGTCTAACTGCCGTCTTGACAGGTTAGAGTGACGTGTATTGGCTATGTCACGTCATGCAAGATATGACGTATCCATTCTGAATGACAACTGATTTGACCCTATGGGTCAACCCTATGCCTCAATATCAGCAGCACTGCTGTCAGATGGAGGATTATGTCCATCAATTGTGGCTATTATTAATTAATAGCAAAGAAAAGCTTCAAAGTGTTTTCTGTGCAAACAGGTCAGTTGTGCACTGTCATAGAAAAAAAGAGTTATATGTAGCTTTGGACCTTCCTGGGCTACTATACTTAATGGGTGTGTATCTTTTATCTTTTTCTTTTCTATTTTCTGTTTTTTTCTTTGACTTAATGCTGTGCCCAGTTCATAGTATTTGAAGAACTCAAATTTGATTATAAATGGAAATTTGCAGCACCAAGAGCTTCCCATGAACATGGTGTACATTTTCTGACACACTTAACATACTGTATATGGGGCCCACTTCAAATGCTTGGGTCTGCCAGGGACATGTATTTTGAACCACATGTTCTGGACCACTCAGCATGTCTGTACATGTATATGCAATGTATGTTTCCTTGGCAAAGTATGATGAATCTAAGTTCTACAATTTCAAACTGATTATGCTGCATGGGTATATACATGTAAAGAGAATTTCATGATTAGAGATGTACTTTCAACATACTTGTTATTAGTTTCATGTGTGGCATTTGAAAAATGCATAATATGGATGACTGTGTTTAATGTCTCAAGCATGTCAAGCTCATGGAGAAAATGCATTTCTGTAAATGAATTTTTTTTTTTTTTTTTTTTTTTTTTGTGGTCGTCAGATTATATGTCAGCAGAACATTTGGCCCATAGGCCTCTTGTTTTAGTTTGGCATCAATGAAAGGAGATTAAGCATTCAGTCATGGAAAATATTTTAAATGGTTGTGACAAAACATGAAACATATCGCATGGAAACAATTTTTGACCTTTACACTCAGATTTCAGTAAGTGTACCATGCATGTGCTTAAGATCTATACAAATTCATCAGAATAGGATGTATTCATATTTAAATGTGGTGCTACTCCAACACCTATTGAGCAAAAGCGGGAGCCACCTGCGTCAGGGCAGATCCATGTATTAAGCATGGTCAAAAGTACATGTATAACTAGAAAGAAGATTTGGCTCACAACAAATCTGGGTGCCTTCAAAATGAAAATGGTTTCAAATGCTGCACTTTGCCGTTGTTCAACATAAGTGCTACAACTTTGGTTCTTTGTTCAGTGGATGAGGCCATGTCACAAACTTATAAATTAAAGTTTGAATGACGCCACTATCTATAATAATTTTAAAGGTATTCAAGTTCTTAATTTTGTGTATTTGCCTAATTTGCATAAATTAAAAGCCTACAACTTTGGTCCATGGTTCATTGGATGCACTTATGTCACTAAACTATAGAGTAAACTTGAAATAGCACCTCTATCTAGTAAATTTGAAATAGCACCTCTATCCATAATAGTTTTGAAGATATTGGAAGATTTGAATTTTTTGGATTCACCTAATTTGCATATAGATTAAAATGCTACAACCTTGGTTCATGGTTCATTAGATGCAGCTATGTCGCAAACCTACAAATTGAATTTGGAATGGCACCTTTATATTTGATAGTTTTGAAGTTTAAAAAAATTTAAATTGTGTGTATTCACCTAATTTGCATACATTACAATTTTGCAGTTTTGGTTCATTGGATGAGGCTAATCAAGATTTATATTTTGCTTATTTGCCTAATTTGCCTAAAATGAAATTCTACAACTTTGGTTCATGGTTGATTGGGTGTGACTGTGTCACAAACTCATAAATTAAAGTTGGAATGGCATCTCTATCTACAATACTTTTGAAGCTATGCAGGATTTAAATTTTGCATATTTTCACCTAATTTGCATAAATTCAAATCTACAACTTTGGTTGTGGGTTCATTAGATGTGGTTTTGGCACAAACCTAAAATCATAAATTGAAGTTGAAATGGCATCTCTATGTATAATAGTTTTGGAGATATTCAGTTTTTAAGGTGACCCAAATTAGCATAATTTAAAAATCTACAACTTTCACTTACTGTCCATTATATTGGCAGGTGTCCCAAACCTATGCACATTGAAATTCTGTTGCTATTTGCACTGGTTTGGACAATATAGAGCTTTTAAAATTATAATTGCCCCTATTTGCATAATTTTAAACATCTGGACTGTTCCGAAAGACATGCACAATCTCACCAGTATGTCAGTCACCATGGCAAGTTTGGTGTTTTTCAAAATAAAAGCATCTGAGAAAAACTCTGGACAGTTTTTTGTCGTGAAGAAAAAAGGAAAGAAAATAATTGCTTTGAACAACAAAATGTCTGGGTCATGTGACACTAGGGAAACAGGCAGTCCCATTAGACTTTTCAGTATGTTTTTACAATTGTGACAGACATTGGTTGGCAGAATTTCATCTTAAGTGACTCTAGTTGGGTTTACAATGTGAAGGAAATTCTAAGTTTGTTTCTGAAGATTTTACAATGAGAGAGTTTACGTTTAGGCCTATGTCAACGTGAAACTTTCCCTCTAAAAATTTCCAGAAAAGTGTATGGTGTCCGATGGAATTGCTTGTTTTTTTTAGCTCTGCTGACTTGTCAGTCAGCAAAGCTTATAGAATCTGTTTGCGTCCATCGTCCGTCCTTCCGTTTGTCCGTCTGTTGTAAGACTTTTTATATTTTCGACTTCTTCTCAAAAACTGCTGCATAGAATGTTTTGATTTTGCACATGGATGATACCCAGGTGGACTTCTACCAAGTTTGCGAAGGAGATGATGATGCAAACATTTTTCTATTTTTTATGAATTTTTTAATTTATTTTTTGAAAAAAAAAATCTTCATCTCAAGAATTACCAGGCCAATTGCTTTGATATTGCACATAGGGTCACCTGGGGTCAAGTAGTTCTCATTTTGGCCACCAGGTGGCACTGCGATTTTTTCCTATTTTTGTATGAATTTTTGCGTGTTAAGGCTATTTTCGACTTCTTCTCCAGAACAGCGCGATAGAATTGCTTAAAATTTTACCCAAATATAGTTGGACATTAGACAATGAAAGTTTGCAAAAATAATGTGGATATGTTAATTTTTGACAAAGTTATGCGATATCAGACTTTGTGACTGTAAGTGAGTGCTGGCACTGTACATCGGCAGCGATTGAAACAGCAAGGTATGTCAATTGATAATACATGTCCTACCATGGACAAGTCAGGTCGCCCTATTCAATTTTGTTTCCTGAATAAAAGCAGATCCAGTCAGCAGAGCACAGGATCATCATGATCCTCTTGTTTTTGTTTTTGTTGTTTTTTTATTTTTTTTTTGCATGGACATAATCAGAATTATACTCTGCTGAGCAATAAATTTCCTGAGCACATTCTGGGCATATTGGCTAAAGGGTAAGGGGCTAATTAAAGTCCTTGTGACTGGTCCTTTTTTCAGATAAATCTGCATTTACTTTTCACAAAGTATCTGGAACATGTTGAAAATGTATAACTTAAGTTCCATATGATGACACTGATTATACTTTTGATGTAGTCTCAGCAATAACAGAAGGGTATAATGAAATGACTATTATGTTTAGAAAATGCTAAGTCAAAAGTTTTACATCTTGACCACAAGCAAATATGGCAAACTCAAGAACACACTCTCATCTGGTAGGCCTACTGATATGGAACTTCTAGTGTGGTACAGCAATTATAGAAGGATATGAAAGTGATTGCCACTATTTTTGGAAAATGGTCAGTGAAGTTGATTGAAATTTTACACTTGTTACATATTTTGACATCAAAGTGTTTTTTTTTTTTTTGAATTTCAATCTTTTTTCTCAGATAACATGTTTATAATGTTAAATGCAAAATACACAGGGACAGGTTTGTGGCAGACTATCTTTGACCTACTCTAGTGACAACATTTTGAAGAATCAGCAACTGAATTGACATTACAGTGGCCCCCTCTTGAGAGGCCACTTCTTAATGCAGCAAGGGGAACCTTTGCATTTTATTTTTCCCCTCATGGAAGGCCACCCCCTCTTATATATGGCCAGATTTCTGGTGCGTTTGGGGTGGCCTCACGAGGGGGGGGGGGGGCACTGTATACCATTAAGGTCAAGTCCAATCCATATTGACTATTTTCATGTGTTTTTGGTTTTTATCCATTTTTGACAAGATTTATATTTTGTCAACATTGGCAAAGTTTGAAATCGCTAACTTGGTCATAAAGCACAAAAAAGGGAAAATATATATATCCACCTTTACCAAAGTATGGACCGGCTGCCAATCAAAGGGTTGGGTGGCACAGCTTAGCAACCCAAGAAATGGCCCCTTATTGTCTAATCATGGTAATGGTCATACAAGCCTCCAACACGACACGCTGACATGTTACAGTGGTGGTTATGACATGAACAACGTAGATTTGAAAGCATGTTTCTGAATAACAGGAAACTTGCTAATAAATAAATAAAATAATAAGAGGCTGACAATAAAGAAAAACTAAAATAAAGGCTACAGGGTACTATACAACACCCCAAATTAATTCTGTCAAAGGACTGCCACTGACAGGTAACTGGTTGCCAAACATATTATCCTGGCAAAGGCAAAAAGTCTTGGTGTTCAGTCGAAGTTGGGCAGCAGCAGGAAGAATCCCCACTGTCCACTAATTGGATTAAAATATTCTTTACACTTAAAGAGATTGTCAGTGAAAACGCAGTAGAACAGTAGTAGAGCAGTGAAATTGGGGTACTGAAATCAGATCTGTGTATAGTGACTTGGTTGGACAGTGCAGAGATACATGTGTACCTTGATTAGTGTTTTCTTTACATTATTTAAAAAATATTTGAAGCAGTAGGACAATATTGTTTGGTATTCAATATTCCTTCACGTGATGTGCCTTTTGCAAACCGGTTTGTATGGGCACCAGTTTATACTCTGAGCATGAAGTTACAAAGTTTACCAGTCAGTTAATTTTCTCTTCCTCAACGCAACAAGTTGCTGCAGGGACAGACTGCCAATAGTTACGATGAAGAAGCTTGGTCTTCCCGCTATAATGCCCGAGGTGAGAAAAGTGAAAAGCAGCAAGAGGAAAACACTTGGTGACAGCTTCCGATGTGGGGAGGACCCTACACAAAATGAGTCTGCCAACCAAGTATTGGAGACTTCTATGCAAGCGATTGGGTGACTTGACACAAAGTTACTTTTACTGAATATTCATAAGTAGGATAACATGTGATTAGGCCTTAGGTTCAATGTAAAATTATACAACAAGATGTAAACTTACCTCCAATATGCAGGCTGACACTTATTGAGCTCTGCGTGTGCATCGGTTACCAAGGTCAGGGCTGTCGGACCAGGTGAACTCCGCCCCCATTGATGTCACATCATAGAAACCACATTTTCACAAGATTGGTTTGAGTAGACAGAGGAAGCGCATCTGTCAAAACTCACTTTTGATGTTATATTTACCAGTCATCCATACGGTGCATAATTTCAACAGTTTGCAGTGTAAATAAACAAATCTAGAACTAAGGATCTTTAAAAAAACCATGTTTGACCACTCCAAAGTAATTGTAGGGCTGTCTGTTTGTGTTCAGTGGTCTACCCTGCCCTTTGAAGGTGGATTACTTAGAATGATGATGGTGGCAACAAGCTCAGCTTTACAGCCACATCATTTGAGTATTTAATGCTTGATTTATTTTCTTTGAAACGAAGACTGAGCTGAAAATTAAAGTCTCAACTGCAATAACTATCAATCAGCATTTTTTTTTTTTTATTTTGAACCATGTGACAGTTACTGGTTCACAAAAATGAAGAGTTCATGTTTTTTTGGGGGGACCAACATCAAAAAATGAGCTGATCGGCAAATTTGACGGTCTCTCATGAGAGAACAGACTTTTTTTTTTTTAAATCACATACATGTATGCACATGTACAGTGTGCATCTGATACCCACATCCTGGATAAGGAGAATGGAACTATTTTATCTACAGTGATGTGTTGTGTACATGTTAATTCATTTGTGACCCAAGTGAGTTGCAGAATGATTAATAGTGATAATCTGGATACTTTTGTGGTAAACCTGATTCCATATGCCATAAATTTATTTTATAAATCACTATACATATATTCCAATTTAAAGGTAGGGATATATAGTCATGTATATATGCAACCCTTAAATATTAGTGATACATATTAAACATACTGACGTGTAAAGATTGATGGTTGAAGTCATTTCACGCTACGTTGTTGAAGCCTATGTTGTTACTTCTTGCATTATCTGACATGTCAAATGCTCGCTATACCATACATTGGCATCTACAGCATGTCTTGGCTGGTGGTAATACTGATTTGAAACAAGTTCCAATTGATCCAAAGGATCTATGTCCCCGCCACAATATTTTGCAAAAGTTGTTGCGCTTGTTGAAAGAATGCGCCAATTAGGATGCACAAAAAAATGATATGTCCTTGGGCTCTGTGACCGTGAAAATAGGTCAAGGTCAAAAACAATATATGACGCACATGCCCTTGATATGATTCTTCTCTGGTATAAATTTCATTATTCTCGGAGGGTTCTAGAGATATGCTGCCAGACACACAGAAATGGATATGTTCTATGGCCCTGTGACCTTATAAATAGGTCAAGTTCAAAAACTATACAGTGCACATACCCGTGGTATGATGCATCTCTGGTATAAATTTCATGATTCTTTATCTTAGGGTTCTAGAGATGTGCTGCCAGACACACAAAAAAGGGTATGTTCTTGGACCCTGTGACCTTGAAAATAGGTCAAGGTCAAAAACAATATACGGCACACGTGCCCATGGTATGATGCATGTCTGGTGTAAATTTCATTATTCTATCTCGTAGGGTTCTAGAGATATGCTCCGGACAGACAGACGGATGCACGGCCTCGTATCCTCACTAACTTTATGTCTACCATCTAGTTCCATGACCATGGTTCAGGTGCAACTACAAGCAAGCATTCAAAGCATGAGAATACAGAAGAAAGCTATACCATGCATACAACATGTCTGATTGTACAAAAATTGATATGTTCTTGGGCCCAGTGACCTTGAAAATAGGTCAAGGTCAAAAGCAATACATGGCACACATGCCTTTGGTATGATGCATCTCTGGTTTAAATTTTATTATTCTATCTCTTAGGGTTGTAGTGATATGCTGCCAGACACACGGAAATGGATATGTTCTATGGTCCTTGTGACCTTGAAAATGGGTCAAGGTCCAAAACAATACACAGCGCACATGCTCTTGGTATGATGCATCTCTGGAATAAATTTTTTATTATTCTATGTCTAAGGGCTCTAGAGATGTGCTCTCAGACGGACACGGCCCCTATCCTCACTAACTCTATGTCCCCCTATGCCACCTTGGGAGTCAACAGCCATCCTGAGGCTCTTTGGATGGCAGGTACCCACAGTGCACTGAGCAAAGCTGTTGATCCAGTCTCTATAGTGTTAAACATATTGAATTTGAAAATCTCACTGTGTTATGAAGCATCAATATACTGTTAAGGAATTGTGGGGGAAAAAGGTTCATTCCTGTATTAATCCCATTAGTTGAGAAAAAGACCAACATGCATACACGACCTTGCAAAACACACAAGCAATGTGTCATATGCATTCTTTCTTATATTGACACTTGCATACAAAATGTCTCTTTGGATTTAAATTTGCATTTCTTGTTTAATGTGCAGCTAAATGTACAGACAGGAGTTGCCAGGAATTACTTTTGAATGAGTTAGCTACCATAACTAGTACACACACTGTGCACATGGTGTACCAAATAATGTTCAGTCCTGTTGTGGCAAAGATATATGGCAATACATGGGAATATAACCATGGCAGTTACAGTCTCTCTCTCTCTCTCTACATTTCATCTCCTGGTCATCTTGGTGATAAGTACCAGACATTTGAGTGTGGAGATGATTCTTATAATATAACGACTGTGTGACTAACAGTAAATCATGTACAATTGATCAGGTTTGAAAGTGGATTTGTTTTTAAAATCCAGGGTGCTGGATTCATCCTACTGTATGTGCCTTTTCACCCTTTGAGGCTGGGGTGTTGGTCCTGTGAGCCAGACATACATGTAGTTCATGTCATGGTCGGCATCATAGCTTATACAGTCAATATTGGGATCCTGTCCTTAGTGTCTGCATCATTTATGTCCAGTGTCTCATTGAGACAACACTTAAACGTAACTGAGTTGATAAAATGATATAGAGTACATGTAGGTAATAGTGGTGTTTTTGTACATGTCTGTGGTCTTCCATCTCAGCTTATGGTTGAGTTGTGCTTTACCCATAGCATTTGTATATATGCTTTGAACAAAATCATAGGGTTTTATGCAATGTGCATATCATTGTATTAAATCTAATTTGAGAAACTGTTCCTATCCATCATATGGGGAGGGCCGGGGCTCTAAGGAGTTAATCATGGAGGTTTATGTCAATGAATGATATGTAGTTTTATTATACTCAAGCCAATATTCATGTAAAGTATGTATCATAGACCTTAGGCATTTGCAGGTCACTACCGTTTCATCAACAGTCATAATATCACTGATCTTATGTAATTTGGGAAATGATTGTGTGGCTAACATATTTATTTATAGTCTAATATCGTGTCATAAACCCAAGGGGTATCCATGGTAATATGCAGGGTGCATGTTGATGAGACACCTATTGTGCACAAGTGCTGCAGCAGGCAGTCCAATCCTCCAGTGAATGTACGTGTATTGATTTTGACCACTTGACCATCATGATCAGTGAGAAAGAGCACACTAAATCATCCCTAAATGTTACAGTTAGTGCTGTGTTTGCAACATATATCCGCAGGTCATTTGTATAAGTTGTGGTCTAACATTCACGTAGAACCTGCATTTGTAATTTGAACGAGTCTGTAGCTTTCACTTATGAATTATATACTAATGTATTTTGGTTAATTTATTGGTTTATTGTCTGACATTGCCTTTATTTGAGATTTTTGGTGCTGCTTACAAGTGCAGATATGCCAATTCATGTATATACATAATACATGATAGACATGCACATAAACGTCCTCTCATGCTTTCATAAGCAAGTCACATGTAAGTATGTGTTGTTACTTTTTGTATACATATATATATATATATGTATATACATATATATATATATATATATATATATATATATATATATATATATATATATATATATATATATATATATGAAAATACAATAAAAATGCCAAATTATTGTGTAATACTCACCAAACACACTAAAATTACATATGCATACACTGTTGGCAAGAAATCTATATTATTTGGCCCTTGCAGTGTACTAGAATGCAGTGGGGGGGGGGGGGGGGGGGGGGGGGGAGTGTTTTTGGTTTTTGTTTTGTGTTTGTTATTCTAGGGGAAGCATTTCCCCAGAACCTTCACAGGAAGATGTATTCATCATTGGTGCTTAAGAAATCTAGGAAATGTCACCTGGTGATGCATTCATGCCCTTTAATATTGACCTCTGTCCTTATGCCAGTAATATGTCATCATGGTCATGTGCAAAACTGATGCTCAGAATAAACACATTTTCAGATCAAATGAAAATATGACATGTGTTTCTGTCTGATTTTAGATGAAACAAAATTCAAAGTTTACACATACCAGATCATTGTTTTTGTTCTTACCAGTATTACATGATTTAACATGTTCATTTCATGAAATAAGGTCCAGCTGTTTTGGGAGAAAAAAAAGCCAACATATTGATTTATTCAGGGGCATACACATTCTCTTCATGGTAATTCTTAATGGCTATTTGATGAAAATGTTTTAGTCCTGATTGTTAAAGTTCAGTCCTGTTAGAACATATATGAATAAATATACAGACATAAATTCAGGTACATGTATTCTTTCTGAGGCATGTACCTTTGAATGCATCAAACTGACTAACATGTAAATAGCTCAGTTTCTGACCCACATGTTCACAAAGTCGATAATGTTTACCACTAAGTGTAGTCATGGCCTGTTTAGATAGACCTGATTTAGGCTTACCTGTGTGTCAAAGCAAAAACTTGAAATGCATGATGATCATGATTGTGACAAAGGTTTTTTTTTTCCTTTTTTTTTTTTTTTTTTTTTTAGTTTGTGGGTCATCTTAATTTCAACAGTCCCTAAGCTTTAACATGTAGCTGGTAACTAATATACTTTGTCTGGTTTTTGAGACATTTTCATCAGTGAAAAAAAAAAGGAGGACTAATGACTTTGGGAAGAGGTTGATCAAATACATGTGGTGAGTTATTATTCCTGTGGTGGCATATTCCATTTGTAGATTTTGAAAGATGTTTTGATTCATTTCAGGGCATTGAGGGTGCCATAGGAGGTAATGCCTATCAACACAACAAGGTGAACCAGTGGACCTCCAATGTGGTAGAACAATGCTTAAACCAGCTCACCAAACTAGGAAAGCCCTTCAAGTACATTGGTAAGTGAACAATTACTCTGCTTAAATGGAAGAAAAGAAATCTAGGCAATCTTTTGAACAAGTTACAAATTTCTTATTTGTGGACTAAGTGGTTACAATATCGTATAGTACCCAATTAGGAATACCTAAGGTGTGAGACATGGCCATGTCAGGGTGTTCTTACATGTGTACTATTGTGGCCTTGCCAGTCAATCAGTGGAGTTGTTTGCCATATACAATGTATATCATGTATAAGTTAAGTTTCGGCATTATAACTTTGAGGAAAATGACTAGAGCTATGAGGAGTGTGCATGCAGTCATGGTGCTGTTGTCAGGATATACCAGATGAGGAGTTTGCAGGGCAATAAATCGTGTATGACAACATAGAGGTCAAAATAAGCAAGCTTGTGTGTATTTGGTTGAATACATAACCCAATACACAAAATTATTGTGGGCTAGAGGTCTGTATTGTATTGCCATGAATTTCTATATGTTAAAGTAACCTTAAATAAATTGGATTCTGTTGCAGCTAAGAGATAATCATTTTGATGATAATTTTTGCTATGTACACATAAATTTATCAAAGCAAATTTAGTGTTTCTACAGCAAATAGTTTTCAAGTTATTAGGGTGCATATTACAATGGTAAGTAATGAGATACACAATTCTGGCCTTCATGACTGAAGAGCCCGTTATAATACGGCATATGTGGGAAGTTTTTATTCTTGTTCTATTGTTACACTGCATACATGTAGATATGCCTGCTTAAGGATATAACGTATCACTGTAAAGTTTACTTTTCTGAGACCCTTATTCAGGCAAAATGGTTCAAATTTTATGAAATAGTAGCAAACCTCACAAAATGCAGCTTGTTCTTGTGAAAAGATGTTACACAGTACATGTATATGCAAGAATATTTGCATCTTTCAAACAAAATTTCGTGGAACTTATAATGATACAATGTAGTAGATCTTAGTGCTTCATCACATCTAGGTGCTTGTTGCATCTTGGCATATTTTCATAATGGAAATACGTGTACAGCCTCTGCAAAAAAGTTTCGACACAGTCAAAACTTGGACCAACAGTCTGTAGGATTTTGTTGGAGCCAATGAGCTCTGATGACATTTGTCTGACCATCCATTCATAAAAATTAAAAACTTTTTTCCTTTATGTTCATCTTAACCAACATGTGAGTACCATTTGTTTGTTCTGGCAATTTTAACTGGGAAATGCCCTGGGACTGTGAACTTTTGGTACAGTCTTAGAATGACCTGGAGTAGATACAATGTATCTGTGGGGTGCATATATACTGCATATACATGTATGCAGAACATATAGAAAACACTTCACAGTGTTCAAGGTCGCCAGTTCTTCCTCAATACTGTCATCATGGTCATGTGTAAGAAAAAGATACAAGGACGAATTAGCCTTGTATAAGAAGACTTTCTCTCTTTTCAAGAGCTCCTTGACACAATTGAAAGCATTTCTATTAAAGGATTCAAACATGTACATGTGTGTATCCCTGTATTTGTGCCAAAACAGTATAAATCTTTTGTACGGGGGAGATTGACAAGATGCGTGCCAAGGAGACCTAAGTGAAGAAATAGACCATGTATTAGGTATAAAAAGAAATTTAAAATATATACTATCTACATATAATAATAATGCAAAACTGGAGCAAATATAAAAAACAGAGCAGAAACCACAAAATGGACATTTAACCATAGCATGCATATACAATGCATTTGCAAAATTTTGAGAAACCTTATCAGGGGCATTCTGTCATTCTCAGTGCTATGTGGGCTGTGATCAATGGGTGGATATAATTGTCAACATGTTAAGTACATGCACCTTGACTATGGTTGCCATTTTGCATCCCTGAGTTCCAAAAGACGCTCAAGTACATGCACATTTAAATGGCAATGTTGATGTTTGCATGAAAAGTCATTGTGGGTAATTGGAAAAACAAGTGTATGTATGGGAAATCCCAATTTCAGTGTTGACCTTTCAGTAGTACCTGGATACTTAACAGCAAAAGTTGGTCAAACTTTTTTGCTTGTTTATAAAGATAGCTTATAACATCTGACTCTGGCCTGGTTGGCTCTGTGCCACAGTGCAAATCTTTCATGTTGTATAACCCTGCTTATGACTTAAAGCATTGTTATTAACATTGCAGTTTATTATCCAGCATACTCTAATGAACAGTTGCCCAGTACATTTAGTAAGTCATTGGAAATACTTAAAAGCAGAATCATGTATTAATGTGGTACCTGAGCATTGTTAATAAAGATTGCCGTGCCATACATGTCGAGACAAGAACGGACTACTCTGACAATGTGGACAACATGTGTGAACTCTGTGTGTATAATGTACATGTAGGCCATCAGAACATTGGGAAACACTCCAGACTCATGATACACATCACATGGATGCAGATACAAGCACAATATGGTGTTGGATAAAACATGTGAAAAGAAAATAAGCTACTTTATGAAGATGCGTGTACATACAGTAACACATAATGTACATGCATGCTTCAAATTTTATGTTGTGTAGTCATGTCATACTTTTGTTCTGTGGAGCATTAATTGGTCTGTACAAGCTTCAAATTATCTCATTTACAGAGGGGAAGGACCCTTACTTTAAAATACAAAATGCTAACAGATGAGGTTGGAAATTTGGGGGTGACTGTTAATATTGGCTACCTTGACACCTAACTGAATAAGTACGTGGAGTCGTGCATTGTGTTCAAGATGAGTTACTCAATGTTCTGGGTAGCTTGTTCATAGTTCTGTATCCTGGTAAGTACCTACTGAACAGGTGTACATGTATGTGCAAAACAAGACCATAATTATATTGTCAAAGTTTTACCCTGTCCTTTTTATCTGTTACTGATCTTACATGTGAACATAGTGTAAGTAGATTAATATGTTACCATCATCAGGTCTACAAATAATTTTGGAATCCTGCAGTGCAGTGTATTTAAAATAAAAACAAAAACAAAAAAAAACAAAAACTGCACCGAACATTAGTGAGTAATGTCATGACTATGATCGTGGAACTATTTTTTTTTGGGGGGGGGGAGGGGTGTCATGACATGAACATGATGTAAAAAGTGGTCTCTTTCAAGAGATACACTTTAGAGCAGGTACCGCTGTATGTGTTGTTAAGTTTCAGAATACACAGTCCAGGTCTTGACAGGCACATGATATCTGGCTCAGTGAAATGTCTGTGGGTGCAGAAAGTCCTGTTGCCTTTGTAGCATGACACATAGTAGCATGATAAATGTGGGCATTCATTACCAATACCAGTGTCAACAAACTGAAGGTGTAGAAGAATGGGAGATCATAGTTAGCATGATAAATGTGCATTCATCTGAATACACTGCCACATGCAAAAAATTCTTGCTGGATAGAATTGTGTATTCCCATTAAATTCCATTATGATTTTCATGTAACCTTGTGTGACTTGATTATTTTTTAGGCTAACGTAATAAAATCTTCGCAATTATTGAAGATATATGCAAAAATTTACTGTGAAAATTGATGTGGTCCTACAGGCACTAGTTGTCCACGCCACCAAAGGTGGCATAGGGGGACATAGAATTAGTAAGGATAGGGGCCGCTTCTGTCTGTCCGTCCGAGGGCATATCTCTAGAACCTTAAGAGATAGAATAATGAAATTTGTACCAGGAATGCATCATACCATGGGCATGTGTGCTGTGTATTGTTTTTGACCTTGAAAACAGGGCCCAAAAACATCCATTTTCGTGTGTCTGGCAGCATATCTCTAGAACCCTTAGAGATAGAATAATGAAATTTACACCAGAGATGCATCATACGAAGGGCATGTGTGCCATTTATTGCTTTTGACCTTGACCTATTTTCAAGGTCACAAGGCCCAAGAACATATCAATTTTTGTGCATCCAGACATGCTGTATACATTGTGTACCTTTCTTCTGTATATTGTGGCAGGGGATATAGATCCTTTGGATCACTGTGCACTTGTTTTCAAAGCTATAAACATGATTAAGCTGCAAATTACAATAAAAAGCAATGGGATTCCCAAATGTAGCCCTCCTGACGGAAGTCCGCCTTTTCACAACAGGTACATGTATACAGGAACTCCCTGTTCTTGCTCTCCCCTATTAAGTAATCATAACATTTTTATCCTGGTCATAAACTTGTATTCAACTGTTTAGTAATGTACAGAGGTGAAAGATACATTTTGTTCATGCATGTGGATAAATTTCCAGGGAGATACATAAATACTGTTGTCTTGATCTTTTGGAACTCTCAAGGCAAGGTACAAAGGAAATGCCACAGCTTGCATCCATATGCAGTAGGCCCTCTTTTGAGAGACCACCTGTTTTTTTAAGACTACATTCACCAGGTCTCTAAGTCTGATCTTTTTAATGTTATATTACCTCCAATGAGAGACCACCTGCTCTATTTGACCACTTCTAGGCCTGCCCTAGGGGTGATCTTTCAAAAGAGGAACTACTGTACATATATAGATGTATGTTTACTGCCTGCTGGAACATGTTGAGTTGGAAATAATCCAGCTTATAGGTTAATTAGTATTTTAGCTTGTTTTCAACTTTTTTTGTGCTGCCACAGTATTTTTTTTCATGAGTGGTACCAGTATGTCCAAGGTGTCGATACATAATGACATCCAGTGGCTCTTGGTTTGCAGACTCTCTTTGAATATATGACACTTTTGGCAGTTTGGGACATTTTTAGCTCTGCTGACCACGGGTTGCAGAGCTTATGCCGTCACTCATGTCTGTCCGCCCATAAACATTTTGCTTGTGAGTCAAGTTTTCAAGGTAGCTCCATATAACTGTCAGGACTTGTCAAGTGTATGAAAATCTAGGTGGAGTGTGATGTTAATTGGTGGCACCACCTACAGCATCATGCAATATGTGGGTCAAATATGAAAATTTTGTGACCGCTCTAGCATCCTTAATGTTTGATAAATCTTCATGGAATTTAGTGGGATTGTGGAGTTCAAAATCTCAATGTGTATTTTGTTAGTGGCACTACAGTGTACCTGAAATTTGCCAGAAATTATTCAGCAATATATGTTTAAAAATATAAAATTCCATATCTAAAAAAGTGATTGAATTAGATTTGCTAATTTGCAGGATATATGTACCATGCCCAATGCTAGCATGCTATGTAATTAAGTGATTTTGACCTACCTTTGTATGGTCACTAGTCCTGTAATGTTGAAAGACACGAATTTATGATGGCAGGGTGTAGCTTGGACATCAATGGCAGAGAGAATTGAAGTTTCCAGATCAAAATTGCTCTTGATTACATTGTACATAAAACTGTACTTGGTTACCTACTTTTTGGGTCACCATGACCCAATTGGGTGGTTGTTCAAGTTTATTGTTTTTCATTAATAAGGCGAAAAGTTATTACCTGATTTGAACAAACAGACCAAGTATGTAAAGCTGGATGTGGGGCGCACATTTTTGTAACATTTTAAAAAAAAATCTGAGTTGAAGGTCAAGGTCAAATAGCCAGTTAACCCTGGTATATAAACACGTACTAGGGGCCGTTAATTTCAGTCTCTGATGAGACGCGTTAGCATCGAAACCAGTTAGACTTTACACACCTTGGTAGATTGGATCAGTGTTTCATTCGGTCTTGCCCCATCGTATTTGCTTAATTGTTTAAATGCAGAGCCTTAGGGACTAATTGGCCCATTCAGAAGTTTGTCAGGATAATAAGTTTGTATATACACCACATTTGGAAGGTGACCATGACCTACTTTTGCCCTCTGCAACCTCCTTATTTGGAAACACATCTTTGCTCATTTAACATGACAACAAATCCTCAAAATTTCATAATGTTGAATTTTATGTCCGCTCATGCCACGAGACTCTGCCCTGAAGTTGTGCTGCACATACATGATTCTTGACCCTGTTTTCTTAGGTCATGATCTTATGAAAAAATGCCTGTTTGTCCATATTTCAAACAATTATCAACCAATTTGGATGATGATTGGTTGATCAGTTCTATGGGTAGCCGGCTCTAAGGCACAACTTTCCTTTTGATACAAAATATCTGAAAAATGGGAAGATCAAAGTCATATGGCTATATGATGAAAAATGTTCACTTGTCCCATTACCATGATTACTACTGTAAGGCCAATGTTGTGGTGGCAGATAAATCAGTATTCTAAGATGTCAGTAAATCAGAATCGTGTACCTTTTTGTTGTGCTGCAGGATATGTGTCATCTGCATCCCTGGCCTACATAATAATCTCTTGTCGTGCCCAACTTGTCAGAAAAAAAAACCTGCTTCTGTCCATAAGCTGAAGAGTCATCAACAGTTTTGCATGATATGATTATGATCATTGAGATGTTTGGATAGCCTGGCTGTGAATGCACTTTTTTTCTGATGTTCGTTATCTATATTTAAAAAGTATGAAGGTCAGGGTCATGCGTTGTTCAAAAAAAGAATGCTTTACTGTAATTTTTAACTCTTTTTGACTGTTACCACTTATTGTACAACAAAGAGATGCATCTGCTGAATGTATATACATGTAACTGATTAATGTAATGGGTCAAGTTGTCAAAAACATAGTCTGAATGTGGGCAAGGTGAGGCTTCCCCTCAGAAATTGCTTGCTATCAGAGACATCTGTAGATGTAATAATTTCAGTTTCTGTACCCAATCTGCCCAAAAAGTTGAATGGCATAGATCAAGAAGGCCACATTTCCATAAATACAATACATTTTTATTTTACAACAGCTGATGGGCCATGATGTGAATTTCAGTTCCACGTAATAGACTTGCAGGGTCAGAAGTCTTCTTTTTTTTAATTGTGGTTTGTAAAAAGTATATGACTCAAACTGTGTCATCATGCACATGAATTGCTGTGAGGAATTTGCACTGAGGGTCACTGAGTTGTTTTATTTACAAAAATGTGTGAGAGTTAAACCTCCCAGTAGAGATACTCTGCAGGACATGATTGACAATTAAGTGATAATTGGAAGAGGTCAGCATGTCTTGTGGATAGTGTGGCATTCGAATCAATACTTTTTTTTGTTTTCAGTAACGTGTGTAATCATGCAGAAGAATGGAGCCGGCCTCCACACAGCCAGTTCTTGTTTCTGGGACAACTCGACCGATGGTAGGTCATCAATTTAACCTTTTCCTGCTCCAATCTGCTGTGTGTATCTCCTTGTTTGCCTCAGTGTCTTTATTTAGATTTCTGGTCAATAAAACATTATTTTAGGTGAGAATTGTAGATAAAACAATTATGATAGCATGTGCACCAGGTATGCAGCTTTTTTTGACGTGGGTTGGGGGCACAATCGATGCCTATGAAAGTTGTTGGGTCCATGTTAGTTGTGCAGTATGGGTCAGTGGCAAAGGTAAACTGGCACTATAACAAATAATTGACTGCAGTTCAAAACAGAAAACTTTGCAGGATTCTGTGAGTTGTGGGACCTCACGATATTAAACTCCAAGTTCAAAGATTTCAAACAGTCGGACCAAATATCTTACTGGGGCGAATACCAGTCCGTTTTGCTACTGTTAGCACTAAGAGTGACACCAAACCTAAATAAAGAAAAAGATGGGCCTTTTTAAATTGCAATGAGTGCAAATATTTGATATTTATTAACAGAAAGTTCTCTTTACCAATCAATAAATAAAAGAAATCTGGGGCGATTGGATTGTCTGATTCCCCTATCTGTTCTGTGTTGCCGGCATCACGTTGGCTTTGTACCACTACATGAACCACAACTGGTTTCTGTTTGTATGGCTTGATTGTCCACCCTTCTACTAAAATTTCCCTCACTATTAAATCTTGTTCATTTTGGTCAGAAAAAGTGCAGGATAAATTCAGTTTACCATCATCATCAATCTCACTACATGTATCACTGTTGAAGTCCACTTGTCTTGCCATGTGTCTTATGCTTGCTGTATCACAGTTCTGTAGGCTATTGCATGCTAGCTGGGGAAAAGGTTGGAAATTGACATGTCAGCAACAGTTTTGCGCCAGTGACAAGATCTGGCCGAAAGCCTGCGCAAATGGATTGTCAAGGAGGCTCATTTTAAATGCATCAAAATCATCATCCGAAATTAAGATATTTGTGAAAAGTCATGGGATATTATTTCTAAGACATCTGAACCCAAACTCTACGGAAAGTTAGACCCCATAAATCAATAGGACCTTTAATAATAATGATAATAAAAATAATAACAATTATCATTATTATAATAATAACACAACACTCATGTATCATGTTTTAAAGCACCACTTTGACAAAATATATGAACATGCTGAATGTATGAATGATATGGGGAGGAGGATATTGAAGTCTGCTATTGGTTTTTTAAAATGAGCTGGAAAATTTGATGTAAAAATAGCAGAAGTGCATAGACCAATGAGCTGTTTCTGTATGCTTATTACCGAAGATAAGTGTGTATGGCATCATTTATATGGTATTTAAGTGGAAGTTATATACATCTACATGTGTTGATGGAAGACAAGTCACTTCCAAAGTCAGGAGTGTTGTCACCAGATTAAGTTATTACTTGTATGATTGCAGGGAGCTGCACGGTACGGTGGGAAAACAAGACAATGTACTGTATTGTCAGTGTTTTCGGCTTGGCAATCTAAATGTGCTCTTCCACCTTGAAACCAAAGTGAAGTCTGAACCTTGCTGCTTTAGTATCCAGTTTCCAGGGCCTTCAGTTGACACGTCAGGATGGGTCACAGGTCTCTCCTTGTGACTGTCATGTCATTGTTATTATGTCAGGACACTTATGAAAATATTTGCTGTTCTTTCACACTTATAAAATGCATATTGCTCTGTCTGTAGGTGTGTGTATAGGACATACATAAATAGTGCACATAGGTAATACATGCACTGCAGTGCAATCAATCAAATGTGAAGTGTTTATTCCAAAGTTGATGAATAACTTCAGAGTAACATGTAAAGTACACAGGACAGCAGCTATGCTATCTCATGTTACCAAGCTCAAATTTCGAAGTGTTTTATTTATTTACTACGGCAGTTTTGTTTGACTCAAGTTGTGACAAAATGCCACATTTCATCCCACCAAGTGTAACAAGTCCAAGGCCACCATACAGCACACTTGGGTGTTCATCCATTTATTTTATTAGTGACAATTGCCTGCAATAAGGAAACCATACTGGTGTACTCTACAAGGTGGGTGAATAAGGACAATTGATTGTATTTGTTTCCCCCAAGTCTTGCCTCACATTTATTGTGGTATTGCCATCCACCAGACATTTCATGAGATTGTTTTTACGACAGAGGTACTAAGGTTTAACTTTAGGACTTGACAGCCTGACAGTGTTGTCAACCTCTGGGATTAAAGTTGCTGTTCAGGCGGTAATTTGGGTGATTTATGGATTGCATTAACCAATTGTTGACTAGTTAATGACTTTTGGAAATGGAGTGTGTACGGACCGGCTTTGCATTTTTCAAGCTGACCCAATTCCATTATTACCTTCAATGAGCAAAAATGCTGGAAATGATTGGATACCTTGATCTAGCCTGGAAACTGGCTACTTTCAGAAACTAAGTATGTGTCTCATGTCAATCTTAAGTTTATAGATATCATAAATATTGTACAACATTAAAGTGAATGTGCATGGTATATTGTCTCAAGATTCTCCACTCCCAAAGTATCAAATGTTGAAACTTGAACCATGTATGTTGAACTGACTGTACCTGTATTTAGTTTATAATTACATGTTAAGTATGCAGGTCAAATTGTATTGTGTATGCAACACGCACATGTATATGCTGCAGCCATAACTCAATGTAGGCCTAAGTGTACAGGACAATGAAGCAGTACCTAACATACAAGTCTATTTACCCACCCATTGTGCTGAAGAGGAACAGCTTGGCTTTTAGTAATAGTGACTTTATCGAGAAATATCAAGGCTTTATTATATTTACTAGCTTTATTATCAGACATTAAATCATGCATTGATAGCTACTTTTTCAAAGACATTTTTGAAAGATGGATACACAATTTTCCAAATGTCCTCATTTCTTACAGCCCTTGTCGAAAAGCTGTTTGGTCTAAAATAACTTTTCAAAGTTCAGAACCAGAGATCAGAGTTACATTTGAACAGCTGAGAGAAAACCGAAGAACATGACACATAGTTGTGATTTTAGGTAAATTGAAAACCCTGGCCCTCTGTTCCTGGTAAAAAAAAATACATAAATTGAATGACTGTACATGGTATAGAAAAATAAATAGAATGCATGTATAGGTATACAGAAGAATGTTTCCAGTCCAATATATTTGTAAAGTTTTCATCTAAATTTGAAAGTATTTTGCAGTGATGTTCCAAACATTGATTATTATATGTATAGCCCTGGTACATGTATCTATTAAATTTTTCTCAATAATTTTTTTTTTAATATTTCTGAAATGATATTCCAAAACAGTGATAATTTTATGTATGCCCCTGGTCAAAGTTGAGTCTCTGTATAACAGCTGTTGCTAAAGGTGCTTGACTTAAGCCAAGGGTTTATATATGTATACATGTATACGTGTGTCATTGCACACCAAGGGAACAAAGAATATTGTTAATGCTTATTGAACTATGTTTACATGATGCAGCCAACTGTACACAGATAATAGCAAGTCTTTACTGCAAGTTGTACATTATCTGCATGATTTGTATACATGTACTTCAGAAATTGCCTGAACAACATAACTTCAGATATTTCCATGTGGGTCACTGGTATTCCACACTGTACATAGGAACATATTATGGTATGCATGTTTTATTGTTTAGAGTTATAGAATTTGTATGTTGAGAATATTTACATGTTTGAATGATTTATGCACATGTATATTTTGTGGGCTGGTGTCGTTAAATCTTAAGTTTGAACTGCTGGACATCAGTCTTGTTTCAAATCATCTCCATGTAACTTGAATTGTAAAAGACATACCTAATGATAATTTCGAAGGACAGAGTTCTTTTACAAATATTTGAATACAACAAGATCTTAAGTGCAATATAAATTGCAAATCAGATTTTTTGATCCCCAGAAAGGAGCCTGTGTTGATCGACACTTCACACTTTCCTGATATGTTTGCCTAGATGTTTTCAGTTATAGAGTACATGAACAAAACTTTGAAGAAAAAAAAAGTGTTATTGATTTTCTCAGGTTTGTAATCCAGTCCTTGTCAAACTGTTCATAATAAAAGTTTTGACTATAAATGTGATAAGGAAGTTGTGTGTCTTTGTGAGTTTGTGTGGTCGTGGGTGTGCAGAAGTACCATACAAATTCGGGAACTAATTCCTTTCCAGCCCAGCTGGGCTTGTGCTAGGGATTTTATTTTGTTAGCCAACTGGGCTAAAACAGCTCATGTCTTCAAACATGTTGTATTTAATAGGTGGCAGTTGGATGATAAAACAATAACTGATTGTGAAGCTACAGAGTGACAAATTTTTTTTAGTCAACTTGGCTAAAAGGTTGTTGATTCCTTTAGCCAAATTCCACAACCATCAGCCTGTGGCTAATAGCTAGTGCCAGCCCAGTCCATGTTTTGTCCACATATTTATAAAATACCTACATGTAGGACATTTAAGATGCAGACTGTGTTCTCAATTCTTCTGAAAAAGAATTTGAAAATAGGCACACCCAGCCATTTGCTTTGGTCAGACTTGCATGCCTGCTAATTTTTCATGGCAAAGACTATGCCAGAATGGAAGGGTAATATTTTCTCCTCTTCCTTTTTTTGAAATTGTGAATGGACAACTGAGCCTCCATAAAGCTCAGCTGAGCTAAAAAGTGGAGTCTGAGTAATGGAAGTTTATTTCTTATATTTGATTTTCCTCTTACAAAAATTGACAATGAAGTATTCAAAAGATAGAAGTTTATCTTTGGATTATTGCACTTCCAGTTATTTATACTTTCTAATAAACACTTGGACCTCAAATAAACAAAACTAAATTAAGATCAGGATTATTGAATTAACGGGAATGAACAAAAAGGTATTCTAAACCAAGAGGCCCAAGGGCCTGAAGCTCTGCTGGCACTGTGGCTCCACTAAAGTTGCGAGTCCTCAAGTGGCCTCTGAACATATAAAGCTTTTAGTGTCTGATTTGTCCACCAGATGGCACTTGGCTCCACACGCATTGCTTATTTGTGCAATTCCTGTCATGGGTATTGTTGCATGCACCAAAACAACGAGTGAATCCTTAACTTTGTGTCCTCAGTGACCTTGGGACAGAAGATCACTGTCATCCTGATTATGTAATACAAGAAACCCATAGGCCTGGTGCTGTGCTGACACTGGCATTGATGTCCAAGCTACACCCTGCCATTACAAAATCACCTCTTTCAACTTTACAGGCATGGTGACTTCACAAAAATACTTGCTGTCCCACAGTTCCAATTCCTTTCGTACATGCAGGTGCCAAATAGTCTGGTCCAAATCCCACAGAGGTACAGTTTGCTTTTGATGTGGTATAGTTAAACAACAAATATACCAGTCCACTCAAAGGCACTGTCCACACTCCACAGGTACAATGTATAAATAAGAGTCTCCTTGGCAATAACAATGGCTCACAATCCCATTGGCTTGAAGTCGCACAGCTCCTGTCAGATCTCAGAATTCTTCCCGTCAGAAAAGGATCTGCTTTATATATCTAGGCTGAGAGTTCTCACCAGTATTCCAGTTTTCAAACACATGCCAATTCACTGAGACCAGTTAAAGATGCTACAGTCTTTACAAGATTTTCATATTTTGACCCTGATATTGCATAATATTGTAGGTGGTGCCACCAATATCGAAAGGGACTTGGATTTTTATACACCCTATAAGTCATGAAACTTATATTGGGCATGAAACTTGTATTGCGCTAACTTGAAAGTTGTGGACGGTATCACAGTCAAAAGATTTTCACATTTTGACCTGTATATTACATAACACTATAGGGGTTGCTACCAACATTGATGTCGATGAAGAGTTTCATACACTTTAGAACTAATCTATGGGCCTAACTCAAAAATTATGGGAGAGCATTCATGAGATGACCCCTATATTCAAACTGGCCATTTCACATTGACCTTCAACTCGCATTAAAAAATTGTAGGGTTCAAAATGTGTCCCCCACATCCAGCTTTCCATATGTGGTCTGTTTGTTCAAATCGAGCAATAACTTTTCAAGTTATTGAAAAAAGACAACTTTGACAAGTGCCCAACTCCATAATAACTGGGTCACGGTGACCCAAATGTAGGTCACCAAGTACATTTTTATGTATTATATAATCAAGTGGAATTTTGATCTGGAGGCTCAATTCTCTTTGCCATTGATGTCCAAGCTACACCCTGCCATTACAAAATCACCTCTTTCACTTTTACAGGCATGGTGACGTCACAAAATAGGTCAAGGTCACTGATATTATATAACATTCTAGCATAAGAGATGGTCTATATATTCTATAAATTTGGAAACTGTGATCCAATTACTTTTCCAAATATGGAATTTTATATCTTGAAACACATTTTGGCTCATAATTTCCGTCAAATTATAAGTGGTGGCACTAGCATCATTAGCAACTTCGACTTTGACCACCTTCACAACCCCACCAAATTTAAGATCTGCCAAAAATTAAGGTAGACTGTTTACAAGATTTCATATTTTGACCCTTACATTACAGAATATTGTAGGTGGCACCACCAATATCAAGAGGGACCTAGATTTTTATACACCCTATAAGTCCTGAAAGTTATATTGGGTTAGCTTGGAAACTGTGGACGTGATCATGCTCACAACCCAGAAGTTTACGGACGGATGGACAACATGACGGAAGTGTCGAGTATGATACACTTATGTACAAAACCATGACCTATATTCCTAAATATCAAACCCAACAATGACAGCAAAGAGATTCCAGAGTTACCAAAGCATCAACATTCATCTTCCAACACCAATGTGAAGAAAGAAATTTCACTCCTGACTTGAGACAGGGAGTCATCCACAAAAGGCAACTGGTGGTTTTAAACCGGCCCTCTCAACCTTTGAAATATTCTTCATTAATAGTATCATTAGTATTTCCAATTGGGCGGACATGAGCAATCATATAAGCTCTGCGACCTTAGGTCAGCACAGATAAACAGTCAAGCTCCCCCCCCCCCCCATTATAGGAGGGGGGCTTGACTTTTCTGTACACTGTGCATTTTAATTTTTAATGTGGGCAGTTTTTTTTTTCAGATAACCTTGTCTTTGATGCCAATGTGATCAGATTTTTTTCACAACTTGGCTGGGAATCCTTGACAAAGCAGCAGACTTGTAGACTAAAGAAGATTACCTTCAAGCTATAATACATGTAAACTTAATCTTGCTCTGCAATTGTGTGATGGTGTCAGCAGGCTCAAATACTGCCCAAGATAATGTTTATTTACATTTTTTGCACATTCTACCACAACAGTTGACCACTGAAGATCAGATTCCCACAAAAAATGGGAACCACCATATTTGTTTCTACAATGTCAATCTGTAACAAACCAAGACTTACAATAGCTCCTAAGGAAGCTTATTTTTCTGGTAATAACCAGAAACCCACAATGCAGTCAAGTAATAAGACATGGCAGAATGATCAACATTATAGCAATATCCTATTTACAGACACCCTAAAATAACTGAGCAGCAAGTCAGAAGTGGCATTTTTAGTTTGCAGTTCTGGTGCTATCAAAATACAGTTCTTGTACTTCTGGGATAAGAGATTTCTGGTTTTTCATGATTTTCATACTATATTATATTAAACAATGACCCAGTACTTCAAAGGCCAACTCATATGAAGGTAAAAGCTATAACATATATACATGTACCTTGTCAATGTGTTCACTTATGTATGCTAATCAATTTGACAAAGAGTAATTTTCCCAATTTGGGGCTTCTTGGTTTGCTGTGACCCATCTGGCCCAGTAGAATGGGACTCTGGTCATTGGACATGAGTGTAACCATTTATCCATGAATATGATATTGTTCAAAAGTCACTTGTTAATTATTATATTTCTTTTTTGTCATTATCTGCTACATTAAGATGTATGTGACCAGATCAACGCACTTAATAACTGGTTCCCCACAAATACAATTGCACAAAGTTTCAAGTTACTTTTTTTCGCTCTTTGGCTAGACCCCCTACCTATAAGCTCACCAAGGCAGTGGAATAAAAAAAATAAAATAAAATAAAATAAATCACAGTTAGCATGATCCCTGCTGTACGTAAAATTTTATTAAGAGCAAGACATGAAAGCTTTAAGAACCAGATGTGTTGTCAATATCATTCTTTATTTCTTCAGATAATCTTTTGTACCATCAGTTCAATCCTGAAAATTTCTCCATTTGTTGTTACATAGCATGAGAGGAAACTTTTCATTTTATCAATTTTTATTAATCATCCATCCGCTACAGTCAGTCCACATTGTACAATGTACATACAGTGGCACCTGCTGTAAAGAACACCACTCAAGGCAGACCCCTTCACGACACTTGGGCTTATTTTCTAATACATTTACAAGTATTTTAAGACCCCTGCACTATAAGGCACCTTTTGCTAGCAGTGGGGTTGGTCATAAAGTTTCCCCTCGCCAAGCACTTTATTTTTTATGAAAAGTGAAGGAGTTGAATTGTTATAGCACTTTTATGAAGAAAATTGTCTTTGCGACGACACAATATATACTTTATTCACTATTTTATCATGTGGAATTACCTTTCATTTGGTGGCCACTCTGGTCAAGCATCACTACTTTCCATCACAGTTTGACCACCGCGGTCTCTGACATCACAGAAGGGAGCTTCTACAACAACTCTGATTGAAAACACTGACTCGCAGCAGTGAATGTCAGTGTGCTCAAGGCTTACTGGATAAAATGGGGATGCAAAAGGGAAACTGTTCCCGGTTGTCCACTTTGAACTCATCCACCATGGTGAACCAAGGATGGAAGGAGCCATAGGCTACAACAAAGCCATTTTTTTGCAACTGGGACGGAGTGTGCCTAGCACTGATCATGCCAGCTTAGCTGCCATAGAAGATGACCACAGCTGGCGCTTTGGAAGTTAAGACTGGTAAGGGATTCTTTCAAAAGTCTTTGTCGGAAAAATCCTATGCAGGTGACTGGTTAAAGTTACTGTTTCTGAGTACTGCCAGATTATAGCCTGTAATAAGGTGACAGGCCATTTATTTTATCGGTGATTTGCTGGCTTGTGTGCACTTCTCCATTCTTGTCTTCCTTCAGTGACATCTACCCTGTTTTTGCCATACAGTGCTTTATTTTCTCCTATTTTATATGTAAAAGGGGTTCAAAAGGGGCTGCACCCTTGTTCCAAATTGTTTGTTTTATTTAAAATGAAGACCAAGAAGGCAGGCCATCTGATGCGGTTGGGCAGCTTACTCTGCATGCCAAGACAGACAAAACAGTAGCACCTCCTGCTGTGTGGCCTATGTGTATTCAAGCTGTGGTCAAGTGTTTGTGTATTCCCTAGCTTTTGAAGTTTGTGGCATGCTACAGTAGTCATTATTAACCCTTTCCCCCTTAAACCGGCCAAAACCGGCTGGTGGTCAAATGTCGTCTGCTTTAGTGTTTTCAACTGATTTCAACAGTTATGAAAAACAATTTGACGGAGAAATGTACTCGAGACTTATCAAGATCACATGCCCCAGGTCAACAGCTTTCCTTGACATGGGTTGGGCACTAAGTGCCCAACCCATGCCAAGGACAGCTGTTGACTCAGTCTTAATTCAAGGGGGAAAGGGTTAAACCATTTAGACATGCACCCGCCTTACAGATGCTTTTCAATGTGATTCTTTACCTTCACATATCCCAGACCTTGTTATACATCACTAAACACAATAAAACTAAAAGCCTGCTGCACGTAGGACTATGATTTCAAATTCAGCTGGTTTTGAGTTTCCACTGACACTGTCTCAGCATGCAGCATATACATGTACTGCCCCTTTTGCCTATTGGCAAACGTGCAAGATGGCCTGCCGTAAACTTCAACCAGTCACTTATATAGGAATCTTCACAAAATGACTTTTGAAAAGCATTCTTCATCATTCTAAACTTCCCAAGCTCCAGCTTTGGTGATCTTCCATGGCAGCCACGGCATGGTCAGTCCTGGGCACAGACTCAGTCCCAGTTGCACTGGCAAAGACATGCTTTGTCACAGCCTGGTCATGGCTTCTTCCAGTAAGGCTAACTTTCTCTGTCCTTTCCCTTTCTTAACACTCCATCTTCCCCCTTGTCCTCAGTAAGTACCTCTTCAGAAAAGGAACAGCTAAAAGTGGGATCCAGCTCATACTCTGCATTGCTACCACTCATGCTTTCTCTACTGCTATCCTCATTGTACCACATTGACTCCCTTCAGTGATGTCACGACCAAGAGCCCACTTGATGGCCAAAAAGGCGCAAACTTGGCAACTTCGGTCCTGTCATGGGCAACAAAATTTTTTTCCAAATAAATTTATTTTTGTGTGTGAATATGGCAAATTTTCTTCATAAAAGTGCTGTAACACTCCAAGTCCTTTACTTTGAACAAAAAATAAATCTCTCGGCATTTGGGACCTGTAATAAACACCACTGTAGATACATATACATGCATGTCCATAAGATTTCAGATTTCTCACAGCAAAATCAGGTCTTACAGTTTTTGTGTAAGTTGGGAGGGGGCTGTGAAGGATCAAAATCTACCACAGGAAATGGCTCCTCGGCATCATCTTTCTTCTGTACATATGGGGATGGGAAGGGAATATTTGCAGGTCTCAGTTTGCTGCCTGGCTCAGCTATAGATTTACTTGTGGCCTTCCCATACTGTTTCTGCCAGTAGTTGATCTGTGCTTGCTCAGAGTTTGACTTCTTTTTTGTGTGAATCTCCTCTTGAGATGGGTACTCGGGTACATTTCCAGCAGTAGGTGGTGCAGGCAGAGTTAAGGGCACATTGTGTAGGTCTACTCTCTCAAATCGTGGCTTTTTGGGCTGTGGCTTCATAGGAGCACTGCTGTAATGTGCAGGCTGGGGACCTTTTGTCAAGGTTGCTTTTGTCGCATCCTCAGTTGTGACATTAGACTCTTGTGTACTCTGCTGATTACATTGAACTGGTTGAGTATCCATAGGCGGTGGTGGTGGTGGTGGTGGAGGAACTGAGGGGGGTGGCATCTGGCAGGTTGATTGTCCAGTGCCTATACTAACAGACTGTGTTGTTACAGAACCAGAATACACATTTTCAGCACCATAGAAGTCCTGTGTACAACCTTGAGACCAGCCAGGATTTACCTGCATACCTGGATAAAACGCAGCATCAACTGGCTGCTCATAGCACTCCATACCTGTTTGTTGTTGTGGATAAAAAGAACCCAGAATCTGATTATTATTCATAACAGTTGCATGACAAGCTACTGTTTCACCTGCTGGAAAAATAGACTTGTGTTCCAAACCTTTGCCACCAGGTGGCTCCATGGGCAGGGGAATATCAGCCACCTTGCCCACACACAAATCTATGCCTGCTGTGTCCCTTTTTTGATCTACCTGGGCACGTATGGCACTAAGGTTGGCATGTATATTGGATTCTACAGTGTCAGTCGGTACGCTGTAATTGTCTTTCCTTTCATTAACATGACTGTTTGGTTTCTTATCAGATATCTCAGTTTTTGAGGCATAAATATCATTACCAGGTACACGCTTTTCAGGCTTCTTCCACAGTAATTTATTTCTTGAAGTTAAATTGTGCTCCACAGAAGTATGATTCTCCGGTTTCTTCCAAGGTTTTCTCTTATCTTTGAATGAGGGTACAGCTGTAGGCTCATAATATTCCTGTGGTGGTGCAAATTCCTCTGGCCTTTCTTCTCTTGGATCTTTCCTAACACCCCACATGCCACCAGGCAATTCTGCAGTAAAATAAAAAAAAGGAAGAAAAATTAGTGAACCAGGGTCAAACCTGGGCTTCCCATTTGAAACTTGAGGACACAAACACTGCCAATTTGTGGTAATTATGAAGTACCAAAAACATGAGAATGTGATGTTGCAATATTTGTAAGTACCAAAATAAGAAAAGAGAGTATCAAATCTAGTTGTCCTGTAGGTAAACTACCAAAATATCCCACTTGTCAGACAGCAGAACATGACACCACACCAGGAGTGACCATGACAGCTGTAGTTGTAGACATTTGCATGCAACTTTAATTTTGAATCCACTTGATTTTCCAAAATTTGCCAATTTCCATGCATTTAAATTTTGTGCATCAACGACAAGGCCAAAGCAAATACACTCCACTTTTTCAGGGCCACAATTTGGCCTGAGTCAACACCTTTCCTTGGCACTATTTGGACATACTGCATCCAAAGCACACCAAGTAATGCTTTTGACCTGGACTATTATATTCTATGTAATTGTTGGCATGCTGCAACTTGAATGAAAGGTCTTTTTCAGAGAACATGAACCTAGCACCCTTATACTAATTTAAAGCAGTTCGACTTTAGTTGCAGTTGGTACTGAAAGAGCTAAAACAAATGGCAGACCTTTCTGAACTTCAATTGGCAATGCATTCCGGGGTCCAGTGGGGAAGTAGTGGGCAACACACAGACTTTGCCTTTTTGCTTGGATGACAGAATGATGGTACAGTGGTACCTGCTATTTAAGACCACCCATAATGCCAGACAAAAGTGATCACATATAACAGGTGGTCTTTCACTGCAGGTAAGCTAGCAAAGAAATTAAAGGACAGTGTCTTGAAAGGGCGGTCTTAAAATCTAGTGTGGTCTTTTACGAGAGGTGGTCTTTAGAGCAGGTACCACTGTATTCAGTGAATTTTTTTGCAGGTAAAACAAAACTGTACATCTTGGCAAGCCAGAGATGCAATATGCAAAAACTTATCTTCTAAATTTTCTTGATGGTGGGTGAGTGTGCTTTGAATTTTTTCATCTTTTTCAAGAAATTTTCATGCATCTTAATTCAATTCAGTGAGAATTAGCACAAAAAGTGCAAAATTAATTTAGGTTCAAATATTTCTAGAACTGCAGTATGTTTTGTAGTTATTTTGCTGCCACATGCTGTCCATGTTTTTCTTGTTTTTTCTTAAATTCAAGCATGTATTCATGACTGACATGCAGTATCATCTGCACGAGTTTCAACATAAAATACAATGGAGTAGTCTTGCAAGAACAGAAATTATACTACAGTGCAAAAAACATCAAAAACTTTGCTTCAAAATAAGGAGTGCACTACTACATGTATTAGGATTAGAGCATGCATTAGAAATAAAGATTATAAAAGGAGATGGCATCAGAAATGTTACCTTGGTTACAATTCATTTTCAGATTTAGTTTTCTCTATGCACATGGCCACAGTTGCCTTTAAACTGACCAAGCACTACATTTTTATGAAGCAACTGGTTTGGTCTGTTTCATGTAGCAAATTAAATATCCACAGATAACTGCATTTCATAATTTCCAGCAAGAAATATACCTAATGACTACTGGCTCATCAAAGAGTGTCTACTCATGGTCCAAAACATCAATTCATGCACAAAAAAATTTACCTGTTTTGCCTTTATCCCACTCTCGGAGTGGAGCTTTTTCCCGCCATGAGTCATCCCGCAGCAGAAGTTCCGGCTCTGATTGATTATCATGTTTCTCACTCAGTTTGGGCCCAATGATATCATCGTCATCATTCTCTTGGTCTCCTGAGCCTATAAACAGTTACTCCATTACATATTAATGGAAACACAGACCTGCTGATTCCTAACAGTAGAAGTATATGAGGATGACCTGTATTTTTTAAACCTTGACCTTCATGTATATGTGCATAGTGTAAGAACTGGAACACTGCAAAAGTATTATTTTTCCATCATAAATCTTTAAGTTAGGAGGCAATGCAGACTAAGTATACATGTATCCTGTACAGAAAGCTTGACCAGAGGCAAGTACATGTATTTTGTACATAACGAGGTTGCAAATTCAAGTTGAAAGTGAAGGTCATATGCCTATATAAAACTGGGTAGACCTGATCACCAGCAAATGTCATCATTTAACTTGTATGGGAAAATCAGAACAAACAAAGGGGCACCATGATGATAATAAAAAGCAAGTGTGCCAATCTGACATCTTATCCATCACAAACTGCCTGTGTCAGCAACTTTACCTCTGAATGCTGGTCAGCTAAGCTTCCAATGAGATGCTTCTACAGTACAAGTTTCATGATAGTAGCTCAATTTGTTCCAAAGTTATGGTGTCTGAAGGGTAATGGATGGAGGCACATATGCATAGACAAGACAACACTATTGACCAAGGGGGTAAAAATAAAATGCAAAACAAAAACACAGAATAAAAAACAAGAGGACTGTGACAGTCCTGTGCTCAATTGACATGTACATATACCCTTGTGAATTTTTAAGTTTGCGCCCCCCCCCCCCCAAAAAAAATACAAAAATCCAAATGTCAATGGAGCATGACCATTTGAACAAATCTGGTAGAAACCTACCTAAGGTACATTGCGACGAAGTTAGAAGTGAATCTGGTTGAAGATTTTCAAGAAGAGGTCGAAAATGTGAATTAGCATTAGAATGCCCATTGACTTACATGTATAGTAATCAATGGGAAAGATGCATTTACCGATAATTATCTGAATTGAAAAAAATTGTTAAAAATCAGAAATCCACGGCAGTGCCACCTAGTGAACAGTTTGTTTGACCCTTCCACATGGAACATATTCACCAAGTTTCAGCTTAATTTGAGTGACAGTTCTGGAGATGTCGAAAATAGTAAAAACACCCAGAAACTAAAAAAAATAGAAAAATAGCAGCACCACCTGGTGAAAAAATTAAGAACTAGGTGTCCCTGTGTGACATCAAAGCAATTGGATGAGCAGTTTCGGAGAAGAAGATTTTTATGATTTGCGTAAAAAAAAAAAAAAGAAACAAAAAATTTTTAAAAAATCCAAAAATCATTGGAGCATGACTATTTGAATAAACTTGGTAGAGACCCACCCAAGGTACATTGCCACCTACTTTGAAGTCAGTCTGGCTGACAGTTTTGGAGATAAAGTCGATTGCTGACGGCAGAAGAAGGAGCTCTGCAACTGACAAGTCAGCTGAGCTTAAAAATACCCCCCCCCCTCCCCAAAAAAAAAGAAAACAAAAAACAAACAAAAAATTAGCTGCTATGATACAACTTCAAGTTCTTACAGTTCTTTTAAATAACTATGAGTAAACCATAACAAGAGCCCACCAAGTTTTGTAAACACTCAACACGAAAGCTAACCTGGGGCTATTTCCTCAGCAAGTCCTTTCCCATCCTGGACCATCTTCCTCTGTCTAACCTTGGCCAGTCGGGCTGCCATGATGGCCTTCCTCTTCTCTTTCAATTTTTCCATCCTCTGTCGTTGATCCAGTGTCTAAAAACACAAGCACATGTACAATGTAAATGTTGCAAAGCAGAACTCAATGTTTGCCTGCTTCTCTTCATGGTCAATGGGTGGCTGGACAAATGGTGGCTTTAACTTGTAGTCCCTAACATTTGCATATGTAAAGTTTCATCTTGGTGAATTTCCCTCTGCACGCCCTTTATTATGCATTTATAATTTGATGCATATGAGAAATTATTTCAAAATAATACTGTATCCTGTCATCCAAATTGTTACACACATAAAAAAAAAAAAAAAAAGAAACACAAGTAAATTAATTTTCTCCACAATGAAATTTTAATATTTTGAATGAAAATTGCATACAAGATATCAGTAAGCAGTTGACTTACTTTTATTTCAAAGAGGACAGGGTTGAGTGTGACCCACCTGTTCCCTCAGTGAGTGGAGGGCTGACATTTGCTCTTGTCTTGTAGCCTCATCCTTGTTAAACTGGTAGTACCCAACACCATGTGTCCTGATCTCTACAAGTGTAACATCCACACAGCTTGAGCACGTGAAAAATATAATATAATATAATACTATGCATTGCCAAATCAGATATATGTATATTGACTGGAGGTATAAATTCAGGTAATTTGTTCATTCTCTTCTGACAATTGTTGTAATATCACACAAAGTACTCTCATCACAGGTTAACTGAAACAGAACTAATAAGATTTACACATAGGACTTCAAAAAGAAGTTGTTTTCAGCATACTTTTTTTTTGGTGACACAAAAACATACAAGTACATACTGAACCCATACCAGATAAGCAATAGTAGCGAAAAGGGATTAACTCAACATCCTTCCTCTTGTAGAGAAGATGACAAATAAGATTTCACAAAAACACACTAATGCTGCATCAGGTAGGTTTATTGCTCAGGGCTTGCTGTTCTAGAAGTGGCACCTGAAACTGTTGTTTCCAAATGTAACACATTTGGACTGACTGTATTTGCAATTATGAATAGCTTGGGGAAAAATACAACAACTTAATCATGTTCTGAGTCTCAATCACACCACGGAAACTATTACATGTGTTATGGACATCCTGTGCAGTCTAACACTACAGAGGAACAGACTTCTCTGCTTTGCAATCTGTGTTACTTGTGGATTTTTTGTGTCAGCAGATTTCCCCCACTTAAGAATACTTGACATTTGTTAGAAGTTTTGCCAATAATTTCTTATCAAATGAACTAATATTCTCCAGAATAAAGATAGGTCTTTTCACCAATTAAAGGAAAAGAAAAGAAAAAAGTAAAAAAAAAATTTAAAAGAGGGACATAGTGGTTGACAGCAAGTGTGGTGATGATCAGCAGTGTACAAGTCATAATTAACATGGGTTGTTTATTGAGCCAACTGTGGATTAAATTTTTCCTCTACATTTGTGTGTGCATCTTCAGTCTTTAAAACCTGAATATCTAAATCTGCTGGCATAAAAAACATGCAACATTGAAACTTTTACAAAAGGTAGACATTTTAATTTACCCTCTGTAGGTCCTTACCATCAAACTGGACATTAGCATAGTGCACTGGGCCAGCTGGTTTACTGAGTGCTTCCAATTCCTCCTTCTCCCATTTCTCTCTCAGCATTTCCCGGTACATGTCATGAGACATGAGGTCTTTCCTCTCTTCTCCTTTGTCGCTCTGCATATTACTGCTGCAGATAAATTCAGAATGTCAGCATTGTTGTTTACACACATCAACATATGTGGGATGATTGTTAAAAGTTACCAGGAGGTTGCATACCATGAATTTCAAGCAAACAGATCTCTGTTCTTCACAAAATAACATTATGCACATCTCCTTTTCTCTCTACCTTGCGGCCAAGCTGGGTCAGGTTACAAAGCAGTTGATGTATTTCAAGGCCTGTATTCCAGGTAATGCACACAGACTTATCCCTGTCTTCATAGACTGCCCCTGATGCCCCAACAAGCTGTCTCTCATGACAGGTACAAGAGTACAGAAACAACAGCATTTGAGACAGAGGAAAGCGCTTCCTTCCAGTCATGGGAAATATCAACATAAGGACGGTGACATCCAGTGCAGTCTAACACTACAGCAGAACCTGTGCTCAGCTGACCTCACAGACTGTGAATTTCCATTGTAATTCATCAAAAAATCCAAATATCACTGGGACACCACCACTTGAACAAACTTGGCAGAGACCCACCCACGGTACATTGGTGCCAAATTTGACGTGAATCTGGCTGGCAGTTTTGGAGAAGTAAAAAAATGTGAATTGTGGCTGGAGAGACAGACAAGCAAGCCTCCTAAAAGTTCTGCTGACTGACAAGTCTGCCGAGCTTAAAATCTGTATTCAGCATTTTAGATGCTGGAGTGTAGAACAAATGAAACTTTATCTGTGTTTTACAAACCAACTTCATGGGATCACCTGCATGTACAATTTTATGTTTACATTCAACAGGTTTCAAATGGATGGACAAAGAAGTCAAAAATGGGGCAATAGTATGTATTCATATTGAGTGCAGCATTGCACTGCCCCCATCCCACAGCAAGAAACTGGACAGGAACAATGGTAGATCTATGCATTAAGCAGGGCAAAATTAATTTCTCTAATAAAGGTGACAACTGACAATAAGCTTGACATGAGCAATACATTTTTTTTCAAAACAAATAGAAAGCTTAAAATATGTAGATATTGCCATTTGGTAGGGAGAAAAGGTATTATTTCCAGATGGTTAGCTAGCATTCTCTGTTTACATGCCCTCATCATGGCAGATGCATAGTTGGGTTGCCTTGCAACCTTGGCTGGTAGAGCAGGGCTGTAGTTAATAATGATTTATATGAATGTGTCCTATTAATACTTGGAAAAAACAACCTTACAATGATAAAGGAATTATGCATTGCACATTGCCAAATGAGTTGGCATACCTTGACTGAAGAGGAGTATATATGAAGTTATACAGGCCTTAGGGTCAGCTTTGTAAAAATATGGACATGGCTGTTCTATTACTGGAACTGTTCTGTAATACAGAGGACCAGAACAGGGACCCACAGCAGCATAAACAACAAGAGTAAACACATTTTTTAAAGAAGCTTATACCTTTGCTTGTGGCCTAGTTTTTCATCCATTTTAATTAATCCAGGAAGATCCTTCTTCATGCACCTACGAGATCGGCCCAGGGAATCAGTGTAATCCACCCTGTCAAAAAACAAAGGAAAAGGTTTCTAGCATCTAATGTATGTGTGCCAAGGACAGAACAGTTTGACTCTGGTCACACCTGAGTCTTGCAATTTTGTTGCATGTACCAGTTCTTTGTGAAACATATTCAACCTGAAATCAGAAGATTGATGCATTTTGATGAACACATATTAAGCATAGTTTGCTCTAATTCTGTTCCACAGGATTATTTTTACATGAAGAAAAGCAATTTTCAAAGTTGGAAAGTTACATTGCTCTTTATTTAAGTCTGATGTTCTGCACACATCTAGAGAAACACAAATATGCACATGTATGTGCACTACATGTAGGCATCTTTAACATGCAACAAAATGAACTTTAACTTGGACTTTACATTTAGAAAGATACACAATACAGTACATGTAGTTGAAAATCAAATCTGACAGTATGTTTACCTCCCTATCACAATTTATCAACACAGCTTATTTTCATAAATGTTCATGCACCCATAATGATAGTCTATGATGAACATGTACATTATCAATTCAAGACACTTCCTTCTGAACTCTGTTAAGTCTGGTGTTTGTCTTTTAATTTGATGAAGCAAGGAAAAGTGATACATTGGTGACATAATCATACTTACAGCAGTACCTGCTATTTTAGAATGCCCCTACTGACATCGAAAATGATCTTATTGTGCTAATACTCAGGTGGACTTAGACTATACCAAGATTTACCACCTCTAAAAATGATGTCAAAGGTCTTCAAAGAGCAACCTTAAAATACATGCATTGTCTCCAAGGTGGTGATCTTTACTGAGGGCACATGTACCCAGGTACTATAATTACTTGCAAAATGCACACTGTATAGAGTACCCAAGAGCATATTCTTACCACTCCTCCGCCGGATTGTCAGGAGGTGGTACAGCTTCCTCCAGTAGCTTCCTCTCGGCCTCTTCTTCTTTCTGTCTCTCATCTTCCTTTTTCTTTCTTTCTTCCTCTTCAGCCTGCTTTCTATCACTTTCCCTTTTTTCCCAGAATTTATCAATTGCTTTCTTCTCAAAGTCCACCAAATATAACTGGCTGCCATCTTCATCTACAAATGTATATTATATATACATATACACAGTGGTACCCCTCTTATCATTCATGAAAGATGTAATCCAAACTTACTTGTTGATTGGAAGTAGATTAACTTCTCGCAATTTGTCGGACTATTTTTTATTCATCATGAAGGCTCAACAAATTTGAAAAGGAAGTGTTGGAGATCCTTTTGAGATAACAAACTATCCATTACCAGAAGAACTTTAACTTTTAAATTTTCAATTAGGAATTTTACTCCTTAATGAGACTCTCCCACAATAATTCTGCTTTTGAAATCTTCTTGTTTCATAAACATAAAACTTAATCTCTGTAGCACAGTAGATCAACCGGTTTGCATTTCGACACACATGAATAATAATTTAGAAATCACTCATAAAGTTCACTAAAAAATTTTCACACACATCCATTTGTCAAAAATGTCTAGCATGAGTGTTTGGTGCAAAAAAGGAACCAATTCTCAAATACAGAGCATTAGTGCCCCAAGGAAAGCTGTTGACTCAGTCTTAAATCAGTTCCTTAAGGATAACATGTACTGTTAGTATGAAAGCAAAATTGTCAGCTTAGCAGGCCTTCCCATATAATCATCCAATCATTCTTTCACCAGAAAAAAATTGATGTCTGGAGTTTTCTTGTTAGGTATAGCCAGCCAATCAACAACTTTCATGCTTACCTGGAATTATTTTACCTTGAGTCATTTTCTCATACAGCTTTGTTTTTTTCTCAAGGGCATTCCTTAAAAGAACAAAGACAATTGATATTGAACATACAAGTATGATTTGCTTTGTTGGTCTCCGAAATGGATCAGACAATTTGATCCACCTGGTGGATGCATGCCCAATGAAAAGGATGGAAAACTTCTAACACAACACAGTTACTTGGTGACTTTATTTTGAACATGGTTGATGTTCTACTTAACAAAATACATTCTGCTCTCATATACAGTAAAACCTCCCTATACCGAACACCCTTGAGACCGGAAAAAGTGTTTGGTATGGGGAGGTGTTCAGTATAGGGAGGTTTGCTAACATTGGAAGTATATTTTTTTTCGGGACCGAGAAATGGTGTTCAGTATAGAGAAGTGTTCAGTATACAGATGTTCGGTTCGAGAGGTTTTACTGTATTCATTCCATGTGTGTATACTGCACACCAGGACACAGCACTGTAGTTCTAGAAATTTTTGTGCAGCCTTGATTCTGCACAAATTTGACTTTTCTAAAACTTAAATGCACTGAGAAGTTGAGAATGAATGGTAATCTTTCTACACTTCACTTGCAAGTACGCCTCATTATTGTTAAAGCCAATCCAAATGAAAAGAACTTTCCATGTTGCCACCACATGGAATAAGCTATCCTCATAAGTTTCTAAGAGCAGGTGAGTGTGCTGTTAATTCTTTCTGGTTTTTCATTAATTTTCACATATCTTAATTTAGCTCCTCGCCAAGAGTAGCCTCAAAAGTATAAAGCTAAGTTGAGCATGAACATTTCTGGAGCTACTGTAACATTACCTTGATTTGGTCAGGGTATCAATCTCTTCCTGACGCTCTTCAAAATCTCTCTGGGCCCTTTCCAGAACTCCTGCATTTTTCTGGCTCCAGATGCTTGGTTTCTGTCATATTGGGTCAAACAAGAACCATTAATATTATTAGTAAATGAATCAATGGGATTAAGCAGGATCCCCCCCTTTTTTTTTTTTCTTAACTGTACAGCAATCCTTAAAATTGTTCTTGCTGCAGGACCCCTAGTAGTAGCTACCCCCTAGTATTGCAGATATACAAAAACAGTGATAGTTCATCTTTTTTCAGCTCATCCCTTCACATTTTTAACCCACATGAAGGCCCTACTTGCTCATCTATCAGCTCCCACTGAAGGAAGAATTTACAGGTTCACTGGCCATTAAAAGCAAAGCTGTAGCTTAAATACTAGTTAATAAACACAAAAACACCCCACTCATTTGGTCTAGTTTTTTCAGAGGCATGTTAACCTCAAACAATCTTCAGTATACATGTAACTCAAATAATATACTGTAAATGTGTTTACATAGCCCATTGACAGCCTAACCACACTATGTACACAGAATCATTGAATATATTTTGGTGGAATTTAATGCAATTACTACAAGAAATATAAGGTGCTCATGCTATGCTCCAGTAATACTTTTCACTTTATTAAGCCTAAAAGGGGATAGTAGCCTTAGTTTACCACGTTTATTGTGGTATAGCATGACCACCTTAACATGGACACAAGCAAGATAGGTCACCTTTATACACCCGTGACCCAGACATCTAAGATGCAATTCAACAATTTGCCGAGAGTATAATACACAAACATAAACATATACCCCACACATATGCATTAATTTTTTCTCACATATGAACAAATCTAGATGCCAGGTACAAATGATAATGAAGTTCGAGTTCTAGGTCTTTGGATAGTTCTACATTACACACACACACACACGCACGCACGCATGCACGCACGCACACACACACACGCACACACACACACACACACACACACACACATATGAATTTTTATACAAGATAGTATGCCATTCAAGTTCTAGATCTCTCTAGTTAGTTTAGTTTGAACCCATTTCATTACAAATTCAATAGGGGGCAGACAAGACCTGTGCATATTGACCCCTTTAGTTAGTTAAAAACAAACAAACCTCTGTTGTAAATATAGTAACAAGTTTTAAATTACACTATTCTAACTTTTGTAACTGTTACATTACCTCAATAAATATATGTTACAAAACATTGTCAGCAATTTCATAACTAGTGCACATTTGGTCATGGTTGCAAGATAAAAAAGGTTCACCCATCTTTTTTTCAGCATGCTGTTCAATTATATTTTGCACTGCAAACATTTTATAAGACTGTAACCGCAAGTTGCCCTGTATATTACTATGATTACCTTTTGAACTGGTTTTGGTCTGGTGACATTTGAATTGTTTCTTTGGCGTTCTTGTTTTGCTTCCTGTTGCTTGCGGATGAGCTCTGCCTTCAAGTCTACCAGCTGAAAATAAACATATGTGTGACCATGAAGATACTATTTTCTTTTTAATCACAAAGTGGAAACATCAACCTTTGGCACCTATCAATGAGCTGAAATGCAGAATGCACATATCCACTAGACAAAGTATACAAGCTGAACATGTTGAAGTAAAACAAAGTCTGACTTGGTAAAAATTAGCACAGATCACAATCATCACATATACCATGTATACATTTTAGCATTTTCAAATTTATAACTGAGATTTATGGTTTGGTGGAAGTTCTTTATCCACAGACATGAGTCCCAAAATAAAGTTAACAATACTGATCTTTGCATATGTTATACATGTACACATACATGCTCAGTTTTATTTCCTCACCCCTTCCTTTCATTTTTTTATTAATTTGATGTGCACACTATGTTTGTATTGTAGAAAATGACATCCTCCTTGCCACTGCTCGAAGTAAGGTGGCCTATGGGATGGTTCATCTTTCTATAAAGAGCATGAAAAAAAAGAGCAGTAAATGGTGGTGCACACTTCTCATGCATATTGCTATGAAATGATGATAGGTTAATATATGAACAGCTTGTATTTGTCCCTGGATATCATGGAAAAGACTGGAAATACTTGCATGTTATATAAGTTACATGTATGAGCTAAAGTGACACCTGTCTTGAAGGACCACCCACAGGACCTGTGAAAAATGGTCTGTTCCTGCAGGTGGTCCCATGAGGCAAGTAAAATTAAACTAAAATATGCTAATGGGGATGTTGAGACTGGTCTTTTAGAACAGGTGGTCCCTTAGCAGAGGTGGGCTCATAGGCAGATTCTACTGTAACTATTTCTCACTGATGTGTTTGTTTCCCTTTGAAATGATCACATAAGTGGGCCAGATATTCACACATTTGATCTTGATATTTTTAACTGAATTGGGAAGTCATCACTTTTACATATGAAACAGCATATTCTATCTGGAGGTGAGAGGGGTTAGTGAAACAAGATATGTTTGTAAAACATAGATGCCCCCCTCCCTCATTACCCTTGCCCTCGCTACCCTATTGATAGTGGTAGAAGGGGCACTCGTGACCTTACAAAATTAGTGAAGGTTGATCATACATCAATGTCACATATCTTTAAACTTTAACCTAGCCCTTAAAAAAAACGACTAAAAACCTGGGCAATATAAAAGTTATAGCTGAAAAAATAGTCATCATTTAGAAACCATATTCAGCAAAGTGGCTTTATGACCTTGGAACTTATGGCAAGGTCACTCACTTTCACTTGACCTTCTTCAGTTATTGTGCAAAAAAAAAAGAAGTCTACTGTCTGTGTGTGACCCTCAAAACTGGGTCATGGTCACCCATCTACAAACTCAAACTAGCCCTTATAAGCAACCATAAAGCTGTGCAATATAAAAGTGCTACCTCTAAAATGCAAGTTATCATGCAGGAACAGTATTCAACCAAATGGCTCTGTGACCTTTGAAATTAGGTCAAGGTCACCCATCTTCAAACTTGACCTAGACCTGAATACAGACAATTATCCAGTGGAGTATAAAAGTTCTAGTTTAAAAACCTCTTCAGTTATCATGTGGAAACCAAAGTTAACTCAGGTACCAACGTGAGCTTGGAAATTAAATCAAGGTCACCAAACTTTAAACTTCTTCTAGCTCTTAGCAAGAACTATAGACCTGTAAAGTATCCCAGTCCTAACTTAAAAACTTCTTGCGTTCTTGTGCAGAAACCACAGGAAGCATGAAACCATATTCAGTAAAGTGGCTCTGTGACCTTTAAAATGAGGTCAAGGTCATCCATCTTCAAACTTCGCTTAGCCCCAAATATGGACTATAATCCTGTGCAATATAAAAGTCCTAGCTTAAAAACTTCCTCAGTTATTGTGCGGATCCAAAGTTAACTCAGGTACCACTGTGACCTTGGAAATTAGGTCAAGGTCACCCATCTTCAAACTTCGTCTAGCTTTTGATTAGAATGATACACCTGTACAGCATCAAAGTCCTAGCTCAAAAATTCTTGAGTTATTGTGCGGAAACCACAGGAATTCTACAATCTCTCTGTGACCCTGAAAACTGGGTCAAGGTCAGCCATCTTCAAAATCAACCTAGCTCTTACAGAGAACCATAAAGCTGTGCAATATAAGAGTTCTAGCTCCAAGGTATAAGTCATCCTGCAGAAAGCATGAAACCATATTCAGTAAAGTGGCTCTGTGACCTTTAAAATGAGATCAAGGTCATCCATCTTCAAACTTCGCTTAGCCCCATATATGGACTATAATCCTGTGCAATATAAAAGTCCTAGCTTAAAAACCTCTTCAGTTATTGTGTGGAAAGTAAAGTTAACTCAGGTACCACTGTGACCTTGGAAATTAAGTCAAGGTCACCCATCTTCGAACTTCGCCTAGCTTTTGACTAGAATGATACACCTAAACAGTATCAAAGTCCTAGCTCAAAAACTTCTTGAGTTATTGTGCGGAAACCACAGTCTACCGACAGACCGACCGACCGACATGTGCAACGCTATATGCCCCACCTTCTTCGAAGGGGGGCATAATAAGAGAACTCTCCGCAGGGATGGTCACCCAAAAGTTTTCAGATTCAGTTGTTTGTGAATTCTGCAGTAGCATCACCCTTCCCATTGATACTTTGAAGTAATTTTTCTTGTAGAAAATCGCAATCTTTTCTGGCAACCTATCAAACCAAGCAATAATAGGGGTATTTTTTTACTTCAAAATGTACATGCAGTTATGGTTGAAAAGGTGGTAAATCACACTTTCACTGAACTGTTTACCACATGATCCCAGGCTGTTAATTAAAAAAATTATGATGTACATGTATATAAATAAGTTCAAAATGTGAGAGTCCTTTTTAGGAATCTGTTGAATGACCATTCAAAACCAAAAAAAACAAAAAAACAAAAAACCACTATATATTCCTTCAACGCAAAGCATTGACTGAAGGGTCTGCCAGCAAAAACTGCTGCCACCTGCTCAAATTAGGTCATGGTGACACCAATATCTAATCAGTTCATTTTGCCAGGCAAGATTTATAAGCATATTTGCTAAATTTGAGCAAAATGGAGGCATTCTGAAGATATCGTGGTTACTGGTAACGAGAAGGTGCACATCTGGACGGACAGACAACCCAAAAACATAAAAGGTCCCCCCATCGGACACACCCTTAAACAAAATGGAACAAATTTTATTTAGGGATGGTTCAACATTTTGATCATTTTTTAATTGGTGCTTTCAGCACGCGGGGGGAGGGAGGTAAATGGACCTGTACACTTCTACAGATAATGGAAAATGATGGTCATTTGTAACCCAAATTTTGTGGTATTTTGGTATAAATCTTGAAATATCATCATTTTTAAGTACTAAGTTGGGGGAGGGAGGGGGTCATTAAATTCAGTACCCAACGTACTAATTAAAAAATGATGAATAATGTTGAACCATGTTCAGTTTGACAGTCTTCTTTGCACCAAAGTTGCAAAATGAGGCAACAGTACAGGGCTGTTTCTGGTTACAAGCTGCCTGACTTCAATGGTGATTTCCACAGCAATGGACAACACATATATGTACATGTAATTGTATCCCTTTTTCTGACAAGACATTTAAATATGCAATTGCAGCTTTCTCTCTTCCTGGGTACATTTGAACAAGGACAGTATTTTAATATACACATGTACATGTTGATCTGCCAAGCCACATACAAAAAAACATGGTCAAGCAGACTAATCATGCATTGACTGGTAGCAAAAGTTTCATTTGGTACATACATGTACATGGCTTTTACATTAGTTCCAAACATACAGTTTGTAGAATTGTGTAACATAATTTCATGAGATGCTTTTTTTTTTTTTTTTGATTTACTGCTTTATCCAGCTGCATCCATACCATCACTTGTTATCTGTGTCTGTTTGCTTTTGTCCTTAATTTTGCATGAGTTTGTTGCATTCTGTACACCTTTTTTTCATTGGAAGGAAGAAACAAGGAAGGGAGAGAAGAAGAAATGAAATCTGTTGTGTCGACAACATGGAACATTGTACAGTGGTCCCTGTCACCAGAGACCACCCCTACAGCGACAAAAAAAATGGCCTTATGAGACAGGTGGTCTTTCATGACAGGTAAATTAACATGGGAAGTATAGGACTTGGGATTTTGAAAAGTGGTCTGTCATGAGAGGATGGTCTCTCACAACAGGGGTCTGTCGTGACAGGGACTACTGTACATCTTTGAAAAGCATTTTCTAGGAATTTCAAAATTTAATCAAAGGCATGCCTCAATTAAGGATTATTTCAAATAAATCAACTTTGATGTTATTTGCTGAAGTAGGACAACACAGCGGTCAAACATGAAATGCAGATTAATAAACTGCTCAAAGCTATAATTATCACATGTCTGGAGAAAGTGGTCTTGATGGTCAATTACAAATGCATGTATGCATAAAAATTGGAATGGAGGCCCAAACTATCATAGTATGAAGGCAACCAAAATTTTTACCTTAAATGCCCCAGTTAAGCACAATTTTAAGTGCAACTAATTTCATTCAGTATTTGCTACATGCAATATGGCTAATTTAAAATCATGCTTAATCTTTTGTTCAATATTTACAAGCTGTGCAATGGTCAGTCATACATGTAACCTGAAGTTGGAATGACATCTTTAGCTAAAGGAAACCATCAAAACACTGATGTGTGATAAAGAACATATCTGTTTTAGTTTTGGGGGGAGGAGTTAAAATGGCTGTTTAGTTGTCTATCGATCAAAATGAAAGTAAGCACAAATGTGTGAAATACAAATTTTCAAATCAGTAATATTAATTCCACATTGACCTTCCCATTTTGGCTTTTTTTTTGTGGGGGGGGGGGGGGTGAGAGAGGAAAATTATTCATTACCAATATCATATTTATACATAGATATGAGAGTCATGTACATGTATTCATATTACATAACAGTATAACATCATATTTCCAATATGTAATATACATGCTGGGAGGTCAATCTCTCAATGTTAAGTCACTTTAGTTTCTGGGGAAAAGGGGTGGTGATGGGCCAAAATTGAAATACTTCAGTTCTTCTTGTGAGCTTTGAACTTTTGATAGCTTCCCTAACATATAATGTTAAAAAGGAAAATTCCAAATTTTTAAATGATCCTTATTTGCATAGTATTCAATATCTTGCTTACTCCACATGCACATCAGGTGCACAATTCTCTTCAGGGAGAAAGCCTCCATCTTAAAGTAAGAAATTTTCAGGACTTAAAATTTGAAATGGTGTACAAGTTTCCAGTAAATACATGTACACTGCTTTATAAATTATGAATTTTCTCACTTTTACACTTATAGTTTTTTTACAGGTAATATAATGCTATTTTGGTTTAAACATATTTTATTGAAAAAAAAATTAGGAATCAGGGCATAGCCCTATATTAATCAATCTTGCACAAAGAGGACAAGTATTTGGACAGTACACAACAAGGAAGATGATACACTTTCTCTACACACTTGTACGAGATGTAACAATACATAAATGCTATTTTCAATGTGTTATAGGTTTGATTCTTTTAATTTCGGTTCTTATGGGTTACTCAGGATTTACAGGATCCACTGGGAGGCCTGGTTATTACTTTTTTGAAAGAAATATCAGGTTTGAAAGTAGCAATAGCTATGTGTAGATAATCAATGGTTTATTGGTGACAAGCATACTGATTCAATACATACAAAGGTACATGTAAAATATAGCATGCAGATAAAATAACCTTAACTATCACATATAATTACATGAATTATAATACAGTGTACTTTAAAAAGTCAACAGGTATTGAATTCTTCACAGTATAATGGAACAGTCATTGCCAATTTGGGAGTCCATTATAAAATCAAGGTGTATTTAATAACACCATCAGCACAATATAATCTTGTACCAAGAAAGTGACTAATTTATTTCTGTGATGTAGATAAAAACTTATTTGGGATACATTATCTTGGGAAATATTCTTGTAGGTGAGGAAATCTGTGATAAAATGTTGATGTGGGTTAGCCCTATCAAGTATAGGAATTTTACTTCAAAATATCAATAATGGGATTTAAAATGTATTTAATACAAAGAGAAACTTAACAAACCTAATTCTGTAAGCCCATGTACCGTTTGAACACTATCAAGTCCGACATTCTAAGAGCAAAGTCCTATTCCGTACCATTCACTGAAAAACTATATTGTTCTAAATCATAATAGCAAATCAATTTATGAAAGGAACAAATCATATTCATAAAATTTGAAATTTAGAAGAAAGTTTTAGGCATTATTAGCCTTTAAAAATTCGGGTCATCAGCGGGGAACCAGCGCAAGACTTGTTTCGGTGCCATTAATCCCCGGACAAGTCATTCTGCTAACTGGCGGCACCATGTTTGCATTTCCAATACAAACATCCCCAGCTGATGTATTACGGAATAAAGTGAATATGATGTTCCTCAGTTAATAGGCATACTTAAAAACGTAGCCCACATGACATAAATATGATAAAACTACACCTAACACTCATGATTAGGCCTAGCAAAAATGAATAAAATAATAAACCATGCCACACTTACCTACAGCGCCTGGTCTTACAACTCACCCGACGAGGCCTACCTAACGGACTGATCAGATCAAACTGATTAAACCACCCTTTCAACTTCAAAGTTCAAATAAAACGACGTGACGTAAAGGAGTCACGCTATTAATTGCGTCACACCTGAAAACTGGTCAGATCTTCGTAGTCCCGTTTCAGCAATAAAAATAGGCCTATGTATTATAAACTCGCTGTATTTCACAGCCGATGAAATCACTACTAATGGGTAGATCTGTATTAATAACAAATCAATTACACAAGATTTAATGTAATTTTTTAAATTCTAGGTTTAAAAAGCCAAATGAATTAACAAACGGGTCATTAGTGGGAAACCTTGTACTGAAATTACCGTCATGAGGCATTTTAACTCTTAATCTCGAATCGTCTAAGATGCATTACAAGTTAGGGGTTGGGTTGGGTTGGGCGGTGTGTGTGTGGGGGGGGGGGGGGGCACTGTACCTTTTGGAGCAACTATTCATCTATTCATGTACCTTTTTTCTTTCATATTTTAACTAAAACCTTACTAATTATATCTGAAATCTAAATAAATGAGCAGTTCTATGTAGATATATAAATTGCTAAGTAAAGCTAGGAAATAATAATAATAATAATAATGATAATAATAATAATAATAATAATAATAATAATAATAATAATAATAATAATAATAGTAATAATAATAATAATAATAAAATACACATGTCTGATACCCTCTGCGGCTGGGACCCAGCTCGAGGCATTCTCCCAACCCCTAGTAGTTTCTACTCCACACAGAGGAAACCAGGCATGTAAATATTAGACTATAAAATTTATTATTTTAAAAACCTTAATGTTAGTCATGTAGGCCTATCTGGCGCATAAGAAACACATAAGATAAATATAACTATGTAGCATGTAAGAAATTTTTGACATTTAAATTATTTATGATGTAATAGAGAACCATCCTTAGACTACACAGAGTAATTACACAAGTGCATGCACCTCTGTAGAGAGTGAACTATTCTGTTTTTCTCTAAATCCACATACATACATTCAGGCTACAAAATTTTACTGACAATATGCTAATGGACAACTTATTTTTCAATAACTGGCACACATGATATTGGCAATCGCTACATTTTGAGGCAAATACATCAATTTATAAATTCTGCTTGTGAATTTAATTAAATTTTATTTTCATCAAGTACAAGAGTCAGCAAAACAAATACTGAGCCTGTACATGTATTACATGTATTACTTAGTGTAGTCTAAGGATGGTTCAGCACTTTCAAGAGTAGTGGTCATGAGCAAGTGTGGATTGATGTACATATGTTTTCAAAGCATACACTACTTGTAATTTGTTTGTCACCTGACCTATGTACATTAACTTATTATTAATTGAGATAGATGGATATTACAGGGGTTGAAATATTGCCAATCCTTCAGCCCAGAACTGACAGTTTTATGACAGGAGTGACAATTTGTGTGACCTATCAGTCCGTGGACTTACAGGACTTACCAGGAAGCATTTTGACAAAAGATTGGATCAGATGATGGTCCTAACTGTTAAAGATTTCGTCAGTGCATGTTTAATGGTTCAGTATTTTCAGTTTTGTCCAGGAATATGCAGCTAACATTGGCACGGAAAATGTTAGACATTTAAGGTAGCGAGATACAAATCACCCGAAATTTCAGCCAAAAAAATGTTTTTTGATCTTATGTATCTGTCCGGTAAAAATCAATTTCTGCTAAAATTGCAAAACAGAGAAAACGGGGTATTTAGTAGAGCTTCTTGCTGAGCGTTGACAGTCACGCTGACCGTGTTTGTTGTTAGTGTGAGGGGGATGGGCTTAAGAAAGTGGTCACATGACCAGTCGTGGCAACAGCTCGTTTAAAGATGGCCAAGGCTGTGTGAGCTCTACTGATGACGCTGATGCATTAGCGCCGTGGTTCCCAAACCATACGGTTATACATTTTATGCATTAGGTCGCTCTTGTTACATGTACTTTGTGTTTTTTTCTTTATGCTACCTTGAGTTTTTAACATTTAATCCGAAGAAAAGTGTTGAAGACACAGGTACAGTCAGCCAAGATCATGACATGACTGCACGTCCTAATCCTACTTCAAAGGCATTGCTGTTGCAACGCCGTCTTTCAGCACCAACGTGGCAGCGATTGTTTTCTCATCCAAAGAAACCAATAGTTCTAATCAGATTTAATAATTCACGCACAAGTGAGCTTGGGTATGTACAATTCAGATATTACAGTGGGGTCCGACCCGCTAACCCGGTCCCAAAACTATCAATTAGCCTGACTAATCGGGTGGCAATTTGATCAAATATACATTGTAATACGATATTGTTGTATTTGTTGTGGGTAAGTAAAGGTACAACTTACTTCTTGCGACAAAACATCCAGTATTATTTGATCCTTTGAAAGTACCATATACAGGTAGTAGGAGCCTACCTGATAAAACGTTACCATGTTGACCAGTACACTTACATAGAGCACTTACAAAAACCCCATCAAGCCCCTCATCGTATAAAACACTTGCCATGCTTTTAAGATAAGTTGTGATTTTTTTTTTAACAAAGCCTTCAAAACTGCGGCAAGCAAGCTGTGATATCAATGCTACTGAAATATAGCGCGCCATTGTCAAGCAGAGGCCACACGACGATGATTGGCATCTCGCGTCACCACGATTGGCCAATCAAAATGAAGCGTAGCAAAGTGGTACGCTTGACAGGGAAACCATGTTTTGTGATCTGATCGCATATCGCAAATAAACGTGATTAAGCTCTTCAGAAGTAAACAACATGAGTGACAGTTGTCATGTTTGTTCAAACATACTCTGAACTCTTAGTACTATGCAAAAATCCATGAGTGTTTGAGTAAAATTGAGCGAGTTATTGTTCTCAGACCCGGTTCAAAGATGACGAGTGAACCTTTGATTGCCGTTCCTGAACAAAGATGAAAGGCCGTCTACTCGAACTAGTTAATTTTATTTCGCAAAAAATTACCGGCGGATTTCCTTCAAATAAACAGGGCTGGAAAGGTAATTGTGTGGAGTTTAAAAGTGTCCTTTTTATATTTCTCTGCGCCTACTAGTTGTTCTTTTTAACCTTGTATAGAATGTCAATGCTCAATGCATTCAGCTGATTAAGTGATGCCACCATGTTTGAATGCCTGCACTAGTTCACGCAAATAAAATACATACAGCCAAATAAAAGGACACTTTTGAATTTTGATATATTGCCAGTAAAATGGCATACTTGTCACAAGTCTGTAGTATACACGGTCGAGAGAATGTCCTGTGCAGTGATGTAGTTAGGTGTCGTATGTGGTCCACAGTTTCGCCGTATTAGGAGCTCGAAAAATACCATTTTTACGATGTATAAAGTAATTTCAATTCGATGTATTTTGTCACAAACATCTGTATGCACGTCTGCCTACATATAGTACAGAGCTTGAAAAGTCCAAAAATGTATACTTTTACTATGCTCATGTGAACAGCTTAAAAGTTACAGGGCCATAAAGTTGTCCATGCTGATTTGCACCACATTTGACGATATTTGTATTTCGCTACCTTAAACAATACAAGCCCATGGATTTATTGACCAGACTGGACTAACAAGTAAGCATCAGAAAATGTCAGTCCTCTTGACTGGAACTGATCACCTGATGTGATGATCTTCCAGTTGAATATTTCAACCCTTGTAATAGTATGCGCACGATGTACCATAAATAATAATCCATCCATCCATACATACATAGTGAGTGAATTGTCCATTTTTTTACCTTTTCAAAATCGGTAGGCCTGCTGGCACTGCCAGTATGGGCCTATGGCAATACTATTAGTAGTACCTGTTTTCAATTTCAGTCCAGACTCTCAGTCAGAGAGACTTGCCAGTCTACAACCGACCATACTCACCGAACTGGCATTTACTTGAATCTTCTTTTTGCCTGTTTCCTCCATACTTCACTCATGAAAATAATCAGCGAAAGCTATACGCAATGACAACAGAAATTGGGAGTTACACATGTACATACTAGTACATGGGCATCACATCTTGACCACTAACTGGGTCTGACGGTCTGTAAATTTCCGGTACAGGGATCTTCGGGTATATTTACTAAGAGTGGAATTCCTGTTGAAAACCGAAACGAGCATAGTTGAGCTGCTGTTCCAACAACAAAGACTGAGAGACCGCTTGATATTCCGGCCGGCTACAGTACGTTGTCATTGCATGTTACCTTGGAGGGATCATTGCACTTAATTTACAGAGTCAAAGTTGGCATGTGAAAAGCTTGAAGGCTAGATTGTCATGCTTGTATCGCCATACATGCCCAACATTGTTTCCCTTTTTTGGATGGTGTTAGCTTAACACATTGAATTTTCATAATGTGTTGATCCATAGCCAAAACACTAATACTTGTCATGACAAGCAGTAAGTGAAGACAGGTGGTACAGGAAAGTTAATAATGAGGTAGTTAAGGAAAAATGAATTTAATCATAAGATAAATTATTATCATCATCATTATTATTATCATTATTATTATTATTATCATTATTATTATTATTATCATTATTATTATTATTATTATTATTATTATTATTATTATTATTATTATTATCATTATTATTATTATTATTATTGTTGTTGTTTTGTTGTTGTTGTTATTATTATTGTTATTATTATTATTATTATTATCATTATTATTATTATTATTATTATTATTATTATTATTATTTAAGAACAAGAAATTCTTAGATATGTTCATTGTTTTAGTGAACACTACAATTAATCTTTGTGTTCACAAAAGAAATAACTGTGTGTTGTTTTCTCCTTTGATTCAATGAAAAATCCCCTAAACACAATAGTTTTTATCTGCAATTTTGACAAAACATTTTTCAAAATAATTGTAACCTTCGAATTTTCCCCCAATTGGACTGCTAATTTCATTGTTTATTTTATATTTTTGGCCATTTTGACAAAATCATTTTTCGCAATAATTTTAACCTTTGATTGATCCCGGAATCCCACCCACCCACCCACCCACACACACACACACACACACACACACACACACACACACACACACACACACACAACCCTCACTTATTCACTACAATTTATGGACTCGGGACTCAGGAACATTTTATTTGACCAAAGGAAAGATATAATAAGTACAAATGGGATAATAGTAGATATGCATATGGAATTAATCCCGCTCCAACTGCATACCTGATTGTGTAGTCTCGCTTGGTGAAATATGGCGAGATACGGGTCTGTACCTGTGGGGGACAAGCGGGAAACTACTAATATTTTGGAACTACAGAATACTTATTCAAGGCATGTGGAAGTTGCTTGGGAAGTACTAGAAGAATACCAGTTTGGCATTTGTGAACTTAAATTTTTCAAATAAACGCTAATTTTGTGAGAAATGAGCATATGGTCTTTCTGTGACAGTGATGCGGCATGCACGTCCCCCGTGATCGCCAGGCGTCAAGCCCATGCTTTGTGGCGGGAAATTAATGTACATAGGCCTACTGCGTATTAAAGATAATCAAAAGATAAGAAAGATATGACAACTGAGGGAAAAGCAACATTATGAGATCAGGGAGACCCACAGTAAGATCTCTGACAGATCGCTATCATGTGTACCACCCTATGACAATTTATAATTACAATGTGAGTGATCATGAACGACAAATTTATCAAAGCATGTAAACTGATTAAATTATATAAATTATCTCTCTTATGTTGCAAGTATTAAAGTTCGGTATGTGGCAGGACATTTAATAATTCATAATATAATATTTCTTTACATATTGAGAAAAACCGGAATAACTATGATGAGTATATACCTTCTCCCTTAAAACTTAAGGCGTTTCATTCAGGATACGTGTAATTTCGTGTCTCAAACAATATCTAGGAAAGATATGTTGAGTACGCGTTACAAAAAACTTTTTCTTCTTTTATTATGCTCATGTATTTGGGTGGTTGGCGTAATTTGTATATAACGAAAGTAAGCAGGGACCGTATCATTTGGTAATTTATAATAGATTTTTAAGATTTTTAAATTGTAAATATCTTCGACTTTCAATAAATTTCTCGATTTAATAATTGGTTCAGTATGGGTATTGTACTTACTGCGATTAATTACTCCAACAGCTTTTTAAAAAATCTCAACAAGTCTTTCAAATTTGTGTCCCCAAGCAAGAAAGCAATAATTAAAACGTGGAAGAATAAGTGAATTATAAAAAGTTTGCACAGTATGTGTGGGAGTACAGTTTTTAAATCTTCATTATGCCAATGGTCTGAGAAATTTTGGACGCTACTTTTTGGATATGACTGTTCCAGTCAATACGCCTATCTAATTCAAGTCCAAGAAAATTAAAATTATCTACGCATGCTATTGATACATTATCAATTTGAAGTTTTAGAATATTTAAGATCTATGTGGTAGATAAAAGACCATAATTTTTTTTTTTTAATATTCAGAGACAACCTGTTCACCTTTAATCATGTGCTTATTTTTTCAGTTCAATTTTAATACATTGCAAAACATACTCATCTGATCTTACTAAGCTTGGATGACTCAATGCAGTAAATGAAGTAGTGTCGTCAGCATATACTATGAATTTGAAAAAGGAAGAAGCTGCTGTTATATCACTTATATAAATTAGAAAGAGTAAAGGACCTAAAATATATCCTTCAGGAACACCAGTTTGAATATTTAAAAGCACAGATTTATGCCCTCAAAAATTGCATATTGTTTTTGTATTTGTTAAATAACTCTGGAAAAGTTCTAGGGCCTTACCCTTTATACCAAAAAACTTAATTTATGGAGCAAAATATCATGGTCTAAGGTATCAAAGGCCAAAGATAGATCCATAAATATCGTTATCGGAATTTCTCCTTCATCCATGTCAAGTACAACTCCATCAATAAGTTCTAAAGCCGCAAGTTCTGTAGAATGCATTTCACGAAAACCAGTTTGACTACTTAATACAGAATGAAACTTTAAATATTTATAAATGTGACTATAAACTACTCTTTCAAATATTCAGAGATTGCGGGTAGAACGGAAATGGGATGATAGTTGTCAAGGAGGGAAGCATAATCTTTTTGAAAGGTAGTGACTACTTTACCTGTTTTTAGTAGGACGGGAAGTATACCAGTTGAAAGTTATTGATTTATAACCAATGTAATTGATTTGGTTGTTTCAGCTTTGACTTCTTTTTTTTTTTTTTTTTTTGTAAGTTGTTAGATAGTTTATCATAACCAAAACTATGTTTTGGTTTAAGAAAATTGACAATATCTTCAACAGTTTCCTCAGTGACAAAGGTGAATGCAAATCTGTGGCGTTCAGGGCTTTTCACATAATCTTTTAATGAACGACTTTCCGGTGATGTAATCTTTGAGGCTAAATTAGGTACACCACCTCCCCCCACCCCCATTCTGATTTGCTTACTTTTGACATTAAAAAATTTTGATAAATTATAAATTATAAACATTCTTTTACATGTAAAGAGAATTGTGGCTGCCATCTAGTGCTCATCGTCCAGACTCTTCCTATTACTAGTATTAACTGTGCTTCTTCTCGTCTGAACGAGCTGGTATTATGCACCTCTCATTGCGCAAGGCAGTTCGCAGGTGGACATTCCGTGTAATTTCGCATTTTACTATGCGCTGTCAACATGGCGCACCAGATAAAAGGGTTGTGATGCTGCTTGTCAACAAAATTAATTACAGGACGTAAACGATGCGGATTTAGAGTTGTAAGTAGTAGCAAATAGCATTAGTAATGTTTTAAGCTTGCTAAGGTCCTATGGTTTACTTCATTAGATGAGCAATCTTCACGAAGTGCGATTGCAGCCTGTGGATAACCTCATGTCAACTTAACAGTTGAATACACCAGTGACCGTGTGCACAGTCTTCACAACTGCTTCTGATGTGTGTAATGCCGAAGCCCGGTGTTATGGAAAAGTTTTGACCCGGTCCAAGGAGAAAACATAATATTGACAACAGCTGGCAACATCTTGGCTCCTACATCCACAAATACTAGCACATGTACAGAAACGACGAGATTTTACAGGAGACAGCATCCCATGTGATGACATTGCCATTGGTGAAGGGGTTGCACCACACTATCATTGGCACATGATAGACTATGGCTATTGCTGTTTACAGCAGCTTGGTGTTGTATTTTACCTCAGTTAAAGCTTGATGAAAGATGAGGAAAATGTTTCATCATTGAAATGGTGAAATTTTTTGCATACTTTGAATACAAATACTTTGAATATCAGATTCCATGTTTCCCAGGGGCCGGGCTGGCCCAGGCATATATCCAGATGTGGTTGGTTGATGACCACCCATCTTCCCAAATAATGTCCAACCAGTCAATGTTTTTTGTCTTTATTTTGCTACAAAAATCTCTAGTTAGATTATGGATTACTTGAACTGATTATCAATTACTGTAACAGGCCTACTGACTAGCACGGCAAGGCATATCATTCACTGACTGCAATCCTGTTTGTGACCACAGTAGACCTATCGCAAGAAGACTTGGGACAGTTTTAGATCAACTTTGGCTAAAGACAAGCATTTCATTCATTTGCTTACAAGTGAATGCTGTCTCATTTTGTGAAAATCAAAAGTTCTGATTTTGAACATTGGGATGTAGAATTTGTAGTTATCGTGACACGTTTAAGTTGGAGGACATTAATCTTCTCATTAATTCGCTTGTTTTGAATTTCCTGAATGACCTGGTGATGCACAGGTTAAAAGTACCTTATAAGCTTATGGTGAAATTATTAGATTTCAGACATTCCTTGGAATCGTGTCCTGATTTTCAAAAGTGAAAAGTACAGCATGCATTATTAGAAACTTTTGCAGAGGAACTAGGAACTATCCCAGGTTGCAATATCAGTTGTTAAATTTAGTGTCCATGTACTTCAGATTAGTTATTTTCCACTTTAGTATTGTACCCATTGGTGCTGTTGTCTTCTTCATGTGCCATATTGGTATATTAGTATTTCTGGTTCTCGTTAGATGGCACTCCTGGCAATGCATCATCACTCACTTCAAGTTGGGCATGAATGCCACGGATCACAAACAGTCCTCACTAGCTCAGGCAGTAAGAGATGAGGGCTATGGGAAAGGGTTCCATCATGTGTGGGTTCTACTCCCACACAGGGTAGCAGAAGAGGTAGCCCGAAGGGGTGTGTGGGGGGAACCTCCCACCAAAGAAAAGGGCCATTTTTGGTAAAAGAAAATAAAATTCAAAGCTCAAAGCTGTGGCCTATATGTTAACTCCAAGTCATATTTGTTAACTTTGTCACAATTACTAGGATGGATTTTTGTCACATTTGACAAAGAAAAGTATCTTTATATGGGTTCACAGGTGAGAATTGGTCGCCGGTCAATTGGCTACTTTCAGCCAATTTTGGTATTTGAAACAATTTTAGAGTCTTGGTCTGAAAGTGTGAAGTTGCTAGACACAAAAGGGTATTGCATGTATGATGAGTTACTATTTGCAATGTAAGTGTTCTCATTCTTGGGATTGAATGGACTGATTTTATTTCTTGATCACTGTAACCTACATAAATACATATTTGTCAGTTGTTGTGACCTATATTTGACAGCACATATTATGCAATGTATATTTCATGACTCTGGGTAGAAAAGTATCTGGATCAATTTAATTCAAGTATGCCACAAAGTACACTATTTAAGACTAAGATGAGCTAATTAGATTTGTGAGGTGAAAGTACACCTGGGAGAGACATGCCAGCAACAGGTGCACACACTTCCAATAATTTCCTTATCTTTGAATTTTAGGAATATATTTCAGTAGTTACAACATTTATATTTCATTGATCTGGTTTTTGCATATCAGAAGAGTTTGTTTCAAAAATTATTTTAACCCTTAAAGGGTCGGGTTAATTTTTGTACCATTGAAAATAAAAGTAACAATTTTCATTGAACACAGTGCTCCAGGAATAGCTTTCTTTGTAGCATGCCAAAAGTATATATCATTGTGATACCCGGAATGCCAAGTTTCATTATGTGCAATAAATTGCTAATAGTCAAGTGACTGGTTACCATGGCAACCACTTTAATCACTAGTTAATGGCAAAAAATCATTTGAAATCTGCTAAATAAGAGAACAAAGTATCGCCTCATTTTATGTGAAGCACCCTTTTCTCCACATATGCATGGTATTCGTATAACTAGAGAAATAAACTTTCAGTAAACTTTGAAAATAAAACATAGATCACATGACCTGTTTCCATAGCAACTGTTAAAATATTGCTTGTACTTGGCTAAAAACCAGAAAAACTACATTTTTACATAAGTCTGCAGAACCGGCAACAGGCAGTTACTTTGCATGACAAAATTAGTCACCATAACTATTCATAGATTATGTTCCAGGTTAAATATTATGTAAGAAAATGACTGAAATAAAACAACACTGCAGTATTTTTATGGAAAATTTGTGGTTTTCCCCCATTTTAATATGTTGCCATGGAAACAAAGCGTGGTTTGATCCATAATCATATGTGCAGGCCTTATACTGATATGTAGTTTGCAAATCTGGATGACACCATGCATGTATACAGTGTACATGCAATAACAGAGTCGTCAATTCCAGTGCAAAAGGCAAAGTATGCCCTCCCTATTGGCTGCCTATCACCGTCTTTGAGACTGACAACAGTATTTATCATGTATCTGCAACCATGCTCCTCCTCCTCTGTGGGCTCCAGCCTCATTATAAACAAAATACTTACATCCTCACACCCAACATCGACTTCACTGTCCCCCTCCTCTACATAATCCCACCCTGCCAACTCCTGACTAAGGTTAATAGCCTCAGCACTTTTATATAATTGACGGACACCTGCAGCTGAACTGGTGCTGGATGCTGCCCTCTTCATGACCCCACGCACCTCAAGGGAATCACCGGGGAATCCCCTTAATGACAAGCAGGGACGCTAGAGGGAGTGGTAAACATGAATAGATCGATGTGCTTCTTGGGGGAAACACAACAGCTGTCTGTGTACAGTTTGGTGATGATTTATGGGTTGTTTACACAAGTAAGGCTAAGCTAGTGTGAGCCCAGCATAAAATCACGTGATTACCGGTCGTTAACAACCGGTCTGACCGTTTAAGGGTTAAGGCAAGAAATAAAAAATAAAAAAAAGATTTTGTGATGGGAATTTGGTAATGATACTGTATGTTAAGTATGTTTATAATAACCCATGTGCGAGTATACAAGAACAATGGTTTAATTGGCCTGTTAATAACTGAGTACACAAGTCACGCCCAAATGGTCTTGCCTAATGTCCTGCAAGGGTGTGGGCATTTACAGAGAAATGCCCTAGGAAGATGCGCATTTTCTCTCAAAACTGCCCACAGAAACCAGGGATGTTTTGTATGAAAAGTGTTGAAAAGAAAGTTTTTCATTTACACTTAGTGCTTTACATACTTCAATTCTGAAATGCTTGATCAAAGGTCGAATATACATTTTATTCAAATTTATCAAAGCTTGCCAGACTTTCTATTGTTCTACCTATTCACTCATGCATTTCATGCACATACACTATTTGCACACAGGTTTCAAACTACATGTATGCAAGTTCAATGATAATAATTGTGCCAGTAATTCTCTCTCTCTGTATATAGATGTACATATGGTGTGTGTGTATATGTTTTTTCTTCTTCATGTTGCAGTGATAGTCAGAAAGAAGAAGGGCTGAGTGCCCTAGCAGAGAAATGGATCAAAGTCCCATGATGAATGTGACATTGGGAAATCCAAACATGCCAAACAGTTTAGCCAGTACCACTGTGGTTGCAGGAGTGGCAAAACCCCAAAGTTTGGCTGATTCTGTGAAAAACATACAGAGTCGTATTGCGGTATGATACTTTATATTTAACATTTGCCATTCAGGGCAAGATCAATTTTCAAAAATCCACATGCCCATAGGGCTTTGGAAATTGAACATTACCATCCCATTTAACTTTTGCCATACAAGACAAGATAAGTTTTGAAAAGTCTACATGTGTATAGGGCTAATTAGGTATTGAAAATCACTAGCCCCCTTAGAAAACAGCTTGCCCCCAAAGCTACTAGACAATGAAAATTAATTTTGTAATATGAAAAGAACAGGTGTACTTATTCATTTTTTATCAAGACCTCATAACAAATTACCTTGATATTTTGGTTGTCCCCATGTTCTGACTCATTTGTCCATCCATCCAGAAATCCCATTTGTAAAAGCAAATTTCTGATTGCCCCCAGGGCTAGTGCTTTGAAAATTTTACTTTCCCTGATTGACTTAGTAGCTGTTTAGCTTTTGAACAGGTTTATAATCACTTTGTAAGAAAAATTGACATTGCAACAGTATCTTATTGCTGTGGATTTTTTTTATTTTTGGCATTGTGATATACTGCTTTTAGATACTAGGTCCAGGACCACACACTCCAAAACAGAAGGAAGACTTGATGAAACTCAACCAGCTGCTAGCCAAAGCTCAGCAAAACCCCCATGTATGTATAACACATGTAACATCTAAAGGTATGGACTAACAAGTTCAACCAAATATGCAACACTGCTTTTTAGCTCAGCTGACTTGTCCGTCAGCTGACCTAATAGGATGATCTGTGTCTGTCCGTCCATGATTCATATTTTCGACTTCTCCAAAAGCGTCAGCCAGATTCACTTCAAACTTGGTAGCAGTGTACCTTGGGTGAGTCTCTACCAAGTTTGTTCAAATGGTCACACCTCACTGATTTTTGGATTTTTGATGATTTTTTGGGGGGCAAATCTTAAAAAATCTTGTCCGAAACCGCTCACCTAATTGCTTTGATGTCACACAGGAACACTCCTAGGGAATGTTAGTTCTTAATTTGTTCACCACGTGCAGCTGCAATTTTTTTTTTGTAAGACTAACCTTTGTGCTGCTCAGCATTTTAGGAAGATATAGGAGAAGCATTTGTAGGCATATCTCGGGCTTCACAGTGTGATGCAAACCAAGACAGAGATTGTGTGTTCATTGTAGGATATTAATAATTGTAATATATAATTTACAGTGATGCTACAAGAGTGGAGGGATAATGGGCATATGATACAGAATAAGGATACAAGAATTGCTGATACCAATAATATGTAGCACAGGAACAGGCACTTCTAAATTCAGATTTCTACTTGTAAATTACACACATGTACTCCACTTCAAAAGTATAAGTGCAGTGGTGCTTTCTGTATAGAATCACCCCCTACTGCTTGGTAAATGTGATTTGATAGGGTGATCTTAAAATATATTTTAAAAGAACCCAAATGCATGCACAGAGTGTCTATGGAGGTCATTATAACAGGTTCCACTGCACATCCACTATAAAACTGTCATCTGCATATAAAAAGCTTAAAAGAGAAAGTTTTCAATGAGATCTCTATTTATATTGGCTAATACATGCACGCTGATAATCATACCAAATAAGTGACAGTCAAATAGAGCCACTTTGATATTTACAAATTATTATCATCAACAAAACACAAGGTTTGGCATATGAACATTTCATGATATCACCCTCTCCCCAATAAAATGGTATGGTATAGGAAATATGACCTGGAGAAGCTAAAACTTAATGGGGGGGGGGGGGGAGGGTCAATATCAAGGTCACAGTGACCTAACTTTGGTCCATGACACACCTCTGTCCTACAAGTTAACATTGATACACCAAATTTGGTGTAGGTACATGTAGGGAAACATAAAAAAAACCTAGCAATGTCAAAACAGTTCCATATGGGATGATACATCATTTATAGAATTATGGATTGCAGGTGGGAGAACATGGCAGTCTTGTGTTGACATTGTCATGGACAGATAAAACACGTTTAATTTAGTGCTTTATGGCAAAAATGTCTGTCAACACAGTTGCTGTTACTGTTACAGTTCTTGTCAGGTTAGTCAGAGGCCAAATATTTTAAAATGTCATGTACATGTCCCCACACAGTATCATGATTGTTGTACATAATTATACTCTTGTCAGATTTAACCAAGTAACTGTAGCGCAAGCAAAGTTGACCAATGCAAGGAATTAGTACGTAGAAATTGGTAGTTTGAGGATACATAGAATGCAAATAAGATTGACTGTTTGTGTAACAGGCTGTTGTAACGTCGGCCTTGCCCACTGTGTTACCCCAATCTCAACAAGCCATGGCTGGGTCCTCATCTGGCATGCGTGGAGGAACACATCCTGTGCCAGGCTATGGGCTGGAGAACAAGGTACTAGACAAGCGGCGCCTGTCAGAACTGGTCAAAGAAGTGGACCCATTAGAGCAACTAGATGAGGATGTAGAAGAGGTATGAATAGCCTTGGCCTCTGCTACTTTTTTTTCTTTCTTTTTCTTCTTCCTCTTTTTTTTTTTTTATTTTTGATTGATTGACTTTTATAAAAAGATGGATCTAATAATATTCCTGTTTAATGGGCAATATAAACAATACACATATACTAAATTGAAAAAATTGATAGCAGGTATAAGCACATGTACAATTATAGCTTATCATTTTTGTCCATGATGAGTCAATACAGTTTCTGGGAGAGAGCAGTTATGTTGTCAATGTAATTTGTCATGTGACTTACTAAGCATATGCGTTAGTCCGGAATAGATAGTATATTTATGCAAAATATTTTTACTTTGATTCTTTGAAATCAAAGTTACAAGTTTTCTGCTTGCAGCAAACCTGTCCCCAGTTACTTTGGCATATGTCATGGCCTCACTAAGCATAAGGAATGATTGCTTTTGAAACCAACCAATATTGTTGTATAGTAATCTTAAATCTATGTGAAATGACTGTGATGTATTGTTTTTCAGATGTTGGTGCAGATAGCAGATGATTTCATAGACAATGTGGTGACAGCAGCATGCCTCCTTGCCAAGCACAGGAAGTCAAACTCACTGGAGGTCAAAGATGTTAAGCTGCATCTAGGTCAGTACTTTTAAGGACACAGAATGTTTATTCGGTTCTAAAGTACACAGACTTAAGTTTTTTTTCAACTCTTGGTCTTGAAAGGGACAGAGATGTCATATTACATGTATATGCAGACAAAATTTTATAGGTGTTTCCCATCAGTGACAGTGAAGCAACAATTTCCTTTGTGTTGCATAGAGCAATTATATAGTGTGTACCTGTTAGTATTTCTACCCTAACTCCAAAGGGTTTTAGGTGGAAACACACTGCAGCATCACAGAAAGCAGTCAGTTGTAATGATCCTTCTTTGACCATATCGAGACTGACAGCATGAAATAAACTACATGTGACTGTCTGTTGCTGGGTCAAATATGGCAAAAATAGAACTTGATTTTATGATTTGATATAATTTATGCCATGAATGAAAGTACTTTTTTACAGAGAGGAACTGGAACATGTGGATTCCTGGTTTTGGTGTGGATGATGTCAGACCGTACAAGAAACCCACCACAGAAGCACATAAGCAGGTGAGACTGTATGGCAGCTGGCTCTCTACTGCACATATTTACCTGTTTGTGGAGGAACTTGTGCAGATTGATGTTATCATTTTCTTTTGCACAGCAGATTTAATGTCCAAAATGTACATTGTGTATGGTTGTAGATAGTAAAAAATGAAGGGCTACTCAGTTCGTAATCTGCTTCTACAAATTGTATATATTACTCACTTCATTGGACTAGCAGGCAAAAAGAAACAGGTGATGACAACCTTTTGTAAAGACAAGGAAATTAAATTTGTGCATTTTGTAGCAAGCTTCTGTCCATGTAATGGAATTAAACACTTTAAAGCCTTTTATAACAAGTGATAGATAAAGCATTTAATCAGTTTGTTGTCCAGTAGTAAAAATATAATATTACAATTTTTTCATATTAGTTGTGCATTTTAATTTGAAAATTTCATAATCTTGCCATGTTTGGGTTGCCAGTTAAACACAACTTTTGCATATCTTGCAAACCACAGTAACTGTTTTAGCTGATGTGCAATTTAGCCTCCTTTACATAATTGTTTGTATGTTTCTATACATTTACATATTGATCTTTTGCATTTCAGAGAATGGCATTGATCAAGAAGACTCTCAAAAAATATTGAAGAGTACCTGTGCCAAAATACCTGGTAGTTAGCACCACCTGGTGTTGGACTCCATCACTACAACTCCATTCCAGAGAGACATTATTCAGCTGCTAATGATGTGTACTGCCTGTCCACATGAAAAGTGTGCAAGTGACACAGAAATGATTGTATGATATTTCTGTGTACTGCCAGCAAAAGTGTGTGTGAGTGAGACAACATTGATACCATAGTGTTGCTATGTATTGCCCATTGTAAACTCTATTCTTTTGCACTTTTTCTTCAGACTAAAATGAAACCCTGTGAATTAAAAGATACATGAACATTGTGGCAGGTTTTGCAGAAATTTCGACCCAAGCTATATCAATATTGCCACAGAGACTCCAACCCTCCTGACTTGGGCGGGAAATCTCCCGCATTCTTATCATGAAAGTCAATCAAATTTTACAACCTCCCACCTGATTGACAGTTCTCCCCCTAGTAAGTAAATGGGGCTCCCGCTGACAACAGCTGTTTTCATAATTATCTACCGTTTGCGGCTGTAAAAGGTGGAGTCTCTGTAGCCATTCATTGCCTGGAAACCAGGCATGTAGTTACCCATATCTGTTGATCTGAATATCTTGATTGTTGTTTTGGATATTAAATCTCAAATATGTTGGATTGGGAGAAAGTTGCAAAATTTAAGCAGTTTACAATACCCATATATGTTGATGTGAAGACCTTATGGTTGGTTTGAATCTTAAATCTCAAATATATCAGTTGGAAGAAAGTTGCAAAATTTAAGCAGTTTACAATACGTAGGCATGCACGTGAGACAGCATCACTTGTACAGCAGTATACAGTATTTTCTTTGCCCATTTTGGAATATGGTTTATTGAATGGATGTGGTATTTTTATTTATTAGTGTCTTGTTTAAATGAAGTATTGATTTAAGTATCTGATGAATTGGAATATCTTTCTCATAAAGTCAGATGAAACAGCAGGCTGGTAGAAACTTTCTGTAAAGTACACTTTTCAAACTGAAATCAATTATGGCACTAGTCATTCTGTATGATTACAAGGTCATAGTTTTGCCATCACTTCAGCAAAGTGTATATTTTACGTAAAGTGATTTGATAAAATCGATCCTTAATCCATGTTCAGCTATGATATACATGTAATGCACAAAAGCAAAGTCTTTTGTGTAATATTGCCAGTCAGCATATACAAGATGTTTCCTGAGTGGAATAAAAATGGAAATGAAACACACTTCAAAATAATGAATTCAGAATATTTAAAAGACATGACTCATAACATAATTACCAGTTATCATTTGCCTTTTATTAAGCCAAAAGTTATTACGTCAGAGCTATGAAGAAGTGATACATATATGTATATTTGGAATAGCAGGTCAGTTAATGCTGATACAAACTTACATTTAAAAAAATTCAGATTACATTTATAGTGCCCTTTGAAAAATTCTTAATGTTCCTGAAAAATTTCACTATTGTAAATAAGGGACACAAAAGCCTGTTATGTAACTGTCTACTGCCAAAGTTATATGTAGTTTGTGTGTGTTAACATGGTTAAGTATGACAGACTTTTCTTCAAAATTTTAGTCAAAGGAATAGTTCAACAATTTCATGCCCACATTTTCAGACAAATAATTTATTCTGAAACAAAGTTTCACACAAAAGACCTTGAAATAGCCAACATTCATGATAAACTGGAATTGTGTTAAAAGTGAAGCTCAATACCTTTACTCATGACAGTGTTTTTGATGATGAAGAGATGTTACTTTCACTGCATATAATTTAAATGCATTTTATTACACGTAAGGGATATTAAAGTGTTTGAACACATTTAAAAGTGGCTGTATTTTGAGGTTGGTGTTGAGTCGATACTCTACTGGTAATTGCAATCAGAGATTCCTTTTTTTCCATTCACATCAATGCTAGGCATCACCTGGTATTATTGTTTAATTTGGTTGTAAGCTGATGAAGGCCACTATGGTAACACATATCAGATTAAATTTAGATATGTGTGTAAGAGAAGCCCATCAACCTAAAATGTCTCATTGTAATCTGTATTTTTTTATGGAGGTCTTGGCAATGGATGTGAATTTTCATACACATAGGAACACTTGTGGAGTACAAAAGGAAAACGATGCAAAAGTCTGTGTTGAATAATCATGAAGCAGTGCATTGTAAATAAGCATGTAAGAGTGAATTTTATACATTATTAATTTTTAGAATGGCTTGCTCCTAGAAGGGGCTCCCTGGTGATGCAGCTGTTTGTTACAGTATGAACTGAACAGTGTCTTTGAAGACGTTGCTTTGGAGACTTTTTCTTTAGATATTTGTAGTCATGAAGTTATTTGAGAATGTACTTTCAGTTAGATAGGTAATAAAAATGATCTCAAAAACTTAATTGTAGTTGATAATTATTTATTCAATTACCAGTTTTAATTCTTTTTTTTTTTTTGTATGCAGGGCCGTTGTAGCATAAGCACAATTAGTAAATTCAAGGCAGTACCTATATTTCCCATACATGTACATGTATATTGGAAGTAAAAAGGGGTTTTTTTTGGTGTTGAAATGAACATTTTGAAACAGAATACATCAAGACATTACACCTTACAGGGATGTAAGTCATCAGAATTTCTCCTGAGTTCAGTATTTTTAAAGCAAATTCTCAAATTGGAAAGAGGTCCTGGTCTGCATGAAAGGAACAAAATCAATGTAAGTACAGAAGGTTCGGTTTATTTCAGGATGATTTTTTCATTGTTGCAGATAACATCTCGGACCTCAGAAAGGGGGGGGAAGTACAGTGGCACATTAGATTAACACTGTTGCAACAGCAGCCATTTTCCCATAAATTAGATCAAATTTGCCTATAAATGCACAATTTCTGTTGGAGATACGTTATAAATTTCCATTCTTAAATCTGCAGAATTTGATGTAAATAGCATTCTGAAACTTGAACACATCAAAAAAATTCTGCAGTTGCCAGGGCAACTGTATGTTGAGTGCCTGTGAGCAGGCCCTGGTATTCAGGTACATGTACTGGAAAGTGTTCAGTGTTAATGTGTTTGATTCACTGTTGCTTGAATATGCTCTGTGTATTTAAGCAAAGAATCTTCCTCAAAGTTAAGTTTTAGGAGCCAATGAGAAGTAAAGAGGCCTTAGAGTAACAAAAGCAACTTCTTTGGGTGATAATGTAAAACTACTTTAGTTTTGATGTGAAGGGTTCAGATGGAATGATCCTATGCTGAAGGTTTGAATACTGTCACAGGTGATGATCTTGTGATGGATAAAAGGAGCAGTTCATTTGTTTTAAGCACTATCAAGAAATAACTGTAAAAGTATATATTTCATCACTGTGCAGATCATTAAGAATACGTCGGCAAAAGTATAATTATGTGCAGCATTGAGGAAAGTTCATCATATGTAATTTTGAAATTGTACAACTAGCATGCAATGTGACCCCCTGCTTACAGTATGGAAAAGCTATTGTGTGCATTTCTTCCACTTCTTCAACACAAGTGGTTTCTGTGTGACAAATCTAGAAGGATTTCACCAAATTAAATATTAATTGGTAGTATTTTGTGCCATACCAAGACCTAGCTGGGATTGTAGATGGGTGATCATGATCCAATGATACCTCAAAAGACTTGGCAGTCACTACTAAAGTTTTAAAGGATGGTCCTTTGTCTATTTGTGCATTCCACATCTTGATTCATGAACAACTCACATCTTTGTCTTCTCAGAAACCACCAGCCGGATGCTCTGCAAATTTGATGGGGATGTAATGTGGGTGGGTCTCTACCTAGTTTGTTCAGCAGGTCATGGTAGAGTGTGTTTGTTGATTGTTTTAATTATATTTTAGTTCAGCTGACTTGTCAGTCAGCTGAGCTTATAGGATGGTGGCTTTTCCATCTGTCGTCTGTCCATTCACATGTCACATTTTCCACTTCTTAGGGATAATTCTGGGGACTCCCAGGCCTTTAATTTGTTCAAGAGGTGGTGCTGCAATTTTTTTCTATTTCTTATTGATTTTTGTGTGTTAAAGCTATTTTCACCTCCAAAACTGCAGTGCCACTCGAATTGTGCTTCAAACTTGGTGGAAATGTAGTTTGTGAAAGGGATAAACAAAGTGTTCACTAAGTGGTGGTACTGTGGATTCCTCATTTTTAATAAATTTGTCAGTTCAGGTATGTGTCAGTTAATGGATGCATCCCTATAGATTACTATGTGAGTCAATGGGAATTCCAATTGAAATTCACAATTTTGACTTTTTTTAAAAACCATCAATCAGATTCACTTGAACCTTGGTGAGGATGTACCTTATGTGGTTCTCTACCAAGCTTGCTCAAATGGTCATGTTCCAGTGACTTTGCATTTTTAGATCAGCTGACTTGTCAGTCAGCTGAGCTTTTGTGAGGGTCCGTCGTCCGTCTGTCCACAATTCACATTTTCGACTTCTTCTCAAAAACCATTGGCCAGATCCACTTCAAACTTGGTGGGGATGTGCCTTGGGTGGGTTTCTACCTGTTTTTTCAAATGGTCACGGTCCAGTGATTTTTGGATTTTAAATGAATGTTTTTGTTCTTTTGGGGGTAAATCTTAAAAAACTTCTCCGAAACCGCTCACCCAATTGCTTTGATATCACACAGGAACACTCCCTGGGACTCCTAGTTCCTAATTTGTTCACCAGGTGGCGCTGCAATTTTTTTCTAATTTTTTACAAATTTTTGTGTGTTATAGCTATTTTCGACTTCTTCTCCAGAACCGTCACTCAGATTAACCTGAAACGTGTTGGATATGTTCCTTGTGAAAGGGTCAAACAAAGTTGTTCACTATGTGGGAATGCTGCGGATACCTGATTTTTAACAATTTTTTCAATTTGGGTACTTATCGGTCAATGCAGCTTTCCTATTGATTACTATGGAAGTCAATGCACATTCTAATGCTAATTCACATTTTCGACTTCTCCTCCAAAACCGTCCTCCAGATTAACTTCAAACTTGGTCGCAATGTACCTTGGGTGGATTTCTACGAGGTTTGATCAAGTGGTCATGCTCCAGTGATTTTTGCATTTTTAATGAATTTTTTTCAAAAATCTTTACAAAAGTTTTAATAGGAAAGTTTAACATGGAAATTTCTTCTAATGGTTATAACTTGAATAATTTTGGCCAGATTTACTTCAAACTTGGTGGGGATGTGCATTGGGTGGAGCTCTACCAAGTTTGTTCAGATGGTCACCCTTTATTGATTTTTGGACTTTTTTTGAGTTCTTTTTGGGGGCAAATCTTAAAAATTTTCTTTTCCGAAACCACCCACCCAATTGCTTTGATATCCCACATGGACCCTGCCGGGACACCTAGTTCTTAATTTGTTCACCAGGTGGCACTGCATTTTTTCCTATTTTTTTATGATTTTTTTGTGTGTTTTTGCTATTTTTGACTTCTTCTCCAGAACCGTCACTCGGATTAAGCTGAAAGGTGGTGGATATGTTCCTTGTAGAAGGGTCAAACAAAGTTGTTCACTATGTGGAAATCCTGCAGATTCCTGTTTTTTAACGATTTTTTCAATGCAGGTACTTGTCGGTCAATGCAGCTTTCCTATTGATTACTATGGAAGTCAAAAGACATTCTAATGCTGATTCACATATTTTGACTTCTCCAAAATCGTCATCCAGATTGACTTCAAACTTGGTGGGGAGGTACCCTGGGGGAGTCTCTACCAAGTTTGTTCAAATGGTCACGCTCCAGTGATTTTTGGATGTTTTTCTTTTTTTTTTCTTTTTGGGGGCAAATCTTAAAAAATCTTTTTCACCGAAACCGCCCACCCAATTACTTTGATATCCCACAGGGACACTCCCTGGGACTCCTAGTTCTTTATTTGTTCACCAGGTGGCTCTGCAATGTTTTTATATTTTTTATGATTTTTTGTGTGTTTTTGCTATTTTGGACTTCTTCTCCTGAACTGTCACTCAGATTTAGCTGAAACATGGTGGATATGTTCCTTGCAGAAGGGTCAAACAGAGTTGTTCACTAGGTGGCACTGCTGTGGATTCCTGATTTTTAACGATTTATCAATTCAGGTACTTGTCGGTCAATGCAGGTTTCCTAGTGATTACTATGCAAGTCAGTGGACATTCTAATGCTAATTCACATTTTTAGCTCAGCTGACTAGTCAGTTAGCTTTTTTTAGGGTCCGTCGTCTGTCCGTCCGTCATCGTCCACAATTTACATTTTTGACTTCTTCTGAAAAACTGTAAGCCAGATTTACTTCAAACTTGGTGGGGATGTACCTTGGGTGAGTCTCTACCAAGTTTATTCAAATGGTCATGCTCCAGTGATTTTTGGATTTTTTATGAATTTTTTTGTTCTTTTTTGGGGGCAAATCTTAAAATATCTTCTCAGAAACCGCTCACCCAGTTGCTTTGATATCTCACAGGGACACTCCTGGGAACTCTTAAGTAAGTTTTAGCTCATCAGGTGGTGCTGCAATTTTTTTCGATTTTTTGTGATTTTTTGTGTGTTTTTGTTATTTTCGACTCCTTTTCCAGAACCGTCACTCGGATGAAGCTGAAACTTGGTGGATATGTTCCTTGTAGAAGGGTCAAACAAAGTTCTTCAAAAGGTTGACTCAGTTCATTTTTTCATTCATTTTTTGAAAAAGTACAAAATAAAAAAAAATTTTACGAAACCTGAACATGGAGATTTCTCGTAATGGAAACAACTTAGATAATTTTTGCCATATTTATGTCACACTTTGTAGAAATGGACCTTTGATAGGTCTCTACATATTTTATTCAAATGGTCACACTACATTGATTTTGCATACATTTTTGGGTAAATGTTTAAAAATAAGCATATGCATGTTAGCTGAGCACAGGATGATCATGATCCTCTTGTTTATTATTTTTATGGTTCAATTTTGGACAAAAATGTAAAAAAAATCACCAAAACTGCTCTGCCAATTTTTGTACCATTGCATAGGGACACTTCTGGGGACCCTAATTTGTTCAAGAGGGGGCACTGCAATAATTTTCTATTTCTTTATAGCCCCACTGACCATAGGTCGCAGATCTAATAGGATCACTCATGTCTGTCCATTGGTAAAAATAAGTTTGTAAGCATGTTAGCCCCTTGAATTTTTTTTGACATTGTGTGGATGAAAATCAAGTTTCTTTTGTTATTGGTGGTGCCACCTGATGGATAACATAGTACAGGAGCCAAAAAGTGAAAAATTGAAAATGCTGTAGTGAGTTTAATTTTCAATGGATCCTTATGAAATATGGTATAAATATTCCGGAGGTGATTATAATTTTTTGATAGTGCCCAGATATATACTCCTATATAATGGCTGGGTGAAATAAGAAGGTGGTTGACCTTGACCCTATTTCCGAGATCACGAATGTACTATTGTCAGTTTTGGTTTCCATATAATAACAAGAAAAGTTTATGATAGGACATGTATATTGCACAGGATTATAGTCCTTATCCAGGGCTGGATCAAGTTCAAAGATGGGCGACCTTAACCTAAATTCAAAGGTCACTTTAGTGAACTTGGTTTCTGCATTGTAACTCAGAATTAAAGTTATGACTTAAATATAGCACATGGTAATAGTCCTCAGTTTAATAGGGCTTGGTCAGTTGAGAAGATGGATTACCTTGACCAAATTCCCAAGGTCGCCACCTGGAGTCCTATTAGTGAACTTGGTTTCAGCATAATCACTCAAGATGTTTTTTACCTAGGGCTTTGATATCGAACAGGAATATAGCCTTCTATAAGAGCTAGGTCAAGGTCCTAAATTGATGACCTTGAGTCAATCCCCAAGGTCACAGAGCTACATTAATGAATTTGTTTTCTGCTTAATGAGTGCAGAATTTTTTGAGCCAGGGCTTTTCTTTTGTAAAGGTTTATAATCTTTCATAAGGGCTAGATCAACTTCAAAGAAGGGTGACCTTGACCTTAAGGTAACAAGGCCACTTTAGTGAATTTGATTTCTGCATTCTAACTCTGGATTTAACCTAGGATATCAATATTGCACATGGTAATAGTCCTGTATAAAAGTTTGACAAACTTCAAACATAGATAACAAGGTCACCATACAGGTTGGTTGACTGGTTTGTGCACCATTATGCACGTTTTTTTTTTTTAAACTTGACTTTGATACTGCCCAAATAAGTGCTCCTTAATCAGGGCTGGGTGAAGTTTGAAGATGGTCGACCTTGACCTTATTTCCAAGGTCACAAAGGTACTGCAGCAAGTTTTGGTTTCTACATGATGACCAGAACCTTTTTTTTTTTGCTATAGAATCTGTACATTGAAGAGGATTATAGTCCTTATCCAGGGCTTGGTCAGGTTTGAAAATTGGTAACTTTGACCCAATTTCCATGGTTACAAAGTGACTGCAGCAAATTTAGTTTCTGTATCCTAACTCAGAATTCAAATTAGGACTTCAATATATGAACATGATTACAGTCCTGTATTAGTGCTTGGTCAACTAAAAACATGGATGACCTTGACCAAATTCTCAAGGTCACCACACGAGTCCTTTTAGTAAACTTGGTTTCCGCATGAGAACTAAAAACGTGTTTGAGCTAGATATTTCATTTTGCACAGGAATATAGCCTTCTATAGGAGCTAGGTCAAGTTTGCAAATGGGTGACCTTGAGTCAATTCCCAAGATCACAGACCCACATTACTGAGTTTAGTTTCTGCTCAATAGCTGCAGAAGCTTTGAGCTAGAGCTTTCATATTGCACATGTTTACAGTCTTCTATAAGGGCAAGATCAACTTCAAAGAGGACTGACTTTGACTTAATTTCCAAGAGGGTAATGAGGGCGAACATATTGAAGGTAAGGGGCCACCCATGTTTTACAAACATGTCTTGTTATTTACCATATTTGGGTTCTGGAAGCCTCTTTTTTACTCTGCTGATCAGAGCTCGCAGAGCTCATGGTGTCTGTCATGTCTGTACATCCATCCATCCATCCATCCATCCATCCATCCATCCATCCATCCATCCATCCATCCATGTGTCTGTAAACGTCTTGCTTTTGAGCGTGATACTGTCCACATTTTTGAAAGTAGGCCCATATAACTTTCAGGACTTATCAAGTGTATAAACATGTAGGTCCAGTTGGATATTGGTGGCACCACCTACAGTATTATACATGTAATATATGGGTCAAAATGTGAAAATCTTGCAACCGCCTTAGCAGCCTTAATGTGTGATAGATCTTCATGAAACTTAGTGGGATACTGGAGGAGGTCAAAACTCAGTTGCATATGATACTAGTGGCATCACCCGTAATTTGGATATTATGATCCAAAATGTGTTTCAAGATGAAATATTCCTCATCTCAAAAAGTGATTGAATTAAACATTAGACCAAATTTATAAGATAGATAAACCATGTCCAATGCTAGTATGTTATGCAAAACCAGTGACCTTGGCCAATTTTTGTTGGGTCACCAGGCCTGTAAAGTTGAAAGAGGTGATCTTGTGGGAATGTAGAAAAGGTCAAAATCCCAATTGCTTATGATACTAGTGGCGCCACCTATATTTTGACGGAAATTATGAGTAAAAATGTCTAGAAAGATACAGAATTCCATATCACAAAAACTGATTGAATTAGACATGCCAAATTTATAGTCTATATAGATCTTAGTCAGTGCTAATATCTTGTAAGATCAGTGACCTTAACTTATTTTTGTGAGGTCACTAGACCTGTTAAGTTGTCAGAGGTGATTTTGTAATGGCGGGCTGTAGCTTGGATATCATTGGCCAAGAGAATTATCCTCAAGATCAAAATTGCATTGGAGAACATTGTATATAAAACTCTACATGGTAATCTACTTATGGGGTCACCTTGACCCAATGATTATGGGACCTTGACCTATTTTTTCCAAGGTCATTAAGTACTTAAGAAAAGGACATTTAAGTCAATATCTTGATAAAGAGTTCGGCAAATGATACCAAATCTACCACAAATGTGTATCATCTGGAAGTTTGATATTGCATCATGTGGATGACCTTGATTAATTTTTCAAGGCCGTGGAGGGAATACATGTCAAACAATGATCTTTGTTTTCATGATGGTGGTCAGCAGAGCAATTTGGCTGAAGGGACTCTTCTTAAATATTTGTGGGTTTTCACTGTTTTCAACTTCTTCAAAAGTGTGATTCCAGCTTTTCAAACACTTGGTGGGAATGTAGCCGAGGTGGGGGGAGGGGGGAGGTGTTGAACAAATATGCTCACTAGAGGGTGATACTCTAGATTGATGGTATTTAATGAATTTTGTGGTTCTGATACGTGTTGGTTTATGCACGCACTCCTATAGATGATGGTGTAAGTCAATGTGGATAGTTCCAATCTTATTTCTAGTCAAGGAGGGCCTATTTGATCACTTTGCTCTGTCCATCATAGGTCAGCTGAGCATGGGCTCATTAGAGCCCTCTTGTTTTTTATTTGTTTGTATATTTTTCGCTATTTTATACTTTTCCCAAAGGGTAACTTGGCTTGCTCGTTAAAATTGGTGGGGATGTACCTAGGGTCGATCTCCAGTTTGCTTGCATGTTTTCGTTGTTTGCTAGGCATGACATCCATATAGATCCACTATTTAAAAAAGATGGGGCTGTCAAAAGTTAAAGATATTTTTACGATTGCAAAAATCAAATTTTATTTCAGATATTCAAATCAAACACTTCCTCTAAATATTCGAAATTTACCCATGTTTTCAAATATTGACATTCATACTCATAATACCCGATATGCCAGAAACTTATTTGTTCATCGATGTTTTCACAGTTTTGCCAAAAATTGTCTTGTGTATCATTTACCTGAAACGATAAATTCACTGCCAACTATTATTTGGGATAAGTTTTATACCCACAGCCTTCAAGGATTAGTTTGGTATGCTAAAACTTATTATTTTCAAAGTTACCAAGACATATGTTATATCCCAAACTGTTACAAAAGTGGAAACTAGTAATATTAATATGCATCGCTGCATCGTCTTTGTTTATTTCTTCTTAAATGCTAACTATATTTTTTCTCGTAGGTTTATCCTGTATAGTAACTATTATATGATTTGTAACAAGTAGTCCTCAAACTATTATTATTTTGCCATCATTTCAGTATTGTTCAAGTATCAAATTAGGGTCGCCTTCATGAAAACGACAAAATACTGTCTTAATGAAGGTCTCCCTGATCAATCATACAATTATACACAAATATGTCATGTCCATTGAAAATAATGTAATCATGTATGTTGATCAAATAAAGTTATCCTGAGTCCTGATATGTATCCGACTTGGTGGGAATGTACCTAGGGTCAATCTCTATATAACCTTGTTAACTGTCGTTCGACAGAATTTCATGAAAATCAGTAGGATTATGCATCTTCTTAGGACCTAGCTTTGGGGTTGTGTTTCGTTTTCTTAAGGTTACAAGGCTATTAATATGAATTCCATTTCAGTGCTAGACCTCTTCAAAAATTTGGAGGAACTTGATGAAACATGGCAAGATTGCGTATAAGGCCTAGCTGAGCTGGTGATTGTATTTGGGGACTTTGACCTTATTCTCAATGTCAAGGGGCCATTAAATGAATTGTGTTTCCATGCAATTAGTCTTGAAGGCTTTGACAGAATGTGGTGAAACTTTGTACTCTTGTGTTTCTTGTTAAAATCTAGCAAGTTTTGTGTTTGGGTGACCCTGGCCTAATTTGCAAGGTCACAGGACCATTGATATGAATTTCGTTTCCATGCCTTAACTTTTCTATAGAATTTGACGAGACTTGATGAAAGGTGGTAGAATTGTGTATCTTGGCAGAACCCAAGTTGTGAATTTGTTTGCTTTGTTTTCAAGGTCACATCATCATTACCATCAACCAAAGCAGACTTTTTAGCCCTGCTGACCGAAGGTCACAGAGCTTATGCAACCGCTCATCTGTCCGTCCGTCCGTCCGTAACCTTTTGCTCCTTAGTGCAATACCGTCCACAGTTTTCAAGTTAGCCCAATATAACTTTCAGGACTTGTAGGATGTGTGAAAATCTAGGCAGCTTTCGATATTGGTGGCGTCACCTACATTATGTAATATAGGGGTCAGAATGTGAAAATCTTGTGAACACTCTAGCATCTTTAATTTTTGGCAGATCTTCAGCAAAATCGTGTGGATTGTGGGGGAGGACAAAGTCTAAGTTGCTAATGATACTAGTGGTGCCACCTATAATCTGACGGAAATTATTAGCCAAAATGTGTTTTAAGATGTAAAATTCCATATTTGGAAAAGTAATTTGATTAGACTTGCCAAATTTATATGATGCATATATACCATGACCAAAGGTAGAATGTTATGTAACATCAGTGACCTTGACATATTTTTGTCAGGTCACCATGCCTGTAAAGTTGCAAAGGTGATTTTGTAGTGGCTGGCTGTAGCTTGGGCATCAATGGGAAAGAGAATTGAGTCTCCAGATCAAAATTGCACTTGATTACATAATACATAAAATTGTACTTGGTGACCTGCTTTTGTGGTCACTGTGGCCCAGTAATTATGGAGTTTGGCGCATGTCCAAATTTATTGTTTTTCGTCAATAACTCAAAAAGTTATGACCCGATTTGAACAAACAGACTATACATGGAAAGCTGGATGTAGAGTGCTTATTTTTAACAGTAACAATTTTTGATCCAAGTTGAAGGTCAAGGTCAAATGGCCAGTTTGAATATTGGGATCATCTTGTGAATGCTCTGCACCCCACAATTCTTGAGATAGGCCCATATAACGTTTAGGAGTTATAAAGTGTATACAATTTATGTCGACATCAATGTTGGTGGTGCCACCTATAGTATTATGTAATATACAGGTCAAAATGTGAATATTTTGTGACCGCAAAACTGTCCATAGGTTTTAAGCCCAATATAATTTTCAGGACTTATAGTTAGCCCAATATAACTTTCAGGACTTATAGGGGGTATACAAATCCAAGTTCTTTTCGATATTGGTGGCAATATTATGCAATGTGGGGGTCAAAATATAAAAATCTCGTGAACACTCTAGCATCTTAAATTTTAGGCAGATCTTCACCAAATTTGGTTGGATTGTGGGGGAGGTCAAAGTCTAAGTTGGTAATGATACTAGTGGTGCCACCTATAATTTGATGGAAATTATGACCCAAAATGTGTTTTAATATATAAAATTCCATATCTTGAAAAGTAATCGAAAAGAGACTTGCAAAATTTATAGGATATATAGACAATGTCCAAGCCTAGAATCGTGTAAAATATCAGTGACCTTGACCTATTTTTGTGAGGTCAGCATGCCTGTTTACTTGAAAGAGTTGATTTTGTAATGGCAGGGTGTGGCTTGGACTTCAATGGCAACGTCAGTACAGCACCAGAAAGGCCTATGGGCCTCTTGTGTTACATAATCTGGGTGTCCTTGATCTTCTGTCCAAAGGTCACTGAGGGCATAAAGTTGAGGACTCACTCATTGTTGTCTTGGCACATGCAACAATATCCATCACAGGAGCTGCACAAATAAGCTTTGATTACATGTGGAGCGAAGTGCCATCTGGTGGACGATTTTTACATTAAGCTTTATGTTCAGAAGCCACGTGAGGACTCACAGCTTTGAAATGAACAGGTGCAATATAGCCACGATGCCAGCAGAGCATTAGCCCCCATGGGCCTCTTGTTAAAGAAAGTGTATCTCTCTGCCATCCATCCAGTGTCTGCTTAAGAGACAAAACTCTTCCACAGGGAGACATTTGATTTTGTCATGCAATATGAGCAAAGTCTAGTTCTAGTTGGTTTTTACCTCTACACAGGCACTTCCCAATGATTTTAGTGGCAATTCAAAAAATTTTTTATGTATTTTGACAGTCTGCGAGGGCAGTCTTTTCATGTACACTTTTATAGGAACAGCTATTTGTAGGTAAATTGACAAATGATTAAGTCTTCAATTGAAGAAAAAAAAAACGAATTTGAAACACCTTTAATAACACAGGCCCAAAAGGATAAACAAGAGGATCATGATGATCCTGTGCTCAGCTGACATGCATGTGCTTATTTTCAAAAATTTACCCAAAATTTTATGCAAAAATCAATGCAGTGTGACCATTTGAATAAAATATGTAGAGACCAATCAAAAGTCCATTTCTACAAAGTGTGACATAAATATGGCGAAAATTATCTAAGTTGTTTCCATTACAAGAAATCTCCATGTTCAGGTTTCGTAAAAAATTTTTTTATTTTGTACTTTTTCAAAAAATGAATGAAAAAATGAACTGAGTCAACCTTTTGAAGAACTTTGTTTGACCCTTCTACAAGGAACATATCCACCAAGTTTCAGCTTCATCCGAGTGACGGTTCTGGAAAGGAGTCGAAAATAACAAAAACACACAAAAAATCACAAAAAATTGAAAAAAATTGCAGCACCACCTGATGAGCAAATTCTGAATTAAGAGTTCCCAGGAGTGTTCCTGTGAGATATCAAAGCAACTGGGTGAGCGCTTTCTGAGATATTTTAAGATTTGCCCAAAAAAAGAACAAAAAAATTCATAAAAAATCACTGGAGCATGACCATTTGAATACACTTGGTAGAGACTCACCCAGGGTACATCCCCACCAAGTTTGAAGTAAATCTGGCTTACAGTTTTTCAGTAGAAGTCAAAAATGTAAATTGTGGACGATGACGGACGGACAGACGACCAACCCTAAAAAAAGCTCAGCTAACTGATTAGTCAGCTGACCTAAAAATGTGAATTAGCATTAGAATGTCCACTGACTTGCATAGTAATCAATAGGAAAGCTGCATTGACCGACAAGTACCTGAATTGAAAAAATCGTTAAAAAAACGGGAATCCACAGCAGTGCCACGTCGTGAAGAACTTTCTTTGACCCTTCTACAAGGAACATATCCACCACCTTTCAGCTTAATCTGAGTGATGGTTCTGGAGAAGAAGTCAAAACTAGTAAAAATACACACAAAAATCATAAAAAAATAATTTAAAAAATCGCAGCGCCACCTGGTGAACAAATTAAGAACTAAGAGTCCCCGGCAGGGTCCCGGTGAGATATCAAAGGAATTGGGTGGGTGGTTTCGGAGAAGATTTTTTAAGATTTGCCCCCAAAAAGAACAAAAAAATTCATAAAAAATCCAAAAATCACTGAAGCGTGACCATTTGAACAAACTTGGTAGAAACTCACCCAGGGTACATCCCCATCAAGTTTGAAGTCAATCTGGATGACGGTTTTGGAGAAGTCAAAAATGTGAATCAGCATTAGAATGTCCATTGACTTGCATAGTAATCAATAGGAAAGCTGCATTGACCACCAAGTACCTGAATTTAAAAAATCATTAAAAATCAGGAATCCACAGCAGTGCCAACTAGTGAACAACTTTGTTTGACCCTTCTACAAGGAACATATCCAGCAAGTTTCAGCTTAATCGGAGTGACGGTTCTGGAGAAGAAGTCGAAAATAGCAAAAACGTACAAAAAAATCATTAAAAAAATTGGAAAAAATCGCAGCGCCACCTGGTGTACAAATTCAGAACTAGAAGTCCCTGGCAGGGTCCCCGTGGGATATCAAAGCAATTGGGTGGGCGGTTTCGAAGAAGAAGATTTTTTAAGATTTGCCCCAATAAGAACAAAAAATTTCATTAAAAAAAAACAAAAATCAAAAGAGCATGACCATTTGAACAAACTTGGTAGAGATCCACCCAATGCACATCCCCACCAAGTTTGAAGTAAATCTGGCCAAAATTATTCAAGTTATAACCATTAGAAGAAATTTCCATGTTAAACTTTCCTATTAAAACTTTTCTAAAGATTTTTGGAAAAAAAATCATTAAAAATCCAAAAATCACTGGAGCATGACCATTTGAACAAACCTCATAGAAACCCACCCAAGGTACATTGCCACCAAGTTTGAAGTTAATCTGGAGGACGGTTTTGGAGGAGAAGTCGAAAATGTGAATTAGCATTAGAATGTGCATTGACTTCCATAGTAATCAATAGGAAAGCTGCATTGACCGATAAGTACCCGAATTGAAAAAATCGTTAAAAATCAGGTATCCGCAGCATTCCCACATAGTGAACAACTTTGTTTGACCCTTCTACAAGGAACGTATCCACCAAGTTTCAGGTTAATCTGAGTGACGGTTCTGGAGAAGGAGTCAAAATTAGCTACAACACACAAAAATTCGTAAAAAAATATGGAAAAAAATTGCAGCGCCACCTGGTGAACAAATTAGGAACTAGGAGTCCCAGGGAGTGTTCCTGTGTGATATCAAAGCAATTGGGTGAGCGGTTTCGGAGAAGATTTTTTCAGATTTACCCAAAAAAAGAACAAAAAAATTCATTAAAAAATCCAAAAATCACTGGACCGTGACCATTTGAACAAACTCGGTAGAGACCCACCCAAGCCACATCCCCACCAAGTTTGAAGTGGATCTGGCCAATTGTTTTTGAGAAGAAGTAGAAAATGTGAATTGTGGACAGACGGACGGACGACGGACCCTCACAAAAGCTCAGCTGACTGACAAGTCAGCTGAGCTTAAAAGGTGTCTGGGTAGAGTACACATATATGCCTTTTACGTTGCTTCAATATTGTTAAATTGGCACTACACAAAAGCAAATTGCAATACGAAACATTTATATCAGCTGCTTTTGTTTGTTACATTCAACAAGGAAATACCCGTATGGATGGGCAAGTCTGTGGTAAGATATGTTGCTTATGCCGAACTGTCAACGTGGATGAAATTGCATAAAATTCTTATTCCTTTTCTGCAAAAATGCAGTGATCTCGACATGAGGAGTCGCACTATGTTTGGAATGATTATGTTTTATTCCCTCGAGTGTTAGCAGCAGTTTTGCTTTTCCATCAGTGCGCCCGTATCATGGCGGCTGATTGCCAGCTATGCTTAGCGACAGGGTTCGATACGTTAGTGGGAAATTAATATGTATATCCCGTACAAAAACACAACTTTCATTAAAAATTCACGTAGATTCTTTACATCTTTCGAAACAAACAAAACATTTAAATGATACATGCTTTCATTGTATTTTCTCTGTTCACACCTGTTAGGAAATTATTTTGTAAAGATGTTATTGTAAATATGCTGGAAGAAATTGAACAATGAGTCCATTTTTAACTTTCATCTGACCTTTTATTTACGTTCATCAGATCACAACATTAGACCTTTCTTAGACCTTTATTTTCGCTCATTAGATCACCATATTGGACTTCTCATTACTTTCACCAGATCACCACCTGAGGCCTTTAGTTTACCTTCATCAAATAGTCACCCTTACATCTTTTATTTACCTGTATCAGATTATGCTTATACCTTTTATTATCCTCCGCCCACGATGTGGGGGCGAGGGATACAGTAATCTTAGTTACAAAAGTACAGCAATATATCAAAAATTTATGGACCCGCCCCTGTGCACGGATAGACCCCTGCATCAAAACACATGAAAAGTACGTTCCTCTTGCCAAACTGGTAACATGGATAGAACTAAATGTTTAAAATGTCGGTATTCTGTTCTACAAACCCACTGAACTTGATATAACTAAGAAGGAGTTGTCATAGGCCTATATATTTGGAGTGAGTAATCTTTATACCCACACGTTACTGACACCGTTGAGTTTCCAACTTCCAAGACCACATTGGCTGATTGTCAGCGATGCCTAGCGACTGGGGTAAGAGACTTGGATCGGAAGTTAATCTGTATATCCTGTATTAAATATATAGCATGGAAGAACTTGATACATCACTGCAAAAGCGTAAACGATTAACTCGGAAAAAATCCCTCTTGTAAGCTTTTTTTACTCGAATTTTCTTGGAGAAATACAATTTATTAATCATTAAGGGATATAGAGTCGGGGTATGTCGTTGCCCAAACGTAAAATTTTATAAAAGAGGTGTAGACCTGTATGTTTATCATGAAAACAACAATAAAGTTAGCGTTCGATTCTATGAAGATTCTGAAATGTCCCTGAGCAGAGCGTACAGGTTGAAGTTCTCCCGCATACGGTTATTTGTTACAAAATGTTTTCCTGTAGGTCTACCAGTTTTAGTGCCAGGGGTGTCAGTAAAGTTGCTGAACAAAATTAGCCAATCAGTTGGGCTTAAATATATTGTCGGTTTGGTTTGATGAATACAATTTGTTTGGCAACTGTTGTCGTACTTGTTCGTTTTTGACGTAGTGACTCGCGAGAACAAAATCAGACTTCATCCGACACAATAGGCCCCGGAATAGGCCTATTTGACAAGTTTTTAACCGTCTAAGAATAATCTCAATAATGATCCGGGAGTGCAATCTGTGGGCTAGAAAAGATCTATAAGCCTCTCCCTGAGACCTATTGTCTAAATTTACTTCGTAGAATTTTTTTTTCTTCAAATGCAATATAGAAGAGCAGGTTACTGCATCAAAAAACCATGCAAAGACAAGTATAAATTCACACATAATATACTTCATCATGGATATATTTTATTAACAAATATATACATCTGTATCACATAACCCATATCCTTCTAAACCCTTTTATAATATGAATATCATGTTAGTAATTTAAATACAATAACATTCTGTTCGTCCTGAAAGTAAGATTGGCATTCGAACAGAGTTGCCTTGTTACTTATATTGAAGGAACTTGTTTATATATTATGTGTAAATGTGTGCGAGTGAAACCCACCGTCTCAATACACTCTACTTCACACATCGCATCAATCAGACCGCGCTACATTTCATTTGGTACAAATCGCCATTTACGGTGACCCGGGGAAAGATCCCATCACTCAATGCAGGTTATTCAGCTCACTTTAATAGCCTGTAATATTTTTATTTGAACATAACATACCACAATAACCCCACAGGACTTTAAATCATTGCAGTAAACACAGCCCCCATTCAAATACGCGTAAAACAAGACAATTTGATGTGAACAAATTCAAGTTTCGAAAACTGTAACTATTATCCAACAGGTAAAGTTTATCACCATGTGAGAATTTTTATGAAGCTTCTCAAAAACAAATTTCACATAATCAGTTCCAATCTTACTGTAAATCGATTTCAATGTCTTCATGGGCTAGTGTATGAGCGCGCGCGCGCGCGCGTGTGTGTGTGTGCGTGTGTGTGTGTGTTTTAAATTATTGATGATATCATCTGTTGCAATGTGTTTGTGACATTTGGGATCGGACTGTCACGTGAAAAACTAAATACTCAAAACTTCAAGGTGCCACAGAATTTTCAAAAATCAACATATTAAAAAGCACCGAAATTAGAAAGTAGAAAATACATTAAATCTGATCCTCGATACGTTTGCAAAGTGATTGGATGATTAGTATTTATGAAAAGCGCGAACTGTTTCATTCGCTGAAGATCCCTTAATTTATTTGGGCTGATACAGCTTATGTCGAAGTTTTACAGAGGAACGTGTGCAATATGGACAATAGTAATTCCATATGTATATAGATTAGACAGGGACAGGTTAGCTTATGGAGAGTAAATAGTTCGGACTGCGGAACAGGGTAATGACTACTAGGAAGTGGTTCTGGGCAAAAAGACTCAAATACAATAATTCACATCTCCTGCATGGTAAAATTTGCACCATGCACAATTCCATTGTCACCACACTTCAGTGTATTCACACCGAATTTACTTCTGTCACCACTGACAGTTTAGTATATTCACACCTATGGACTTGCAATTTTACCCAGAGTATAACAATTCTAATAGTATATAGTTTTGTAGGGATATTTTTTAAAAAAATATGAAGAAGAAATTAAGAATCTACCAATACTCTCATTGAAAGAAGAGAGGGCGCTTTGTCGGGTCAGCAAATAATGGCTATTAAATTGCGTACTTCAAAATTATCAGTTAATACCAAGTAATCCTTTGTACGGGCATAACTTCTCCAATCAATCGGCCAACTGCATCGCACTATGCTTCGAAAATTGAGTGACTCGTACAAAATCACCAGCCGCTGGACGAAAAAACCAGCCTCTCATGCTTCGTTTCATGGATACATACATATACCCTGATGATCTGTTGTCATTTTAGTAATATTGGTCATGTTGCATTTGGGTAAAATACTCTTTAAATTGATACATCAGCTGGCACAATGCATCACTTGGTGGTTTGGTCAAACGTATGGTTTTAGGTCTTGCCCAATTACATGACGTAGAACAGAACATTTTGGTACAAATTAGTCTTATGAAATACGGTTAGTTTGCTACGTGTTTTTATTACTACAGATTATTCATCACAAATCTCAGAACCTGTGCCGGAGATATTTATATAACTATGTGACGTATGGTTTGATAAAAAAAACTGCTCCAAACCAGTTCAAAGGCTCTACATCAGTCGATATCTGGACACTTCATACGAACGGTCTGCTAGGGTCCTCATATTGAGGGTCGTATATAAATATATTTAGGTTACTTGGCAATTTTTGTACTAAATTCTGTGAATACTGGTAGCGTAATAAAATTGCTGGAATCATAATCATGTCCAGCGTCAGTGAGCACCGAGTAACTTTTTAATTTATGCTTCTTAATCTTAGTGATAAAAATGCATAAAAATTAAATTTCAACAGGAATTCATTTAAAAATATACTCTTTAGCGAAGACTACATGTGTATGTACATAAAAAAGTTTGCATGAAACATCGATACTTTCACTTTTTGTCAGTCGAGCTGAACGCCTCAACAGAGTTAGGCATCCGTGATGACCTGCTCAAACCTAAAGTCTCACGCCATAGCTGTGTTATGGCATATGCTGGCAAGCTTAAGGCACAGAGATATCGACTTTATTTTCTATGGATGAATCTGCTAATATGTGCGCTGAACCTGTTTGAATAATTTAAATTTATCTAGCGTGACCTCATGGCCATCCGACGTTCACTGGATTGATAATTATTTTCGAATGGCACGGAATCTCTGTATGGCACAACAGAGAAGAAGACGGCACCAGCTGGAGGATTGCACTTAACATCCTGCATATGCAGTCAAGGTATAGCAGAGACGTATACAGCCCTTGTTATTATGAGAATCTTTCACTTGAATGGCTTAAGTCTATCACAGAAGTATGCATGAGCGTGACTTTTGAGATGAGGTCTTAGCATTACCACTTATTTTCTTTCCGGTTTGCAGTCTTCCAGCGTCTACAAAAATGAAAGAAAGTGGTATGTCCAGTAAAACAGTTGGTGGCAATGGATTACAGTAATAATACTGTTCATTGTCACCTGGAGTCATGGATACAACATTTTACCGGCATACGTCTAAAGCCACATGAACCAACAGAAAAGTGAAGATAAATATGCTAATGAAATAATTTTTTAGAACAAGTTATACTGACAGGAAAGTGATACTCTTGCGAGTCATCGGGGAATCGGTGGGACCACAGTACGCGGATTTTTTTTTTTAAGGAGTCCTGATCGTCCGCAAGAGGTGCTATGTACAAAATCATAATTAGTCACTTGTGAGAGGTTTTTATTTTGTTGGTTTGAAAGGAAGCAGTTTTTTTTTTTTTTTTTTTTTTTTTTTTTTTGGAGGCAAAGCCTTATCTTGTAGATTTTATACAATACAGCGAACACTTTCAGTAAAGGGGTCCTTACTATTCGGGATAAATCTCCGCCGAGCACCGAGAGCTAAAAATGTTGACTAATATCGTGATACCCCCGGCGCACAGGGGTTCGGCTCGTGCCGACGAGCACCGAGCGATACTGAGGTGCGAGTCGCGAACACCTCTCCACAGTGTTCGCCTCGCACCTCGCTATCGCTCGGTGCTCGTCGGCACGAGCCGAACCACTGTGCCCCCGCGCTGCTGCGATGGAATCGCTCATGCATCACGCAGATCTGACCCATGCAAATCCACACTCTGTCGTCTGATCAGGGAGGAGCCTTCGCGCTGTCGAAAAGAGGTCCCATAGCGTTACAAAATCGGACCATATTCTGGCCTGCATGGGCTGACAACAACGGCTACACCGGGGATATGACGATGTTTAACAAGTATAATCACAGAGATACCAACATTCAAAATGCCATTTCAGGGACATGTACGTGAGAACATCTGGGACTGAGCATTTTAATAAAGAAAATGTAAGAAAATACTCAGTTTCAATGCGGGACAAACATAGTAAAGTGGACAACATTTCACCTAATATCTGGGACTGTCCCTCATGATGAGGGACAGTTGGCATCTCTGTAATCAATGTACACATTCGTCAAGTACCTTTCACTTATCTCGAGAAGTGGTCCATATTTTGTATGGTGCTTTTTGTTTGTTTGTTTGTTTGTTTTTCTTGTGTCTTTAGAAATAACGGCCTCAAAGTTGAAATTTTATGTACAGGGTATTTGGTTAAATGCATGCATGTGGTGAAAAAGTGGAAACATAAATAACCGACTGATTAACACTGGATCAATGAGATACTACCTTTAAGTAATGCCGACCCCCTGTCACAGTCTGGTGAGATCTGAGATAATTAAAGATGAAAGGCTAAAACGAATGTTTCAACCAAGTTACATGTATGCCAATATCATTTCTGTTACAAGTTAACTACATCGTGTATTATATCAACTACATATTGTTCATAGAAACAAGTATAATGTCACCATTTTGAGACTTAAAGTAAGCACGGAACAGTGACAAAACATACTTACCAGATATCTTGAAAAGTTGGATTTCGCCATCCTGAGTGACTGATACAATCGTACGCCCATCTGCTGTTTAACGGACAAAGTATCACATTTTGACTTAAAACGTAACGTACGTATATAACATATTTACAACTTGCAAAGGTAGGAATCTTACTATTCTGATAATTTCATCTATGAATTTTCATTTTAAAAACTTTTTTTTTTTTTTTTTTTTTTTACATTTCATTCGGGCCATAATGTTTCTAAACACTTACTCTTTTCATTTATTTTGTATTGAAGCATTTAGTAGTATATGTAAACTGTAATGTTTCAATTTGTAAAAGAGGAGATTCCTGTAAGTAGGCCGACAGTTCTGCAGCCGATGTTTTAAAATATCAATTGCTGTTGACTGCTTTACGTGGCAAAATGTTAACAGCAGACTTACATGCAATTTCCAGGTGACATATTTTGTCTAAGGTTTGCGATATCTTGATTTTGTCACTGGTTATATTGTCGGATAGGTTAATAAGAAACAGCTCCCCGGATGACTCTCCTGCGAGTGTAACCAGAAACGTTTTGTTTGACGCAAAATGTTTCTTGACCGACAAGAAATTCCCGGGTCCATCATACAGTGCATCATGACATATATTAACATAGTCCTTTCCATGAAGTTCCTCGCTTTTCTTTAAAAGTGCGACATAATCAACGCGGCTGTTTTTTCCATTAAATTGTGGCACGGGAAGCTGAAGACCAGCATTTGGCCTGAAAATATCTGATTCAAAAATTTTTACCACCTGTCCACTTCCAACCTGACCATTTGGAGGCAGTTCGGTATCTATTTTCCATATAAGAGCGGAACTTCCTGTAACGTCTTTTGTTCTTTCAAATAAGACAAGCATATGTTCACTCTCTTGGCTCAGTGGCAGCATTGTGCTGAAGTTTGCTTCCTCAGGTAAGCTAAGTTTTGCAGCTGTAGCTCGACAAATAATTGCCTCTGGTTCCATTTCCAAGTCAAAAATGCACAACTCCTGTTGGCCAGCCTTATTCATTTGAGCAAATGCAATCAACGTCTTGTTTGGCAGAAGGGCAGGTTTGCTGAGCAAATGTTTGCCAAACTTGAGCTCTGCGACTCTCTCCAGCTTAATCCCTAGGGCCTGGTCGCAGTCTTGACATGGAGTTATGATATTGATGATGACAAGTTGTTGTCCTCCTGTACCAGATGATGAATTGGCAAAGGAAACAAAGGTCTCGTTGTCCTTCGCCAACAAGGTGTAAGTGTCACAACTTTTGTACAGGAATCGTCCTTCTTCGATCGAAATATAAAATTCTTTACTGATATCATCTCGCTCCGATATCACAGCGAAAATACCATCATCAGTCACTGCACAACGCCTGAAAATATCAACAGTGGGTGAGCTCTCTGACTCCAAATCTGTGAGAATTTCTGTCTGGAAACCATCTTGCACTACAACGTCTGGCTTGAAGTCAGTGAAATTTGGAACTGTCAATCTCTTCAGCATCCGACAGGTAGTAGTATCAATAATATGGACAACATTTTGTTTGGAATCAGGTGGAACTGGTTCGTTGGCAGTGACAACCAAAACTGAAGAGTCTTTTGCCAGGGCTGCTGACCATGGGGTACCATGGACATTGATACACCCTGGTGTTGCCGTCATCTTGTCAGGCAGAACAGCACAGCGGTACTTGTCTCCCTTCTACATTTTCAAGGAGTCTACAAAAAAAAAAATATTCATATATATATATATATATAGCCTATATATATATATATATATATATATATATATATATATATATATATATATATATATATATATATATATATACATATATATATGCCTATATATATATATATATATGCTTATATATATATATATATATATATATATATATATATATATATATATATATATATATATATATATATAGGCCTATATATATATCGTGGCTCACTTAAAGATTACAATTGCAGGAAAAAAGAAACACGTTTAGGTACTGTTCACATTTTTCCTTATTGATTTATAAAATGACATGAAAACAAAGCATACGCTTCAGTTTGCCAGGGACATTGCCGTCAAGTCAACAACAGAAAGGGGGGGGGGGGTGCAAGAAAAGCAAAACATCCCCCAATCCACACGCACATCTAGGCCTGCAGGGACGCATGTAAATATCTCACGTTTGGGTCGATTTAAGTGTTATGAAGCATGTGTATAAACATCATACAGGCCAGACCACTAGGGCGTATGGGCCGTATAATAATAACATTTAAAAGTGCTATAATAGGCCTAATGTTTGGCAGAGTACCTAGGCTATAACAGGAAGTATCGACCTACTGTTATGGGCTAAGCTACTTCCCGAGTAACGATGGCGTCGTCTGCGGTCATTGCGTCAGCGAGACTGCTGAACCTCTGCTGGAATATTGGGCATCTGGTGCGGCACAATTTATTGAAGTAGGAAAACATGAGATAAACAGATCATAGCATGGTTTGTTGTCGATACGAAAAATATCAACTCTCACTAGATACCATGAAGCAGAACTCGTTCGCTTCGCTCACTCGTTTTGCATAGGCCTACATTAGGTTCCACCTGGTAGTAGCGAGCGGAGCAACTATTTTCATTCCAAAAGCCTCGACGTTATGATGTACATGCAAAGAGCTTCCCATAGATGATACTATCATATGCAAATCACTGTGTGAAGTACCTATCATTGATAGGTACTTCACACAGTGATTTGCATTCTTAAAATTCCTGAAGTGCGCAGTTGTTACCAGGCTAACCCGTAACCGGAGGTTTCAAATTTCATGGAGGAAAAAATGGCGATAATCGGAGAAAATCGTGACTTCGGATAAACAAAAATTCACCGAAATGATGTTAAATCTAGGAAAACTAGAGATCCCAAATACAGCAAATAAGAGAAATGAATGTGAATCAATGATCCACGCGAATGGGTTCCCAAACACTGCGCTGGAGAACTAATGAAGGTTGATAATGATGATAATTTGGATGTGACCACGTTTTTCAAGTTGTAAAGACTGTAGCAGTGTAGGTTTGGATGGATGAATTACCTTACTTTTTAAAAAATTCCATGTGTTATATATGGAGCTCGCTCCGCTCGCTATTATCACACCGAATGGAAATATAAAGGTTATCACATGGTTGTAGCTGTATTACCCCAGTAGTATCAGCCCCTCGCATCCGTATCGTCACTCAACCTTCGGTCTCGTGACGATACGGGTGCTCGGGACTGACACAGGGGGTGATACAGCTACAACCATGTGATAACCTATAAATATAAATATAAATATAAATACATATATATATATATATATATATATATATATATATATATATATATATATATATATGTATATATATATATATATATATATATATATATATATATATATATAGTGTGTGTGTGTGTGTGTGTGTGTGTCTAATTGCAGAGATAAGCTGCACATCGTCTGAGATTTATACATTTTGGTGATTCATATTAGTATTAAGCAATCGATTTCAAAGTCAGTCAAAGTCAAAGTAAGCTTTATTTCATGTCGGTCGTTTTTTACAATAAACACTAGCTCTGAAGAGCTATTTTCCGACGTGAGTATAAGTTGTATAATACATAGGTGACTAAAAACAACAGTGTTTATATACATACAATAAATATGGGATGAGGTTAAAATATATTTTTCATGGTGATCAATAATCTGTACTGATAAAAATATGTGTAAAACACTAATCAGCAACTTTGGCACAGATAGGTGTCTGTGGCATGCACTTCAGAGGCATCTATCTGCATGACATGCAGTTGCAGGTGTCACCATTCCAGTTGCTGACTAGTTTTTTAAATTGATTAAAGCTGGAGGCATTTCTAAAATAATCTGGTAGTTCATTCCACAATTTGGCTGCACCATACCGGAAAGATTTCAAACCATACTTGGTTGTTCTAACCCTTGGTATAGTGGCAGTGTTGGTGTATCTAAAAGAAAATTTTGAGTCTTTTACCATCAGCAGGTCATATAAATACGAAGGGCCTTGTTTATTAAGAATTTTGTATGCCTCGATCGCCATGGTCTTCATCCTTCTAATGCGTAAGGATGGGAATTTTGATTTTTCCAAAAGGTCTTCATATGGAGAATTTTGATCATAGATGAATCCGAGAGCTAGCTCCTGAATGCGTTCCATTTTCTTTGTACTGCCCTCACCACAAAAGTGCCAAACTAGGGGGCAGTATCCAAAATTTGAAAGAATGAAAGAGTGGTAAATGAGAAGTTTACAACTTTTGTTGAGGTAATGGCCGATTCTTTTCAATACATTTATCTGGATGCCTTCTTACACATTTCGGCAAAATGTTTTTCAAAACTAAGTCGAAAATCAATTGTGACGCCTAGCAGTTTTACTTCGTTCTGACAATGAATACCAAATTTGTCCAAATGAAAGGTGAGGTCTTCGCCTTTAGCCTTGTTACCAAAAAGAATTCCTTGGAACTTTTCAGGATTGGCTCTCATCATATTCATCTCAAACCATTTGATAAGGTGAATACAGCCTGCTTCCAAAGTTGATTTCAGGGTTGGTAGTGACTCATGGGAAAAAGACAGAGTATTGTCGTCAGCATAATTGTACAATATTCCCTCTTGAACAAAGAAAAAGATGTCATTCATGAAGATGTTAAAAAGCAGAGGTCCCAAAATGGAACCCTGAGGGACACCTTTCAGAATATTTTGCCATGAGCTAGTGACACTACCGATCTTTACATACTGCTTTCTGTCACTCAGGTAACTTTTCATAAGATCTAAAGCAGTGGCATCCAACCCATATGCCTCAAGTTTAGCTATAAGGAGATCATGGGGAAGACTGTCGAAGGCCTTGGACAGGTCCATTAACAAGGCGGCCACATATTTGTTTTCGTCCAAGGCTTCCTTCCAGTCCTCCACGGCTCTGAGTAGTGTTGTCTGACACCCATAACCCTGTCTAAAAGCTGATAAAAACGGGTGAAGCATGTCAGAGAAATAATCATACAGTTGATCATTTATGGTGCGTTCAAAAAGTTTTGAAATTACTCTCAATACACTGACAGGTCTATAGTTTTTCGTGTCCATTGGGTCATCCTTCTTGAAAATAGGAGTGACCTGAGCTTCTTTAAGTCGGTCAGGGAAGGTACCAGATGTCAGAGTTTTATTTACAAGGTTAGTTATTGGTATTACTAAAGCTGGTTTGACTAATTTTAATAGCTTTGCAGACATGACATCTGTCCCTGTTGCCTTTCGAAGGTTCAAACTGTCAATTTGTCTGGATATAAACACTTCGTCAACTGTCTTAAATTCAAACCGATTTTGGACATGCATTTTGGATTTGATTTTTTCAATACTAGGATGCGAGGAAGAATTGAAAGAGTGGTCAGTGGCAACTCCACTTGTGACCTTGATATAATAGTCATTGAATATTTCACTTACTTCCTCTGGATTGGTAATAATAGAATTTCCAGTTGACAAAATGATATTGTTATCAGTTTTTCTTCCCTGTTTGGAAAGAAAAGGTTTGATGGTGGGCCAGAAGTCCTTAGAGTTTGGACCACCAGCACACCTCTCAAAGAAATAATTTCGGATGGACTTTTTTCGCAGTTTGGTAACAAGATTGCGTTGTCTTCTATAGTTTTGCCAATTTTTCTTGTTCTTGTACTTACGAAATTTGTTGAGGAGCATATGCTTTCTATAGATGGCCTTCCTGAGGGTCCCGTTCATAAAGGGTGCAGAATGTTTACGTTGTTTCTGCTGCTTGATTGGGGCATGGCCATCTAGAACATCAAGCAGTATTTTCTCACTTGCCCAATATGTGTCATTGATATCATCAAAAACATGAGCAATATGAAAAGGAGCTTTCTCAAGATCTTTTATGTACGCCTCCTGGTCAAAAGAACGAAAACTACGGTAGCTAAAGTTTTCTCTTTTTATATACGGGATAATCCCGCGAATTTGGAAAGATATCAAGTTATGACAGTCACTCATGCCGGTATTAAAGTTGGTAATATTGCAACATGAATTTGGTCGATTTGTTAGAACAACATCTATAAGAGTGGGTTCGGCCTCTTTAGTAAAGCAGGTGGGCTCCTCAATTTAGTTAAAAAAGTAAAAAATATCACACATATCTATCAGGGGTTGAGCTATCCTGGGTTTCAACATGTTATAGTTGAGATCCCCCATAACAACCAGGTTTTCATAACCTACACTTACTTTGTCCATTGTGTTGTAAAAATCATGTGAAAAGTCACTGTTTGGCATAGATGGTGCCCTATAGGCACCGTATATGAGCCATTTGCTGTTGTTCAGATTTACCTCCACTGCTATTGACTCAATATTGGAGAATTCACAGGTCACTTTCCTACAGCTTGGGATGTCTGATCTCAAGAAAGCTAAAACACCTCCGCCCCATTGTGTGCGGTCTGCTCTCCACAGCCTATAGTCAGGAACCATGAACTGAGAGTCCGGAAAGGAGGCATCAAGCTTTGTTTCTGATATGAACAGCAAGTCAACAATTTTATCAGATAACAGCTCATTAATGTCATTGTGCTTGTGTCTGTAGCTGTTTATGTTCAAGTAAGCGACTAAGAATTGTCTAGGGTTTTTCCTTCTGTTTTCTCTCAGTTCTTCAAAATTTATGGTCATAATATTTATCATATTTTTGGTAATAATATGCATTTCTGATTGGTTCAATATTGCAAAATATAAAGCCACATCCAGTCGTAGTACGGAGTTTTACCTGGCCTTGGCCAGCCATACCACATTTGGGCTGCGCCCTCATGTGGTATGGCTGGCCAAGGCCAGGTAAAACTCCGTACTAACTTCAGCAAACCTGTGGTAACTAATAGTGTCACATGTATAGCCTCAACTATGATTTGAGTTGCACGAGTTGCGTAGCTTTAGTCTCAAATATTTGACAAGAGTATTTTAATGTTCCAAACAAGAAAACACTTACCCAGACGAGAAAAAAAATCTGCAAGAGCTTATTTTCTTTGTGAGATGTTCAAGACTACGGGATTCTAACCAAGTGAGGTAAATTATTTACTTGGCACGTTAAAAGACACCACGTTGCCCAACATTTTGAAATATTCAGAAACAGGGACTTTATGCATCTATTGCCAAACCCTATGACTATGCCTATAAAGTTTTATTTCCCAACATTTATGCCCTGACAAGGATACTCTGGACATTTCCAATCCAGATATATTTGACTTGCATCAGTTTGAGACACGAAAAATTGCTTAGATATCAACACAATTTTATGTACGGGGGCTGGCTGAAAAGTTCTAAGCTTTGTTGTGAAAGACCCGTACAAAGTCGATGGTTTTCATTTTCTTTACATAGTCCCATTTCAGGTTTGCACACTTTTGCCAGCGATGCTGCAAGGCCTGGATGCCGGTCAAGAAGAAATTTTCTTCAGCCACCCCAAAATATCATTCACAGCGGAAATGACGTCATCATTACCAGGAAAATGGTTATCGGCTAGTTCCTTTTCCATTTTGGGAAACAGATGGAAGTCGGACGGGACTAAATCGGATGAATAAGGGGGATGGTCAGTGAGTTCGAAGCCACAATCATGGATCACTGACGTGGCAACTGCCGATTTGTGAACATGGCATTGTCTTGGTGGAACAGGACTCCTTTTATTGAGCATTCCCCGTCGCTGAGTTTTGATACTATAGCTTCATCACGCAACTGTCTCAGTAGGTCAGCATAATAACATCTTTCATTGATAGTCTGGCCTTTTTCAAGATAGTCAATCAGCAGAATACCCTTGGAATCCCAAAAGACTAAAGCCATCACTTTTCCAGGAAGGGGGGTAATGGGGAGGGTCTCAGTACGCTGGTACAGGTAATTATTTTTCTAGAGTACGCAGTACAGAAAACAAAAATCTTTCAAAATTTTGGATAGTACGAAGTACGTAAAATAAGAGGGCTTCCAGTACGCCAGTGCGGTAAATAAAAAGCCCCAGTGCGCCAGTACGGGAAACCCCTTACCCACCCTCTTCCAGCAGAAAGTACCGACTTGGCTTCTTTTTTTTTGGGGGGGGGGGGGGCTGATCCCGGATGCTTCCATTGTTTAGACTGAATTTTTTATTTCTGGTTCAGAGTGATGAATCCAGGTCTCATCCATGGTTACAAATCGGGCCAAAAAATCATCAGGATCTGCTTCAAAACTGCACAAATTGTCACGGGACGCCAGAAATCTGACATGTTGCTGATCCTCTGTCAAAAAGAACTTTGGAACCCATCCTGCAAAATTTCCTGCAAGTTCAGTGCATCACAAGGTTCGACAATATACTGTAAATTGCTTTAATTTCGCTGTGTTCTTATTTTCGCTTATTTCGCTGATGGTACAAAACCGTGAAAATAAAAAAACAGTGAAAGAGTGTTTATCATTGTTTGTATAGAAATTATGCCCGGAAGAGTGAAATCAAAACTACAATGAAATATCAAAAGTAAGAATTAAACTTCTGAAAATTTAAACATGCGAAAATAAAGCACTTTACAGAACATCAAATCTGCCCCCAAAACATGTCTGAGCGGACATGCGCAAAGAGTCGCTCAAACAGAACAGAACTGCACTGCCGTCACTGGCAGACGATGTATGTATGTATGTATGTATGTATGTATGTATGTATGTATGTATGTATGCATGCATGCATGCATGTATGCATGCATGCATGCATGCATGTATGTATGTATGTATGTATGTATGTATGTATGTATGCATGCATGCATGCACGTTAGAGTATGCAGGTCTATGTAAGTAAACAGACTGGAGATGTAAAAGAATATTTATCACTTAGAAATATTGTATCCATCAGCATTGAATAATGACAGTTTCCTTCTCACAAAAGTGCCTGGATGAGAAAATTATTCTTTATTTTTTATTTTTTTTTTACAAATTTATGGCAAATATGAGACGCAATTATTTTGATTGAGAAAGAGAAAAGCAACTGGAGCCGACTGTTTGGGGGTTGTCTAGTTGAGACAAGATTAGTGATAATATCTCAACAAGGACCCAGTGCTCTGGAGTCTTTCTGATTACGTTTGTGCAGCTTATGCAACATATAAAGTGGCCTGTGAGTATATTCAAGGAGGAGGGCTAACAGTACGGTTCCATACGCACATGGACGAGAACGAAACGAATCTGTTTTCAAATATACAACCTTCAATACGACTAATCATGGAATGTTACTTGCTTAACTGCTGAAATCGGCTTATGGCTTTGGCGCTGCTCGTTCTTTGAGGGTGATTACTTAATATTGGTTGTATTCTGAAAGCATTCTTTTCTAGCTGTAGACCTCTGTCAAATATCCTCAAACGTGCAATTAATCGACACATACATGTTTCCAGTCTGAGTTAAGATTCATAGAGAAAAATTGAAATGTTGGCCATCACCAAGACAAATATAAAGATGATATTAGTATGGTCCGATTTGCAACTTTATACACTGTAAAAACTGATATTGTTGACACAGTGGCATATGAGGAAAGTAAACTGACAACCGTGTTGCCACTAACTCGTACATTTTGCCAACAAGTTACTGTGATGTTACAATAGGTGAGTAAACAACTGACAACTTACAACAACTTATAGGGTGAACTGTACAGCTGACTGGACGCGGCCATACTGGTAATTCAGTGCATTTAACATAAATCTTTTGCAGTCTACTGGGGTCTCCCATAATTGTTTGCATTTGGATCTGCTTATCGCTTGCCTGGGCTGATCCATTTGGCTCGATTGTTATTCGTCGGACTGGACTCTCCATATGGAGAAATACAAATACATGTCCTTTTAAACAACATGAAATTAATATCTGCATTTATTATTTTTTTATAAACCTAACACCTGAGTTCATGTATGAGAAGATAAATTACCAGCCTCGGTAACAATTTGTTTTACGGTCGGTTCATTTTAAACAGTTCAGTATGCATACATTGTTGTGTCGTAGTGTAAATGTTACTTTTGTTTGAGAGATTTAAGTACATTCAGCCAAAATATTTGCATAAAGTATACACAATATACTGCACATTATACACGTCATGACAATGCATGCCATACAAAGCTGATTCTCGATCCATGTCCATAAAAAATGCACACACCAAGCTATATGCGAATACATTAATGGGGTCCCCGGTATATGTATTTTCAGTCGTAAAACATGCTCACAAAATGTACGTTAGCCCGTCAAACACTGGTGCTTAGCTTGCAGGGGTCAAACTAATTAATATAAACGTGAAAATAGCACAACTTTCGGTATGTAATGCTATGCAATGCTATGTCATGCTGCGGTATGCTGGCCCATGCTTGCTACACTATGCTATGCTATGCTATGCTATGCTGTGCTATGCTTGAGGTTATTTATTTATTTATTTATTTATTCTTATTTTTGCTATTGGTTTCCAGAAGAAAAGACCGCTCCGGTCCATTTAATATGTCTACTGTATTTACATTGAATTTCAGTGGGGTGGAACTGAGCGGCTTTATACCAGCGGATGAATATTTGATAAGATCCCCTTTAATGTATACTAATGGTACTTCTACAAGATATCGACAAAGTAACCACAGTAAAATTTATATTAACAGCAGCTGCATCCTCATTCTGTTTAGGCCTAACCTTAAACTTTTTTTATGGAATTCTAGAATAGCGTATTGGTCATAGGCACAAACCTGTTATTTGTAACAGTTCCGTCAATATCGATGATTGAAAGGTATGTTCACGCAGTCATATACATACACTTGAATGAAAATAATGGTACACATTATATGTCCTTTGTGAACATTATTTTGCTTACCTGACCAATCTGTGCCATGTTGTAAAACCGCGAACACTTCACTATCATGTCTTTGCGTCTGGTTGCTTTGGTAACAAGCCAGGCGATAATACGTGTATGACCTACATGTCCAATCAACATTGATCTGTGAGTGCTATACACAGACAACTTACCAGATATATAGGACAATGAGGCCAAACATCTAAGAATGGATATGCATCTACTATGGCTAAATGTCTACCAAATGTTGCTCCTCAGGTACGAATTTGAGCATGAACCACGGGAATTTTTTACACTGGTCACAGCCGACAACAATTATCCATTGTGGTATGTGGTATTTAGACCCGAGAAAATAGTTGGTAGAAATATGCTTACCTGTTCGGGCCGGACGTGAAAGAATAGTCCATGTAATGAAGTGTACCTCGCCTGTGCGGGAGGTATGTGGATGTGTTTATATATGATACAACGAGGCTTGATACAAAGTCACGTACAGGCAATTCATGAAAGGTCACCTGTGTTTATATCGATCTATTCGTATCCACTTCTTGCCTCCATGGCAGACGTCACGGGCTTTTTTATTGCTTGGTCCGTTTGCCAAACTGGCGCATTCAGATTAAAAGTCAGTCATGGAAGCAAATCCACTTAGTGCGTCGTGAGTGTATGGCAAACCAAAGCGAAATAAAGGTAACTGAAGTGATGGACTTCATGTTTTTTTCTTCCACGTTTCTTTCGATTTATTGCAGAAGTCATCCATACAGAAGCACAGTCTACCTAACTTGGAAACCGGAAAGAATTAGAATTTTGTTGTAAGGCAACTCCACAGAAAAAATCCTTTATGTCATTGAAATTTTCTCAGAACGTACACAATTCAAAACTTTAGGACAGTGAAGCGCTTTCTGCACAGCTGAGTGGTGAGGCTTCTTGTTAACCCCAAGACTAAGTACACGCTTAAAAGCAGAACCTTGTAAGGAGTCAAAATACATGTACAGACACATTGTGTTTTGAAAGATTCACACACTTCATATCGTGTAACGTACTTGGTCGACCGTCCGACATGCTCCTACAAGTATACTTTAACCTTTGTCTTTAAACGGGAGTACTCCATACCAGCAACAACCAATCGCCAGAGATGCCGGCCAACATTCAAAATGCCATTTCAGGGACCTTTGAGTAAGAACATCAGGGACAGAGCATATTTAACAAAGAACATATAAGAAAATACTCAGTTTCTATGCGGGACAAACACCGTAAAGTGGTAAAAATTACAGCTAATTTCAGGGACTGTCCCTGATGATGATGAGGGACAGTTGGCATCTCTGAGTCGGTATATGTGCATGTTTTTACTACAAAGAGCAGCCATATCAGAGACATGTGCGTCAAACAGACCATTGCTCCATTGCTGGGAAATTAACTTCTGCTATGTCAAGAGAATCAACTGTATAGCAATACTGCTTTCATCCAGAGACCATTCCGTTGAGACTTACAATTTTTTTCTTGTTTGCTGACAACCTTAAATTTCGATTTACTGGGTCCAAAGTTAAAGTTCAATCTTTTGGCGTACTCATTACATGTTTCAATAGAACGTGATAAGCAACAAACAGCAGGGCACATGAGAGTGACGTCATCATAGCATGACGATGAAAGTAAGCCAACTTGTTGAATTTATCATTATCAACACGGCCCCCACAATCACAAGAAGATCGTTGATAAAAATATTGAATAATCTAGGTGAGATAATGCTACCTTGTCTGGTACCGCAAGTAATTCTAAATTCCCGGCTACACGAGTGTTTTCCGTTTTATAATGCCAAGCAGGCTACAATACCACTTAAATAAAAAGAGCAGGTTTCCTTGAGAAATAAAATACCATAGCTTACATAACAGACCAACATGTCATATTTTATTAAAACATTTTCTGCAGCTAAGAAGCATATGAATATTAGACAACCAGTAACATTAAAATGTGAAATGACATCACGTAAAAATGATCGTGCAAAATCAGTAACTCTAATTTCACAAAAACGGAGCTGATTTTCACTCATATTGTCCGGCAGAAGTGAATCTAGTTCCATCAGCTTGGCAAATGTACTGGTAATGGTAATTGGACAATAATTAGTGGGATCATTGATATTAAGGGCGGGTATTTTTTAAGGCTGCGACAGTAACTCCAATAGAGAAAATTAAAGGAATAATTTCATGATAAAGAATATATGTAAATGAGCGAGATAAACATTGCTTTAGAACAAAAGGGTTGTCATATTCAAGGGGGGGGGGGGGGTCTTGATCACAGTTCACAGGGGAAAAATTGTTTTCACAGTTCACAGGAAAAATTATTCAGCTTATATGCATATTCAGGATTCACGAGCAATGGTTAAATCACGAATCCCGAAAATTAATTTTATTGTTTCACAGATCACGGAAAATAAAAAGATAGGATCACGAGTCACGAAAATACCCTTGCCCCCCCCCCCCCCCCCCCCCTCTCTTCATTCAATATATCAGTTCTAACATCGTCCAATTCTGGAAAACAGTTCCCGTCAAGAAATTCTATAAAGATGCGAATATCATCCTCGAGTCATGAATAACCTTGTTCGCATAAGACGGGGAAACGCTGCTTTCCATGGCGGTCAGCTGCCACCAGCGGCGCCCGCCTCACACCGCTACAGAAAGCCATAGAATGCCATAGAAAGTTGCCCACACTGTCGCCTGTAATGTTGCCCTGCGCCACCAGGGGTCATCCATCGCCGCTCACGCCTCTGAGAAGCTTAAATCAGCCCAGGGCACGTTTGTTTCAGATGTAGGCTATGTGAACAAATGTATGCCCTTGTGGCAAAGAGGGAAGTGAAAATTCGAGTCAATAATATATATATATATATATATATTGTATTTGTGTCTTTTTGTCCAAAACCACTTCCTAGTAGTCATTACCCTATTCCCCAGTTCGAACTCTTTACTCTCCATAAGCTAACCTGTCCCTGTCTAACTTATATACATAGAAGTACTATTGTCCATATTGCACACGTTCCTCTGTAAATTTTGACATAGGCTGTATTAGCCCAAATAAATTAAAGGGTCTTCAGCGGGTAACTACTCAACATGTTTCGGAGCCTTTTACCCGTCCATGTCTCTCTGAGTAGCGGCTCCTTGTCTAAGCTAAATATTCAGCAAAGACAACCCACATAATAAAGAATAAATATGAACGTGGCAATTGATGAATTAGCTAAATACGTGAAGTTTTGTTTATAAATGCAGAGCTTCATATCAAAGAAGAATACCTGTCAAACAAACCATAATTACCAAATTTGCACAGTACAGGTTCAGATAAGAACAATTTGACTTACCCCTGAACCAATATGTACCCTTTCCAGCTGGACAGCTTATCCTAGTTAAACCATCCGCCAATGTTTAACTGAAGTGGAAACAAGCTGGGGCATTATATTCAGTCCCAGTGATTGTAAAATAAACAGTTGCAGCTAGACCACCTGTATAAACCAAGGGAAATCCTAACAAGGACTGCAACAATGTACATCCTGCACCAGAGATGTAAAACAAACTCCATGATGACACCTACTCCTTAAACAATTAAGCTCTATTTAACTGCCAACCCTGAGTCAATGTGGCAACTCAATGTCTCAGGTTTGTGACATTTGAGAAAATACTGTCAATTTTGAGTATTTTTTTAATATTGAGTAAATGTGCATTTAGGCATATCAGAAAAGAATGAAAGTCATTAGCATTTATGCGAAAAACACGCTATCAAAACAATTTTTCTTAACAGGATTTTAAGTACAATTAGGCAAACATGTAACTGTCGTAGGCCGCTTCTTGCTACCTGTAACCCCTGGGGGTTTACCTAACAGAAAACATGTAAGCCTAAAATGTCTGATAGTGAATATTAAAACAGAAAGATGCCAAAAGATAAAGTTAAGTAGCAAAACAGACAAGTCTGAAAACTGTAAATTATTGTGGCCAAACTTTCTAATAATCTTTGGATATTAACAGTAGAATTATAGGGCAAATCAGAAAAGAATGAAAGTCTTTTGTATTTATGTCAAGAGAATGCAATGAAATGTTAACCAGATATCAAGTACAAGTAGGCAAGCTTGTAACTGTCGTAGGCCGCTTCTTGCTACCTGTAGCCCCTGGGGGTTTACCTAACAGAAAACAAGCTAGCCTAAAATGTCTGAAAGGTGAACATTTATACATAATGATGTCAAAAGATAAAATTAACTAACAAAACATGCAAGTCTAAAATCTCTAAAATTATTGAAGCCAAACTTTCTAACCATCTCGGGATATTTACAGCAAAATTTGTAGAAATATTTGATCAAAAGTACACCTTTGAATCCTCTTGACTCAAGTTTATTGTAAATGAATTTGGTTCTAGATGCAAAGTCCTGAAATTTAGAACAAATACGTCCAAATCTCAAAATCTGTGACAAAAATGTATTATATCCAATAGTATCCGAAATATTACTGTCCGGGAAAGGATAATTAACTGCTGCACAGTTAAACTCATCTATTTTGTGATAGACTTTAATACAAAACCTGTCATTAGTGACCTGAATATCCAAGTCCAAAAACACATCTCTGAAACCATCTGAATTGTTACCCTCCAAAGGGATACTTTTGGGTAAATTTCTTTAGCAATTTCACTGAAATTTTGTACATTTACACAAGGAATGTCATCAATATATCTTGCGTTGTTTGATAATTTTGTAGTCATTTGAAAGTGTTTTTTCATCAATTTATCCATATACTTAAATTCAAGTATATATGTATGTATATATATATATATATATATATATGTGTGTGTGTGTGTGTGTGTGTGTGTATTGTGAAACCTCATTATGACGACACTCAGATATCCAACATATTCATAATAATGACACAAATTTTGAAGGGCAAAAGTTCATTTTCTTTGTTGCTTGATTCATTTATCTGACATATTCTAAGGGAACAGATGGTGTCACTGTAACGAGCTTTCACTATACCTACCTGCCTACCTACCTAGGTAACCTTCAGTTATTGTACATTCATCCCAGACGGCACTTCCATGTTCAAGAATTGGTCGTATAAAAGACATATAAATAGTTTCTACTGTATGGCGATCAAGGCGGTATTAGGGACTTTTAATGTTCACTAATTTTAATGCTTTAGAAGAAATATCGCCTATGTGATCGGACCATCTCAAGTCGGAACGCAAAGTTAGACCGAGGTGCTCATAACTGTTGACATTTTCAAAAGTATGAATGGAAAACGAGAGGAAGATGGTCTGGAGGATCAATTTTACGAGAGATCAGCTTACTGTCAGTTTTAAGAGCAATAAAAGTCACAAGCCAATCATATGACCATTTGTTAATGATGGAAAGGTCAGAGTTCATAATTTCGGCAGCATGAACAGGATTATCTACAGTTAGATATATAATAAGTGTCGTCAGCAAGAAAGTTTAATTTTGGAAAGGACATTTTGAGACCTTAAGTTAAAGCATGGCAAACCTGATGAAGGTTAGTGACAGGTCTCATTATTATTATTATTATTATCATCATCATCATCATCATCATCATCATCATCATCATCATCATCATCATCATCATCATTTATATCATGTTCCCGAAATATTTCGTAAACATGTAAACATATTAACATCACCGAAAAATCAAGTTTGATGTTTATTCCAACTGCAGAAACAGCAAATGATAAACTTTTGCCTTTTTGCATCTAATGTTGCAAGCAGAGTTGAAGAAATGAAGTTGTGAAAAACTTGAATGATATGCTTTTCTATCTGCATTACCTTGGCACAAGACACAGAATGATGCCTGGCTGCAATGCTTGGCTGGAATGACATCTGGTGTCCACTTGAAGCACTAGACGTCCTGAACATTAATTACGGTTCCCGTTACTGGGTTGAAAACAATACATATTATATAAATTACAAGTTAAACATTACATGGAGCTGATGCAAGTTTTGATGTGATTTCAAATTTTATTACATATTTTCGTACGTTTTTACCAAGTAATTCTTTTGCGAATTGTTGACTTGATTGCTGCATTCTCTTACTTTTATTAAAAATGCACAGTTCAAATCTCCGATGGACAATGGTTTCGTATATGAGATTCTTGTGCAGTTTCATATTTTCTAAGGAAACAAGACACTAAGAAAACACATTGCATGTTACACAAAGCCCTGACAAGCTCAAGCTTAAAAAGACTGTCAATAGTCACGATTTGATACTAGCTAGTTTAAAACTTTTTAAAAATCTTTTTAATGATTTAAAAGGTGACAGTAATCAAATATTCACCGAAAGCAATCGAAATCATCACAATATTATCCATGATTAACACGAAAACATATCTAAAACACGTCAAATTTTGAAATGATATTTAATTCGTGCAAAACAAAAACAAAACGATGTGTAAATGTCCTTTAAGATTTTTGAAAGATTACTGACTTGGCCTATTTGTTTCCTTCTTTCATCATCGCTAAAATGTGAAAACTAGAAACAGTTCATCAAGTTTTCAATTAGAATAGAATTCTGTGTATTTTAAGGCTTTCAAGTGTTTTTTTTAAGGGGGCATTTTATTTTTTTTTCTAATTTATTTTATTTATTTATTATTATTTTTTTTTTTTTTTTTTTTGCTTTGTCTTTTTTTTAGAACAGCCGATATGTACAATATGTTTGTGAGTTACCGTAACAGTAGGACCATTATATGTCTTCAAGGAAAAGCTATGAATAACATGCTAAGGTACACCAAAAATAGTCGAAGAAGACAACATTTTCTTGAAGTTTGAATATGGACGATGCTTATAAATGTCAATCTGCATGAAAATTCTTTGAAAAATGAAGCTACCGCCTCATAGGAACATGCATGCAAACAGTGTGGATCAGAGTAAAATTAAAAATAGTTTTAGTCGTGCACTTTGAAAATTTATTTCACTATAATTCACCTTTAAACGAGGGGACATTGCAAAGAAACAAAGCAGAAGAAGTGGTGGTTCAGGGTGTTATCATTTGCGTCAAAGCATTGGAGAAAATACGGGCAAAATTTATGAATTTTAATGTAATGCGAAAATGTCTATATATATATATGATACAACTACAAAAAACTCATAGTGTAAGTAAGAAATGCAATATAACCATTGTACAATGTTTCCGAATGATAAACTGCGTATCAAAGCCGATTTTGCACTTACCGACACCATTGGTCAGACCTTGCTTGGTCAAAGAATTTACTCAATTTCCCAGTGGACTGCAAAGGAACAAATCTGTCTGCCGTGTTGGTTCTGAGGTTGGTTCCCCCTGTCGTCAGTAGATGGCATTCCCCCAGAGGATGACTTGGCCAAGGCAGTGGGCAAATTTGATCATATTTGGGGATTACTCAACTGGGAGTGCATGGCCCGACTAATAATATTGCTGTGGTTCTCCGCTTCTGTGCTGCGGTCCTGTGTGACACGGGTGGCCTAGGATAAAGTAAGGGAAAGAAAAGAAAAATAGATGAGGCGGAGGACACCATGGTTATCCTAATCAGCTCATGCTGCCATGTTTTCCAGGACCAGAACCGAGGCAAAGGGCCCACCACACACTCTCTCACAGCTGTGGTGTGCCTATGGTCCTGGATATATTCCCCTACACTCATCGCTTGTAAGCCTCCCCCCCCCCCCCAATTAAAACAAAAAACAAAACAAAAAAACTCTTCCCTCATACACCCTATCCCCACCTCTAAGGCTGCACTAAGCTTTTCCCGTGAAGCAAAATAAGGCTCTCACAGAAGTAAACACATTTTGTTCATAAAATAAAATAAGATAAAATAAAACACACACACACACACACACACACACACACACACACACACACACACACAAAACAAAACCTGAATTAAAAAAAAAAAACATAATAAAAATGATTTTAAAGAAATCCCAACCTGTAGAAGGTATGATCATTGGCTTAAACATATTTGATTCCAAAGACAATGGGGAAACAGGGGTGTGCTCTATGTCAATCCCTCCGTGTACATAAAAAAAACTGGGAAACAGAAAAATGGTAGGATACAGACTTCAGGATACTGTGAAGGAATACGTCAAGACAGTCCACAGACAGATAGAGTGGCGACACCACACGGGGTTTAAATAGAGGATGACGCCCCAGACGGAGTTGATGGAACCTGTAGAACACATTTTCAAACAAAAAGCTTTGAACGTCTTACCAAAAATAAAACCACAGAATATGTGACTGTTCCCAGTCAGCCTGTTGACTAAATGTGACTTTTCAATTTTTAGCTCAGTTGTTCATGTTTTGGAGCCAAAAAATAAGCTGACACCGCAAGCGATGCGAAAGGTACTATTTAGATTGTAGGCCTAATATATTAATCTCGCTTATACAGAAAGGGCATTCGAAAACATACATGAAAGTGTCATAATTTGGGTTGCCACAAGCACACTTGGTAGTCTCTGAGGCCCTTCTTGAATAGGTCGAGTGTTAGCTTGCTGCATCCCACGTTCAACCGGGCAGGGATCAGGACACGCCTTGTCTGGCCTCTGTGGAATAGGCCTAGGCCAAGTTTGTTGGCATTTTAGTGTCCTGATTAAGAGATTTCATGAAGTCGGAAAGACCCTTAAAATTTCGAATATTACGCGGCAATTTGTTTCATTAAGGGGCGAAGGAAATTGAATTCTTGATATCATTAATTATTTATAGATATTCAAAAATAATTTTTGATATCAAGAATTTATTTATTGATATCAACAAATAATTTTTGGATATCCAATGTCCAAAAAATCAAAAATGTTAAAACGGCTTGTCATATTTCTGTTGATTTTAGTCTGTCCTGTTTGTCATATAGAGTTATTTGCTCCCAATGAAACAGCAAGCCGTTTTAAGATTTAATCATATTTCTGGATATCCAAAATTGAATTTGGGATGTCCATAAATCATTTTTGGATATGAAAAAAAATCGATATCCAAATTGCTTTCTGGATATCCATAATTCAATTTTGGACATCCAAACTTGAATTATGGATATCCAAAATTGAATTTTGAATATCCATAAATCTGATTAATGTTAAAACGGCTTGCCATACCTATATCTATTTCTTCCATTAACAGAATCAGGAATAAGATTGCGCAAATGTTGCGGAGCGTCTCCATGCACGATTTTAACAAACACAACCAGTTTGTGTTTTCATGTCTACAGCCAGGTTTTGAAATCAACTTTCTCCGTATTAAGATTATAATTAGACCCAGAGGAGGTCGCTGGAGTCAGTTGAAATTGGTCTAGTTGTCGGAATTGCTATGAAGTGCAGTTTTACCGTAAACCACTGATCCATATTCCAAGAAAGGTCTCATGACCTTGAGGTGGAGAAAGACTTGTAAAAAGGAAATTGCAAGTATGTTAAAGGATTTAAATCATTCTCATTTTTTCAGTCGCAAATTCTGTTACAAGGCTGCACCACGCCAGATCGAAAAGAATTGTTAGGACTAAATGTTTGTGTGAAGATTCCAGTGCTATTCTGTTTATTCACGCATAACAGCTCTTGGTGAAATCTATATTTTCGTTTCGATATAACTATTGTATTTTTGTGTCTTTTTGTCCAGAACCACTTCCTAGAAGTCATTGCCCTATTCCGCAGTCCGAACTCTTTACTCTCTATAAGCTAACCTGCCACTGTCTAATCTATATACATATGGAAGTGCTCTTGTCCATATTACGCACGTTCTTCTGTAATAAGCTGTATTATCCCAAATAAGAGAAAGGGTCTTCAGCGAGCAACTACATGTTTCGGAGCCTATACCCGTACATTTCTCTCTGAGTAGCAGCTCCTTGTGTAACCTAAATATCCAGCAAAGACAACCCACTTAATAATGGATAAATGTGAACGTGGCAAATTTGACAAGTCAGCTGAGCTAAAAATCACAAAAAATTGAGAGCTGCGTGAACAGCCCGTGCTCAGCTGACTTAAGCTTGTCCCACAAAACACGGTAGCAACTGAATAGACCTGTGTTGAGCTTTATCTGAGTGCATATGACATTTACAAGTATTTCTAGGATGGACGACTGAGCCTCCTAAAATCTCAGCCTGACTAGCAAGTCGGCTGCGGTAATAATTGGTGAACAAATTAAGAGCTAGGAATTCCTAGGAGTGTTCCTGTGAGATATCAAAGCAATTTAGTGAGCAGTTTTGGAGCAGGTTTCTTCAAGATTTGCCCCGAAAAGAACCAAAACAAAAAACAAAAACAAAAACAAAACAAAAAAACACATCATAAATTCCAAAAATCAATGAAACCTGACCATTTGAACATTTGGTAGAGACCCAGGCAAGGTACATTGCCACCAAGTTTATAGTTAATCTGGTGAACGGTTTCAGAGAAGAATTCGAAAAAGTTCGAATTCAAATTAGCAATAGAATGCCTTTTGACTTACATAGAATCAACAGGAAAGGTGCATTTACCGATAAGTACCCGAATTTGAAACAAACAAAAAAAAAAAAAAAAAACGTTAAAAATCAGGAATCCACAGCAGTGCCACCTAGTGAACAACTTTGTTTGACCCTTTCACAAGGAACATTTCCACAGCGTTTCAGCTTCATCTGAGTGATGGTTCTGGAAAAGAAGTCGAAAATAAAGAAACAATTTAAATTTAAATTGAATACAATTGCAGCGCCAACTGGTGAACAAATTAAGAACTAGGAGTCCATTGGAGTGTTGCTGTGTGAGATCAAAGTAATTGGGTGAGCAAGAGGATTTTTTTAAGATTGGCCCCTAAAAAGAACCAAAAAATTCCTTTAAAAATCCGAAAACCACTGGAGCCTGACCATTTGCAGAAACTTGGTAGAAACCCACCCAATGTACATTGCCACCAAGTTTGAAGTGAATCTGGCTGACGTTTTTGGAGATGTCGAAAATGTAATTGTGAACGGACGGCGTCTGAGCCCCCTAAAAGCTCAGCCTGACTGCCAAGTCGGTTGAGCTAAAAAAAAAAAAATCATGGATTAAGAGCAGCGAAAATTTATTTATTTATTTATTTATGTATATCAAAGACAATAACGGACGGAAAACCGACCCTTGGGAAAAGCGTGCATTAAATTGGCATAGTAGTCTAATGGTGCCCCATGGGCAATACGCCTCCGCATGCGTCCGTCTGGATACCATTAGGTATAATTATAGGATTTTGCTGTGCCTGTTTTTCCAATCTTTCCAAACGGATCCGCAACAATTAATAGCCAGATATTATTAGAATGAATGTCAGGAAGTTTGAAATCAGGCGTTGTTCAGGGTTCGATTTTAAGCCTTTCCATGCTTGATTTATCTCCCACTACTAAAGTAGGACTTCTTTCAATCATTTATGGCATCCTTTTTAAGACGTATGTATGTATGTATGTATGTATGTATGTATGTATGTATGTATGTATGTATGTATGTATGTATGTATATATATATATATGTGTATATATATATATATATATATATATATATATATATATATATATATATATATATATATATAATTGCCTTTGGAGAACATTCGAAAAAGAGAACCTAATAATCAATCAATTATACGAAAACAACCCATTATAGGCATATATATTTTCTTTATTATAACTTGATGTGAAATATTCTAAGTATCTCTGTATTTGTCATCAATATTTACTTTTTGGTTTATGGTGATACTTTTGGAAAATGGTAATACTTTTGTAACCCATGATTTAAAACCCTACTTCTTGAATGATCAAATTGAACACATTATTCAACGCTATGAAATATGCAGGACAAGCTGTCGGTTGAACGATACATTGTAATGTTCATCTGAAATAGATATATGTCCAATATTTTCTTGAATCTAAATGTGATGTTGCTGGGCGGTTCTTCCAGATAAAAACATAATCTGTGTCTGTAAACACCCAAGTTCAGGAAAATTGTCGCCAACGTCTCTTTCTGGCACTATATGCTGACTTCCATTGTCAAATAAGTTTCCTTTTGTACTACACAGACCTAATTATATCCCTTTCAAAATCAATGTAACATTCCATATGACAGAGTTCAAACTGAAGAGGCAATAATGTAACTTTTTGGGGGTTTTTTTTGGGGGGGGGGGGGGCTAACGAACTGACAACCAAGGCTATTTACCAAATGGCTGGCACTCATTTTCAATGCAACTGTTTGTGACCGCTTCATGCACTTGTTCATCTCGAAGGTAAAATTTTGCATCGGGGAGAAATGTATTTCACTGAACACATTATCTAATACGGAAGCGTAATAGCGCCAAGAACATTTTTTTAATCTCGTACGTACGGGATAATATGTCATACGTACGATATGATAAGTAGGACGTACGAGATAATAAGTCGTACATATGCGATCACAAGTCGTACGTGTGAGATAACAAGTCGTACGTACGAGATAGTTTACGTAAATATGTACGTTTCCCATAATTCAATTTTTTGCGAGAATCTCGCGTTTTCTCGATTTTCTCCATGATGAATAAGGGTAACCTTAACAGCGAGCGAAGCTCGCTCTTACGGTATATGGACAAGAAGTGAAGAACATGACTCACAGTCACATAGTGTGTCCAGCTTCGACTGACCGTACCTGCAGAAAAGAACCGTTCTGGAAACATGACATTTTTACGGCAGTTCAGCAAAGTTTTATCCACCCACCCACCCACACACATATTACATCAAAAATTAATCAGTTGCTTCCATTTCAATAAAAACGCAATCTAGGAATATTGTACTGCATGTCTTGTTTTTTGAAGACGTGTTTTATTGGATGATTGCGTTCTTTCGGTGAAAAGTCCTTCGCTTTTTAAAAATAATTTGTAATGTTCTTCGGCTAATTATCAGACGACAATGATGTGCCAACGACTCCAGAATGTCTGACTTCCTCAATCCCAAATTAAAATAAAACGATACTAGCTCAGATGCTTCAATACCATTTTGAGTCTGAATGATGACGTGTTGTGGCCCAAATTCATACGTTTGGCATTGCATGTACGACTTACTATGTCGCACGTGTCACTTACTCTCTCGTACGTACGACTTACTATATCTCGTACGTATGACTTACTATCTCGTACGTGCGAAAGTTATCAACACTTGCCTAAAAAAAGTACCGAATCCATTTCAGCCATAGTAGATTTTCTAAGTTGGCCAATTTCGACCAAACGCATTACACCACAAAATTTCTACACTGTTCAGTCTTGAACCATAAACATCAAAAGAATGAAATACCAAACAACATCAATTCACACCACTCTAAGATCTGCAGACATGCACACCAACATCACGACACAATATATGCTGCTTAGACTGCAGAAACTTTTAGGTTAACAGCTAGGACCCTTTCCAACACAGCTGCAAGGCAATAAAATTTTCTATCGAAAGCAAAACCCAATACTTTTAATTGAACAGCATTATCTTTAAAAGCACCCAACCCGGCCATAGCGTTACGATCCCCCCCCCCCCCTTTGTTTCTTTTTCTGTAAAGATTTTCATGGAAGGGTGGAGACGGCATTCTGTTCAGTTGGAAAGAAGGATGCATCACTTAATATGAAAATAATGTTCTCATCTCTGAAAAGTGCCAAAAAATGATGCCCTGGTATAAAGTTTGATTGGCAAACTAGTCAAGCTTATTACTTCGTTTTTATATATATAAATGTTGCCCTTAGAATATTAAAACAGTTAATACTTGTCAGAATTCATTTATAATAATACATAGCTGATACCAGAGATCTTTAAACTTGCTGGATTATTGCTGGACAGAAAAGCGTGGATCACGTTCGTTAATTTGCTCAGCTACGGTGATGACAGGTCAGTGGTCCTAGCAGATGGGACTGGCGAGCTTGACATATGGAGAAGGAGGAGAGTTCAGAACTCTTCGAAATGCACCACACAGTCAAACCTGTCCATGTGCCCCTCCTTTTAAGTCACCACCTCATAGAAGGACCACTCCCAGTTCACCAAACTAGTGCATTTTACTTTAATTTGACCCTTTCTCGGGGACCACCGTCTTAAGGGACCAAATTGCACTGGTCTCTATGCTCGTTTCTCAAGACAGGTTCCACTTATACTGTCAGTGCATGGTTCCTCGGAAGGGGAAAGGGAAAAGTAAGAGTCCTATACCCGTGTGTGTTCTTACAGATTTCACACCTGGGTCTACAGGTACGTTATAGCCTGGGGACATTTTATGAAAACCAATTGAGTCATACAGTTTGCTTCAGCACCCGCTTTAATCAGTCTTGCAGCATTTTATTACAGTGGATTTAATTGGGACATTGGCTTTACACATCTTGTATGAGTAAAAGTAAGAATGCCGCTGTTGAAGGTCCAACCCCGTCATTAGCTCATCGGCAACTATGTGGGTTCCGGATGTTTTATACAATGAATACCTCTCATCCCTTTGTCATGGCACGAAGAAAGTAAATTGATGGAAAATACATGGATCTTCTTCACACATTCCATGTAATGACATGACAATGTATATCCGTCAAAATACTTTGCGTTTCTTATCTTATTGGCATGTTAGAATCTTCATTTTATAATAGTACTTGGAATATGCTGGTGTCCATAACATATAGGGTTAGCAGTTTTCAAATAATTAGGGTAGCTTTAAATGATATTGTGTGATAAAGTCTATAATTATGCAATCGCAGACTGAGTTATTCAAACAATAAACAAGGGACACAGAACGGCAGTCATAGACCTGAAGAAAGCATTTAACAAGGGAAATCAGTAATGAAGCTAATTTGTCCACGCGTAGAGATGCTTCCGCATCAAGAGTTTTGGCGGGAACTGGTGAAGGTGGACGGTGGTCCTTGGAGTCCTGGCGGGGTGTCAAGTGCCCTTACATCCCACACATAAGGCTTTTGTGGCCGCTTCGGCGGTCAAAATGAAAGAAAAAATATTCTTGGATGGTTTTCTTTATTTTTGCACCCTTTGGTAGCCAACAGACGCTTCCTTGGTCAATGTAGAAGTGGTCATTGAACAGAGGCCTTCAAGACATTTTATATTAATGAGGTGACAGGATCACACAAAAGCCATTGTGTAGATATAGCGCCCATCAAAGTTGTCATACATGAGATCAGTTCAGATCAGCTTTGTCCGGGAGTATGCGACGAGCAGGGTCTTATGTTGAATTAATGCAACCAGTTATAAGAGTACCAGACTTACACTATAGTACATCCCAGACAGGCCCGTTCATGACCTATGGGAAGCTATATAGAAGAAGCTATTATAGACAGTTCTTTCATTTACTCTCCAATACAGTTGTTTCTTTTGCATTGTACCATGTGGTGCTTTAGAAAGTGGCATTTTTATGTTAATGATATGAGCTATAAGGTCCCGTAATAAATTCATTATTTGGTATATGTGCGTTATTTGTTGGATGTAATGTTATCTGGAACGATATCCAATTGATACTTCTTCATTTCTAGCCACGTTCTTCGCCAACGATGCGTTCGAATTTGACACTAAAAATAGTGCATGGACTTAGACAAAAATTTAGTTCAGGTGACTAGGATTAAGTCCAACTGGTATCCAGGACCCGGCAATATACGCGCAAGCGAAAATTTCTATTGTGAAACCAAAACGCAGCAACTACACAGCATTTTTTTTTTTTTTTTTTTTTTTTTGAGAAAAGAAAAAATACTATAAGACCCTTGTCAGATCTATACTCCTTTTTTTCATAGCCTGAACAAATCATCAATTTGTATATGTTCCTCGCATAATAAATTCCTTATTTGGTATATGTGCGTTGTTTGTTGGATGTAATGTTGTCTTGAACGATATTGTACTGTACTGGTTAGATGATGCTATTGACAGGAACAGATTTTGCAAATAGACAGGCCAGAAAAGTGAGATCAAAATTAAAATCTTTTGGTCGAAAGTATGTAATTTTGAACAGCGTTAAACAAAATTTCGTGCCCATATTGCTGTACATAGTGTATTCATATTGTGTTCATGTTGTAATGTAAATTAACTTGAGCTTGAGTTATCTCACTCTTGTTTGTAAAAGTTGTACTGCTTATTTTGTTTTATCATGCACTTATTGTTATCCACCGACCTGCTTTGTCGAAATTGTCATGTTGTATTAACACGGAGAGGAGTTAATATAAGCTTTAAGCTTGTTCTCCAATCCCTTTTCCTTTGAAATAAAATATGTTTAAATCATATGATCCTCAAATTTATCTTTAAAATTTCTCATGAATTCAAATGCATTTCTTTTGTTTTTGAGCCGAATGAGCTGCTCTTCTCTATGATAATGTTTCGGTCGCGGGGTTTCTACGCGTCGCTAAAACAAGTTTGCATAGGACATTAGTTGCAGGCAATCCCAGAAATTTCTTCGCCACAATTTGGAGTGTCGAGGAAGCGTCGCCATCATTAAACCACCAGGACAAAGGGCAACGCGTCCAGTTTGGTGTATTTTCGTATTTTTCACATCTCTTGTGTAGTTGTTGGTTTTCTTGGTTGTTCAACAGGGCAGGGCAGGGCAGGGCAGCAGCAACGAGGTATTAGAAAAAAAGGCAAAATATTCTGAGTAGACTAAAGGATATAGTCAAATAAAACAAAGAAATTTGTATTGGATACGGCAACATAGCATTTTGAGTCGTACTAAAATTAGAAACGACGATTGTCACTGACAAGGAACGAAACAGACAAGTCCATTACATATATATTATATATATATATTATGAAAGCACTCGAATCTTTAAAACTGGAGTGGGACCCGCTTTTTAAGCCGGGGGGGGAGATACCCGGATCCCGAGTCGATCGATGCACTTTTAAAAAGTAAATATCCTCTGTACTTTGTAATTAAATAAGCAAAATGGTGCAATTTTCGAAATACTCTTCACGACTTTGTGTTTGAAAAGGCAATGCTATATTTTGTTCTAATGAGGACAAAATCATATCGGTTTAATAAAAACAATAGAGAAGAGATTTTTTTTTAATACTCACACATGATTTGACAGTAGCAATGAACATTGTCAGACGGGTAATGTATTGCTTTGGAAAGAGTATTTTATTACTTGTATTCAAACGTCAGTTCATTCGCACACACCTCAGTAATCTTTTTGTATTAAAGAAACTCAAATAAATCAAGAACAGAATTAAAAGAAACTCGATTCTGTTCTATTTTGATGTTTTTGACTCCACGTGTCAAAGAACAGACGCTCATGGGGTATTTATGGCCAGAGCTGTCCGGCGTAAGGCGCATTATTCTCCACGACATATGTGACCCTGGCACCTTGGCCAAGCACCCGCAGAGCTGACAGAATGGACAGGCAGTGACCGTCCTTGTCCGCCGGTCAAAGTGGGAGTGGGCGGCAGTGCCTGGACCTCGCCTTCCCACTTTGAAAGAATCACATGCAAATTTTCCTTTATTCTCTCTGTTTTGACATATCTCTTAATGGACAAGAAAATGGCCGTCACAATGGTCACCGATGAAATAGTGTTGATGGGTGTTTCTCATTTGAAATTCCATTCTGAGTGGTATAATAGAGCAATAGGATCGATGAAGTAAGTGCGACTAAGTAGTCTGTAATTAGTTTTGGTTTTGAAGCTTACACTATACTCAAGAATAGCCAAGAATTTGTATTATCAAGGCATTTTGCTCACCTGAATTCAAAATTGCTCCTGTTAACACCTTCGCAGAAAGATGGGACACAATTTGTAGTATACAACACAACATAGGGCACACTTATTCCTTTAATTTTATAATACCAGAGGTGTTTTAAAAGTCAGTCCTACTTCTTGCATGCAATTTTCAGGTATTTGTGAAACGTTTAACGTTATTAACATTCAGCGATCAACACGCGTAGTTAAAGAACAGGTGAATTCAAGCTAGAATAGAATAAGTACAAAATATGCGCCCGCTAGAAATGACTCAATTCATTTGAAACATTTTCAAATTTTCACCACATATACATGATGTTTCGTATTCATCTGCACTAATTTATATTAACCTTAAAGTTTATATACACCCACGCAATATCGAGTATATTTATTATAGATAGCCGTTTCATCTTGCAAAGTAATGTGTTTGAGTATATGCTCAAAGCGGGAGGTATTATTTTATCATGATTTTCGAATTTAAGGTTATTGTGTGTAATTTGCTCCAAAATCTATGAGCATTAGATAACAATTTTGCATGGTTATATATTGAAATAAACGGCAGCATCATGCATTGCAAATGGGTGTATATCAAATAATGATTCTAAGTTCTGCTCGCAAACATTAAAATAAATTGTCTCACTAGTTTGTGACTATGTTACATGCCTATGCGACTGAAATTGTTATTTCCAATGAATATCTCTATTTCTAGCTTTTCGCAGAACACGAACTAAATACTTTGATTTTTTTCAGAGTGTTTATATATTGTGGAAATATATCGCATGGAAATAAATTACATAGTAACTTTTCAACATCTTTATTTTATGCTTTTCCTTAGCTCTGAAAAGCCTGAATGCTCTCTTGAGAAAATTAAGCACTTACGAACAGCTACCGTTTATGAGGTGCCATTGAGGGTCAAGCTGCCGCCAGGGGCACTTTTGAAGTCCAAGTGATAGCATTTTTGACAGCCTGACCATTACTGTAAGTTACTAACTTTCGTTCGGTTCATTTCTATTTTACATACCAGATATCCAATACTGCAGTTGATGCTTCCATTTTCTTCCGGTCCTGTTTGGGACTTAGGAAAAGAAAGGCGTGTATAAGACAGAATTTGTGGAAATTATATCACAATGTTTTATTGATCAATCTATGTTGTAAGACTGATAAAGGCCAATGACCGCCACCAGACGTCCTTTGTGTACTTCTTTTGACGAGCTGAAGTGTGAGTACAACATGGAATGCACAAATGTATCCTAATGGAGTGCGATGAGGCTCCGCGGGTTTTGACCGTGAGGGCGTTCAGATTCAAGATGCTGTCTAACCAGCGTGCAAATTACCTAGACGATATTAATTTGAACGTTTAGGCTCAGTGCGAAGAAAACAAAAATTGTCATTACTGTTTTCTTTCTTTCTTTCTTTCTTTCTTTCTTTCTTTCTTTCTTTCTTTCTTTCTTTCTTTCTTTCTTTCTTTCTTTCTTTCTTTCTCTCCAGAAACGATTATGAATGTTTTTCTGCATGTAAAAATAACCTGAACCTCTACCACATGACATCTGCAGTGGATCCTCAATTAAAACTTTGACAAAAACAACAACTCCAACTTGAAGCTTATTTTAACTAGTAATGATACATTCTAAACAGCCACCAAATATAAACATGCAAAAAGCAAATATACTTTTATTATACAGCAAAAATCATCTTTACACGTTTTTCTATGGATCTTATAACAGCAAGAGAAAATTAAGCTGCGTGCATGGCATCGTTTATCAAATTGCTTGAAGTCAGTCACAACCAATACTAATCTGCGCCACCACAAAAATGAAAAAGAAAAAAAAAAGACTCAAAACATGAAACACAGTTGTGCCATTGGTGAAAAACCACTGTCCAACTGGCATGCCATATAAATTCATGATCAGCTTTTGTTATAGGTCTCAAGATTGTGATGGACCTATCTCAACGTAAGGCAGATTTGAAGCGCATATTGCAAGCAGGCTATTTCACTGCCCACCGTATTACAATTGAAATAAATTTGAAAGTCTTGAATTGACAACAGCAATATTGTTACAGACGGACATGTATTGAATTATTTTGATAGATACTCAAGCCTCATATATACAATTAAAGTTGTTACCAATATTTTTATAACACCAATCTACCTCACATAAACCTATGTAGAAAAATTTAAACCACAAAGCTGTCACATTTCGAGGATGTAACTGCCAACTTATCGATAAATTCAGCACAGGTGGCATGTTGGCAACACTGTCACAAAGATCTAAAAAGACAAGCTAATAACGTTATTAAGATTTATAATGGTAATAACAAGCCAAAATGGTAACCATATTTTATATCTATGAAACGAGAGAAAAATTCAGACGGATCCGTATGAAAAAACTAGATACTAGATTTATCTGTCACGTTTCGCAAAAACATGATGCCGACCTGATTATTTTACTCAGGTATTGCTTAAGATTAAAAGTGTCAAAGTAATATAGAAACACGATGATTAGATACGTAATGGAGGCTCGGATGTAACTGACCACTTGTATTATTTTGGGAAATGCTCTTTTGAAATTCGATCCAAACATCGCCCAATCAATCTAACATGTTGTATCCAGTAGAGGGCTCAAACCAATGAAAGGTAATTTGGTGTTTTTACTGCGAGAACAATTATTGACAACACTGGCTTCATGACCATTCGTAATTATGAACGAATTCGCCAGCTGAAGGTCAAGACGGTAATAGTAAGGGTATTAAACTTGGATGGGTGCTGATTTCTTTTTCTTTGATCGCTTCTTCAACTTCGAGCCTGTTTCCTGTTAATGCCCATACCCGTGCAAAAAGTTTGCAGTAGATGTATTATGGATTATGAAATAAACCCACAATTTAAACATAACAAATGAAATACAAATTTGTTGAAAAATATGCGGTGCGCGCCATAAAGCAGGACAAATAGTTTGTATACTAGAGTTGATGAAATGAAGACTTTGTATGTTCGGGTTCTTCCAATTCATACTTGCCAAATTGTCGAATCAGGTACCCGCTACTAAGTGTCACGATATGCAAATAAAAATTCTTAACAGAAATGTTGACGTTAGTTTAATATTCATATCATGTGTAACAGTCATTTATGTACTGTTTAGAGGCACCTGTGTCAGCCTTAGATTGTACAGCTACTGTTACCATGTGTTGAATTGTTTTAGCTCTGAATAATTCGCTTATTAGCGAAATCCACTGATTCTGAATTCAAACACCCATTGTTCACTTTTCAAATCCTACATACATTCGTGGTTGAATTGATTCATCTATGACTTTCGTTACAAATGAACCTGAACCCACTGCAGTCATTATACACTACCGAGTCTCATATGCATGATATGTAATTTCAAATCTTTTCCACATTGGTATGAAATTGGCACGAAGACGGCCATTCCAAATATCAACTCCTAATTGTGTTTGCAAGCGTATCCACCAATGCTGCGAGGAGTGTAGTCGACATGCATACAACATTGGTACTCTGAATTGTAAAACATGTTCTATATCTGCAACAATTTCATCGACCAAACGACGTGTGTTGTGGTAGAGTTTGCGAGAAATTTTAACAATTTAATCAAGCATGCTGTCTTTATGGTGAGGGCTTCTAGAGGGTCTCTTAATTAGCAGTGCCATGTGGCAGGTAGCCGATCCAACTCTGCTGGTTGGTCCCTCGCACATGGTCCCTACAGTGCGACCGCTGTTCCCCACCCTGGGGAACCCAAGCATCCTGGTTTATTTTCAATCAAACTCAGGGGCTAATAACCTATGCCATTTGTGCAGCTCATAAGAAAACTAAACATACGGCAAGGTTAAAGTGATAACCATGCTTCACTTGCTGTTTCCAGTGGACCATGAGAGGCCAGATCCCATATCACACCTTCTAGCAGATGCTGTTCAAATGTCACCAATATTTTCACCAAGAGTTCATTTTCGGTATTTCTCACATTGACAATTCAGATTTATGGAAGAAAATGGATTTAAAATTGAAATGTTTCGTGTCAGTTTGGCTACATAGGAAGCATAATGGTATGGTGATGTGCCGTTGCGTACAGATCCATAAACTACGCGTTGTACGGGAAAGCAAATTAGCCATGACCCCGGAAAAGTGCGTATTGTTGTGTCGTGCCGTTGAGCTTGCCTACCACTGGTCCTTAACATGCCGGATTTGTAATTAAGTATAATTTAACATTCATGGGCACTCTTCTCCATTCTCCCATAAAACGACCTGCTCGCATCTGGCTAGATGTTAACTAAATATCCTCACAATATATGGGCACGCAATTCAAGCCTCTCGCTGATTATTTGTATATTATTTACATATATGCTCTCATTATGAGCGTATTAAGTCCTTCACTGTGTTATCAGACTACGAGAATGTCTCTAATAGAAAAAAACCGACGTGCGATCAAGTGCTTACCCTTCTATTAACCTTCTGTTAGCCCCCTATTAACATCACCACACCAGCTTTTGTTTCCTTGCAGCAACGTATATCTTCAAGTCAACAGTCCTTGAACGGCTAATAATGTGTTACCGATTGATTGTCCCTGACAGAATGCATGAATATACAGTGATAAGGGTCATGATGTTATTGAAACATTGATTAAATCACCAACAAATTAAAGGTGTTAGTGATGAAAGGTAGCATTAGGGAAGATGTTTGTCTAGTCTGAAGCTGCAGGCAACAAGAACTTTAATAGAGACAAAATGCAAAATGTCTCTTTCAAATAGTTAATGTCATTAGGACTGACGACAACCACAGGATGAAAGGAGCATAAATATACATCAGGGACAGACGATGTATCACTGTCTTTCCCTTTTGTATTTGTTGTACTGAAATATGTACACAAAGGCAGATGCTACTTTGGGCAATCTTTAAAGCGTTTAGCTTTGTTACACAACCAACGTACCGTTCAAAATGTACTAACCTTCCCTTTTTTTTTTTTTAATCAAAGAAGAGAAACATGTGGTGCCTATTTCGGGTATGTCTGGCAGTAGGTGCGACACACCATCGTTTTTGTGATTTTTAAAAATGTCATAATCTTTACCTTTTTACAGAACAAAAGGACCTTACTGCTAATCTCATTTTTTAGTGCTGGTGTTCAGATTTTCTTCTAGTTTTTCAATATAATTTCTTGTGCTTGCGTGTCCTGTATTCACACAAAACATTGCGAAATAACATTGCTGTTAAAATTATTTACCCCTTCTGCTGATATTTTTCCTTCTGATATCAAACGTAATTATGTAAATAATGATACCACTTCTCTGAGTCTGTTAGAAAAGAGGAGTGTGAATTTTACGACGTTGCCGTCACGATTAATCTTGAAGTACATCAGTCTTTATTGTAATATGGAACACGCAGTATCAGATATAATTTAACGATTTGGGGGCATCACGATTAATCGTGAAGTTTCTGGTGTAAAGTCTAATACAAATTATTATGATAAGGCACACAACAAGGGCACATCAATGGAACAACATCTTCTATTTTCATCTGTACATTTTAATGTGCTATCACTTGAAGAGGAGAATCAACGAATAATGTAACAATCATGGCGCATAAAGATAAAAAAAAATAATCATATTCAGTTGAAGGCAGTTTAATATGGTTAACGCCCTCTTTATGTATGCATTTGTACATGGTGACCACTTAAGCAACGGTAATTTAATGGTTATATTTGATTTAAAGATGTTTTATTTTCAGCTGAGAAAAAGGCCATCGTAGTATGTCGAATTCCTCTCGCGGTAATACTCGACAAGTGATATGATTAATCGGCGAATTGACAATCAGGGACCTGACACCGATATGTCTACGTGCATCTTCTCCATAACAACAACAACAACAACAACAACAACAACAACAACAACAACAACAACAACAATAATAATAATAATAATAATAATAATAATAATGATAATGACAATAATGATGATAATAATAATAATAATACTGGTGGTGATGATGATGATGATGATGATGATGATGATGATGATGATGATGATGATGATGATGATGATGATGATGATGATGATGATGATGATGATGATGATGATGGATGACATAAACGTCACCTGCTCCTTACGTTTATCAAGAATACTATGCACAGCCAGAAAACAGCTCTCCCCATTGCACATTGTGCACAGGGCGCGCACTCAGTAAAGCAACTGAATTTATCTCCAGATGATTAAAATTCAAAACTGAGGAGATTGCAATATATTTTTTTTTTGACTGGATCAAAATTTATGTCTGTAGGTTAGGTTTTTTGCCCAAAGTATGCTGACGTACGGTAGCCGCCCAACTAATGCCCATCTGGTTAAAATACATAACAGGGAGATGGAAATATGAATTTATGGGAGTGGATCACAATTTATGTTCATAGGTTGGTAAACCCACCCAGCAGATGCACAACTATACATGAAGTTACACCACAGACACACAATAGAGTCGCTTAGTCTTTTTCCTTTTTTCCCCGTACCCTTTATACTATAATTATACACCCATGATGCGACTACATTGTACTAGACCTTGCAATAGAACATGTGCAGAGAGATGGTTTTCTGTTTCACTGACAGTTCTTGGGAGTCGTTTCTATTCAATTATAAAATACGAGTGCAACCGCGACTCAGGTGTTCGCAGTAAGATACAGGACACCATCGACGCCGACACAGCATCGGCACACACACATATAACATGGCTTCATCGCCCAACCACCAGTGATCAGAACTTTACATAATACACGTGCAGAGCTGTAGAAAGAGAGTTGCAGGAGACATTTTCCCACACTCTTTGAAACAATGTTGCATGGATTCATGAAACATTGTGTAGAGCGTCATCGACTGCCATGTTGACATGCAAATCTCGTCAAAATCCGTAGCAAAACAAGGCTCTACGACCCACCTGACAACTAACTGCACCATATGAGAGAGAGAGAGAGAGAGAGAGAGAGAGAGAGAGAGAGAGAAAGAGAGCGAGAGAGAGAGAGAGAGAGAGAGAGAGAGAGAGAGAGAGAGAGAGAGAGAGAGAGAGAGAGAGAAAACACTACATCACTTATGATTTGAATCTTCACTTTTCCCGCTATGTGTTTTTCACGAACATCATTTCGTGGTTAATCCCTTTGAAGCATTTGATGAACAGAATGTTAATTACCAATAACAGATTTTTAAAAGAACGTATACCTTAGGTATATACATATATATATATATATATATATATATATACATATATATATATATATATATATATATATATATATATTACCATATAAGGAGACTGATGGGTCAAATTTGTTTCACTTGTGATCAGGAAGCAAAGATGGAATCAAGTGTTAGATAATGCAAGAAGTTTGATTTTGATGCTGTGAACTTCCAACCTGAGTTTGGGCTTATTTAGATTTTGTCTACTCTCCAACCGTTTTGCACTTTGATATAACAAATTACGTTTCAGTGAGCTCGGCTTCCAGTGTTTGCGTGTCCCAATCGTCTTGAGCATTATCGGACCTCTGTGTGTGTGTGTGTGTGTGTGTGTGTGTGTGTGTGTGTTTCAAACAGAATCGAAAGACATCAGACGAATTACCATGGCAGTTTTTCTGATAACAAGAATACGATTCCATCCACAGCTGAATATGTACGATTGCATTTTTGTGTTTTGAATAGGCAAGGACAAGAACAGGAGGGTCAAGAACTACCTTAAAGAGGGCACTGCATTCAGTGGAGGGCCAGGGTTGTGTATTCCCATTACTTTACATTGTAATTTGCAACTTAATAACTTGAAAACAACTGCACATAGAAACACCAAATTTCAGACAATGAATCTAGCTATACATAACTAATTACCCCACAAAATCATATAACCACAGCTACTGAAGTGACTGGTTTATTTAAGGTTGCTTTAACATACAAATTAATCGGAATACACAGCTCTAGCCCTCCGAATGTTTGTGTATTCAGTTGTGTATTGGGGGGCGAAAACACACCTTACAGCTAATTCTGACCTTTGCTATTACTCATCAAAATGTTAGGCTTACTTGAAGCACAAATGTTGTCGATTACTTGAGTAACATGTATGATAGCTTACCAGATCAAATCTCTTGGCGGTACTGTGATCTCGAACGTCCAGAATCACGGAGAAGTGATGTGATGAAAAACCTTATACAATACACAATTTCCCCCTGGAAGGGGAAATCAGTATATACTTTGACGAACCTAATGTCATCGTGAAAAGCAATTTTGATATAGTTCCGTACATATATGTATGCATGTGTGTATGTATGTATGTATGTATGTATGCAAGTATATATATATATATATATATATATATATATATATATATATATATATATATATATATATATATATATATATATATAAATTTATTTATATTAAACGTCCATGGCTTAACTCCGCGAAATTAACGATACGACAACCGCCAGAGAAAGCTTACAATTTGGTACAGCAACAGCAAGGCGTTCAAGGAGGTATTTATTTCGCCTAGTTATGTGATCATTATTACTTATCGTGTAACATCATTTTTCGGCTGGGCTAATATACAAACTACATGTGAACAAGTTTTATTCTTAATTTATTTGGGCTAATACAGCCTATGTCAAAATTTTACAGAGGAACGTGTGCAATATGGACAATAGTACTTCTTTGTATATAGGTTAGGCAGGGACAGGTTAGCTTATGGAGAGTAAAGAGTTCGGACTGCGGAATAGGGTAATGACTACTGGGAAGTGGTTTTGGACAAAGAGACACAAATACAATTCGCAGAATGATATAACTGTCATAGGTGAGGAGGGGATTGTTTTACCTGCGGAGGGATAAATCATGTGCTGACTCACAGCAGTCACATATTTTCTCATAGCTGCCCAGTCACTGAAGCATGGGGCTGCCGGCTGAGGGGTGTCGTGTTTGAGTTTTGTCCTTTTTTCCAGCTTAAGAGTGCAAAAAAAAATGGTATATAAATTCATTAAAAATTCGTCGAACCACAAACCCTCAAAATATGCATCCACATTGAGATTTGGAAAAGGTGCTCCCAGACGGAGATACGAACAAACCCATTATATGTACATATGCACACACACACACACACACACACACACACACACACACACACACACACACACACTCATACATACATACATACATACATACATATTTGTATATATATGTTTATATTAGCAAGTAAAGTACATTTTTCAGGACTTCCAAGTCTGAATTCTGGTGCCACCGCATTATGAGACAATGATAGGCCTATTAAAGTAAGATAATGCACTGGAGTGGGTCGCTTACACTCTCTCGGTGGTATTGAACCAGAATTCAACTTGATACACTACACTTTAAAGCATGTATATTGTTTAGTAACATTTAATTTCACCTGGGCAGCCTCCAAGGGTCACACAGTAATACATTAGATTTTTGGTATCGCAATGACAAATCCAGTTAACACCTGCAAAGTGACAACAATATTTAGCATTTAATTGGAAAGATATATAAAACTTCTAAGCATTGGGAATATGCTTTGGTTTGTTTGACCTTTATCATCATATACATGAAAAGCGCGTCACCGATGACCTAAACTTTTCGTTCATCCTGTTTCTGCTTTTCTCCCAAATGAAGACTTACGAAAATTATAACTGTTTTTCTTGGCGGGTTGGTTGCGGTTGTTATTTTTTTAAATTTTATCATTATTTTTGAAAAAAAAAATTGGGGGGGGGTTTGTGTGTGTGTGTGTGTTTTTTGTTTTTGTTTTTTTTTTTGTTTTGTTTTTTGTTTTGTTTTTTGGGTTTTTTTGGGGGGTTTTTTTGTTTGTTTGTTTTTGTTTTGGTTTTTGGTTTTAATATGCGGGGTTGTGGTGTTGCTCCATGAAACATTTTACTACCTCAGGTTGCATCGAATGTGAACCACTTCAACACACTTGGGTTTCTTTTCACGCAATAGATATTAAAATATATTACAATGCCATCTCTGGGCTATTCGACGGTCAAGTCACAATATGCCTGCAGTAAAATACATTGATTTTTCAATACTATTCAGAATTATACACCTGTTTACTGCTGTCGTCAAAGTTACATTAAAGTTGATTGTTTATGCTAAATTTTAGACATGCATATTCTATGTATTTTCATAACACCTGTACTCTTCTCGTCACCACAGTATCTAAAATGTTGAACTTGGTTCTTCAATGGCATGTGAATCTTGGTTATGTGCGGTGATCTACTCGATGACATTGCTGAATAGAACCTTGTTTTTCATGAAACACAAAACAATTTATTTTCTGATATATCGTGTCACAGTTGGCGGCATAGTCTTTCTACTTTTTGATGTAGGGGAAGGAACGAGATGATTCCCAGAAAATCACCGTGCATGGTGGTAAGCAATCTCTCTATTTGCTCCTCCGGCAGAGATTCGAACCCGGGTTGCGGAAGTGAAAGGCGAGCGAGCTGCCGCTCAGTCAATCGTGCTCCATGCTATAGTCCCATACAAAGGCATTTGCTCATTCCTTCCAAGTTACAGGTGCTGACCCTCAGGTGTACATCTTGACCTCATGGCAAATTTGTTGTTGATGATTCAAGACAACCGTGAACTGTATTCTTCACACTCTTCGAGATTTAAACTGTGCTTCTGATCAATACTGACTAGCAAGATATACACGAGCACTGTGATAACAATCAAATCGCGGTGAGAAAAGTACACTGCTAAGCCTGTACAGGGGGTGACATATGATAAAGTGCACTTCCAGCCTTTACCACAACGACCAAAAAATGCGTCCAAGACGTGTTTCCTATCACCTTTTAGTTTTACACAACTAACGGCAGAACATTTTCCATCCTTATTTCTTTTTGTCACTCCTTAATTTTAAAAGCCAACCGTTTCTCAAGAGAACAGTTATTTGGTTATTATCCTGTCGGCAATTGCATAAAATAAAAACTAAATATGTGGTCAGTCCACAAATTAGACAATAAACAATCCAGATTTGTACAATTTGGTGCTCTGTCTGTCATCTGGCCCCTCAAAAAGACAAACCAAAGGACACATGAGTCAGAGATTACAGCATCATTTAAAGATATGTAGTGTGTGCCCCGGTGATGTATGTGACCTATATTGTGTCTTCTCAGCATTTTCTGCAATTAGGATACTTAAACAATTTTTGGTGCGTTTTCAAAAGTTTTCAAAGATATTTTAAAATGTATGTCTTGCGTGTGCCATTGGCAAAGGACTGCAGCATTATGCCACGATCCACTGGAAGTCACTTGGGCTCCTACATGAGCTTGTGATCGTAAAAAAATTATGTTCTTCTTCAAGAATCCCCTTAGCCCTGAGTATTTTTACAATAACTTGATATAATTTTCAGTGTGCAATATTTTTTTTTCTTTGATAGTCAAAGAACTATGATATTACTGGCTGGTTTTATGCAAGAGAGATAACAGACAAAAACACTTGTAGCGTAATGTTCTTCATGATAAAATATTCCTCTGGCCAAGGACACGCAGAGCACATATGTCATGTTTCACCTCAGGTGTAACATCTAGGCGTATAAGACTTACGACGCTTAATGAGATCCATCATTGCACCTTTTGGATGCTTAGGTAGCCCATCAATATAGAATAGTGGCACACCTTCTGAATGTATTGAGTCAAGACGCATGGTATATTTTACCATCTGCACAGACATTGCAGGACGCGGCAGCACATCATGTTTGTTTGGTAAAAGGTGGGAAGTGACCATCAAATAATTGTGAAGTGACCCTAATGTCAAGAAACCACGTGCTCTCCAAAGAAATGCTCCATATATCATTCTCTGCCGGTGTGATGTCGTTCATGGCTCTGACGGCACTGCAATTTTCTATGAGGTGGTCTGCATGTGTTGGCGGGGGGGGGGGGGGGGGGAGCAGGGGGTACCAGGCGACACCATACAAAATTGAACAGTCCGAACACGCGCCACATAAAGTGGAATTTTCGTGGTCACATGTTAAACAAATCTCAAAAATTCCACGTTACACGACCTTAAATTTACACACCACAAGACATTTTTGTAAAAGGCTGATCACACACATTCTGGTAGTACCTGCGACAGACCCATCATCATTATCTAGGCTGGTTAAACTTTTCTCCAAACTGTATCTGTCGAACATAAAGGTAACATTACAAGGCATCAAATTTTAAATATTTTTCTGTCAGTGATAGGCACTAACTGAAATGTACACGAAGCGTACAAATCTTGATCAAAATGTCTTTTTTTGGGGGGGGGGGGGTATATTGAAGAACATTTGACTTTGTAGGACAAATGAAAGACCCCTGCCTTCCCCTCATTGGACTGCATGTGATTATGCGGGAGAAGGTTGACAGCTCACCGTACGCTACTTTTGTACAGACACACACTCTTAGATGTTTGTTACGGTGGTGTATGACCCTTTGCTTGGAAATCACATTTGTTTCCTCATAACTGACTCCGGATTCAAATTCCCGATAAAAGAACAGAGCAAGTACCAGCATGTCAGTAGTTCCAGAGAAAAAAGTCCAGGTCAACAGTTTTCCATGTGTATTGCACGCACAGCATAACACGAAAAATGTTTACAACCCATTACTGAACCGTTTAATTCTATATGTATCTGAAGCAATAGATTTTCAAGGACATATTAATGCAGGGTAGCTGAAACAGGTTCAAAAATATGGTGAAAGCTTGCTAGTTTTTATTACAATGAGCGTTTATGAATGTTTTATTATGTATGTGTGGATTTTGTCGGGGTTATATTTTACAACCCATAACTGGAACGATTAATTGCATATGTATCTGAAGCAATAGATTTGCAAGGACATATTAATACAGGGTAGCTGAAAAATGTTCATAAATATGATGGAAACTTGCTAGTTTTTATCACACTTAGTGTTTACCAACGTTTTACTGTGTATGTGTGGGTTTTGTTGAGGTCATGGTAATATGCGGAACGGAACGCCGTTCCGGCAAATATATGCCGGAACGGGCGCTCCCGTGTCCTTCGCGCTTTTTCTTCACTTCTTTGGTCCTCTCAAACCTTCCCTACACTTACGTCCTTCTTTTCTGAAAATATGGTCAGCTTTAAATATGTATTGAATAAAATCTACCGGGTTAACCACATATCGCTCGATCGTAAGATCGAGAGGTACGCCATTCTGGATGTTGATTGACATCCCAATCTGTAGGTTGAGTTAATTTTACGGTTGAAGTTTGACATATCACATGAACAAAATTTTTTGTGTAAGTTAATGTTGTTAAATATAATGGAGGGATAAACAGACACATGTAGTCCAACCATTTTTGTGAATACGAACACCTTTTGTAGTTTCTTGTATGCTGAACCCCTGGCTGCCCCGTTCCGGCGATTGAGGGATGTGCATTTACCTTGTATATGTCTTTTATTATATACTTCAAGTACTCTACATTATCAGACAAGAAAGACAAAAGTGTGAGGTAGGTCTTGGAGGGCGAAATACGCTCCAATAAAGCGCAAGGGACAAGCGGGGGCCCGTTCCGGCGTATAATATGCCGGAACTGCCGGAACGAGCGGTTCCGGGCGGTTCCGTTCCGCATGTTACCATTACCCGTTTTGTTGGGGGTTATATTGTCGTGCGCAAGTCTGAGTTTCGTTGCACGTGGGGTCCATGGAGATACAAGCTGACCATACTGCAACGTTGGCATATATATACATATATATATATATATATATATATATAAAGATAGCTAGATAGATACACACACAGACAGACAGACAGACAGGTTCCGGTTCCGGTTTATGAATTTTGAAAATGTGTTTCAAAAGCTTTAATAGTTTGATTTATTGCAAACAGCGAAAAAACTTTTGCCACTAGTTTCGTGATTTTTCTGATGGCAAACGGCCAAACTGACTTCGATACATCAAGTGTTGCCAGAACCAAAATCAAAATGCTCAAAGAGCACAAACATAGTAGACTGTAGTATGTCGTGGCTGTCAACATCTATATTGTTAAAAATGCAAATAAATAAATAAATAAATGAATAAATAAATAAATAAATAAATAAATAAATAAATAAATAAATGAGTGAATGAATGAATGAATGAATAAATAAATAAATAAATAAATAAATGAATGAATGAATGAATGAATGAATAAATAAATAATAAATAAATAAATAAATAAATAAATAAATAAATAAATAAATAAATAAATAAATAAATAAATAAATAAGTAAATGTTAACTGCTCAAAAGATTTTGATAACAATTTTTCTTGGAAAAAAGAGCATGAACTACGCATACGGTTTCATATGCGCAGCCCAGTCACAAGATATCATTTATGATGACTTATGTTGGAGGGGGGCTGTTACCCATACTTGGCCTTGGTGCACCATTTAAGATTTTCTCCGTCTCCTTTATGTACCTTATTTCCATACCATAAACGACAAATAACAATAAAAGATAAAAACTATCGTAATCCCAAAATACAACAGAAAAACATCCGATGCACAATATGCTTCCGAAAATGAACTCCAATTTTTCTTCTTTCCTCCTTTATGCCAGCAACAAGAATGCATTTAGGGTAAGAACGTACGAGTAATAATTACCATAAATGACTGGCGACCGCCTCGCCATTTGAGATATTTTGCATGGAACATTGTCAATTCCTGTACAAAACTCATCTACGTTAACTTGCCTGTATTTGAGTGACATCTTGCACTCAGCGGCTGAATGGCCTTTTTGTCCACTGCTTGTCTTGCTGGAAATTTTTCAGCTCTCAGTCACGACCGTTCGATTTTGTATATTTATGATGGTGAAACTTGACCAACATGCAACATAATTTCACACAAATTAACTTCGATATATTAAGAGGGAGTCTTGTCCCGCGTATCATATATGTATATATATATATATATATATATATATATATATATATATATATATATATATATATATATATATATATATATATATATATATATATGTGTGTGTGTGTGTGTGTGTATATATATATATATGTATATATATATATGTGTGTGTATATATATATATATATATGTATATATGTATATATATAGTGGTCTTGTGGTCATGCGACGTTTTCGTGAGATAAGACACGTTTTCAGCAAGGCTTACTTTTGCATCTCAAATGCATACTCTGAGTGGGTTTGTAAATGTGATAAGTATTTTAATCATGATTCTAAACGTTACTTGCATGTCTGTTTTGCAAATTTTAAGTGTGCTTTCCACCCCGCATGCAACGAGACACTATTTTATACACTTTCAATCAATAAGCGGGTTGCAATTTTTCCAGTCTTTTAACTTCCATGTTGCAAAGTGTCCGATACTGTGTAAAAAACAGACAATTATCATCCTGAGTCATTTACTTCAAATAAAGGTGTTAAGCAGGGATGTGTGCAAAGTTAAATTTTTCAATATTTCTTGCAGATCTGCCACACATATTTAACAAAACCTGTGATCCAGCTAAATTACCTATGATAGAATCATTGTCTATTGTATGTGGGTAACCTGGCTGTGATGTCAGAATCTGCATCAGGATTACAGAGTACATTAGACAAGCTTTATGAATATTGCCAACGCTGGAAACTGACTAAAAAAGTTCCAAAGACCAAAGTTCTTGTGGTAAAAAAGAAGGCTGGAACTAAGATGGTTCCATTTTACTTTCAAAAGAGAACGCCTGAAGTAAAGTTGAATTGGTGTTATCTTGGAATGAATTTGCGGCTCCAGAACATTTCCAAACGCAATCAAGGGACTAAACCATGCAGTCCACAAGTTCCTTTGACAACTATGGCAGTCCCATGTAAATAACAATGCGCGACTGTCCATGAAACTATTTTACTTATGCCATACTGTCATATTGCGATGAAACACTGGGATCGTGTCTGCTAAAGTGCTCCAACCAAATAATTTTATAGAACTGCGTAATGGACCAATCTTCCAAACTACATACGTAAAATTATGTAACTATGTACCACGTGTCCACATAAAAGCAACAAACACAGCGGTGAGACTAGAACTTGGCAGTTAAACCTGTTTAACTTTATGATATTCTTGCCCCTTTGGCTCATAGTTTGTGATGAGTTTAATTCACGGGATAGTGACACCACTTGTTTTTTTTATGGAAGAATCATTAAATAGAAAGTAATTCAAATTCAGTTTCTTTAGTTTGAAGAAGAGTTTGGGGTTTATTTTTAAAGAGAGGTTTACGAAGGATCGTATAGTATGAGAGCGGCAAACAATAATATTGTGTTCATTCTTCTGACGTTCGTAATTCATCACCTGTTTCAAGAAAACTCTTAGCCATTACTTGATTTTTTTTGTTTTGTTGTTTGTTTGTTAACGAGTGATGTATATGCATTTATACATTGGTGTTCCCCAAGGGTCCAGTCATGGACCCCCATAATTTCTTATCTATGTTAATAATCTGGCGACTGCTTCCAACCTTTTTCACATAAGTATGCATGCAGATGTTACAACTTTGCAAGGTACTTTGGAATATTTCAACAAAACTCCAAGTTTCAATAATGAACAAAGGCCTACAGCACTAAATAATGAATAAAAAAAAACACGACTGGTTATGTGTTAACAAACTCTCATTAAATATAGACAAAACTAAATACGTGATTTTTCATACATCCCAAAATAAACTGGCAAACAAAATACCCAATATTGTAATCAACAGTACCGTAATAGCAAAGGTTTGTTCATTTGATTTCCTCGGTGTTACCTCAGATGAAAATCTAACATGGAAAGTTCACACTGATAAAATTTATAACAAGATAAACTAGGGATAACGGGAATCCTGAATCAACTTTTAAATTATTCACCCAAATCGATCTTAAAAAAAACATACAAATGGAGATAATTTCACCTATTGTATTTTTTTTTTCATTTTCGTGTGTACTACATGATGTCTCAATACGTAAGCAGTCCGGGGCTATTCCTTTGTTCTGTCCTGTACAGTGATATATAACCTCTCTGATCATTGGGTGGCATCCATGATAGCGGCAGTCTTGTTCTCTGCCTCAATGGATTGTCTCCTCACATTATCAAGATTTCCAAATGTAGCTATTAATTATCATTTTATAGTTATGCTGAGAATTCCATGTACATTGGGTTGTTTTTTGTTTTTGTTCCCCCCCCCTTTTTTTTTGTTTTTGTTTTTTTGTTTTTTTAGTTTATTTTTTTTTTTGTTCTTTTTTTTTTTTTTTTTTTTTTTTTTTTTTTTTTTTTTTTTTTGCCAAATAAACTAATTCTGAGTCTTAGCCTGAAAGTGTTAAACACAAATATAATTTCACCGAACTGAAAATTAGTGCATATAAATAGGTTGTTGAATCCTCATCGATACACAAAACCGAAAACACCTGATTGAGTTGAGAGATTGTTTACTGTGTTGAACAGGAGATGTCAAGGATAAATTCCATCTAATGATAAAATAAATAAATATAATATTGACAAAAGTGACTTTTATGCCAAATTGTAGGAACTAAATGAAAATTTTCAGGCTTTAAGTAATGAAAAGAAGTTTTTATATATCGTGAAAACGGGTAACACCCAAGATGCCTGACAGTCAGCCCTTCAACATGTAAATTATTTATTTGACACCCCCAACCCTCCCCCAAAACACGACTCTGTGTGTGTGTGTGTGTGTGTGTGTGTGTGTGTGTCCCAATGCACGTCGTCAAAGTTTTTAATCTTAATTTACATTACTTTATCGGCATACACCAAATTATACCAACGTAAATAGGCCTAGTATGGTCACAAAGAAACATAGCGACAAAGACAAAAAGGACTTACACATTACATGAAATAGGTGCACCCGAGAGTCAATATTACACACCAACTTGGGTAATATATGCACTCATATGTAGGCTACACATACATATACATTCACCAACTGACATGCATATATATATTATATATATATATATATAAATATATACACAGAGACAAACACATGCCTAGAGACAGACAGACAGACTGACAGACAGACAGAGAGGGCGGCTCAGAAATTTTGCGTCGGTTTCCATCACAAATACTCATTACCATCTTTTGGTACACTTTTAATTTGCAAACATATATACCATCAGTTTCCGCCGGTCTGTTTACGGATCACAAGAAAGTATCAACATAACAAAAAAGAATCCAATGAAGCCAAAAACAGAAAGGGACACAAATATTTTCAAATGGATATTTTATTGAATTACGTGAACAGACTGATGCTGACGATTTCATCCTCTAATATACAATAAAATGGGCCGAATAATTAGACCATTTTAAGACGAAAAGTAACGTTTTTAAAACTTTGAAGTGAATACCAGTATTTTACTTGAATGTAGGAGCAACATACTTCTTACCACACAAATATCAACCTTTAGCTCTTGAATGCAACAAATGACTGGACATATACAAGATAACAAAACGTTTCCCCGCCTTTTAATCACTTGTGCACACGCTCTAGATACTGAACCCAAAACGAGGCTTGGACCGTATTGCGAGGAGCTTTAAAACATGCTGGATGAGCTAGGTTTTTTCACCTGTATTTCTACTCCACATTCTACTTTCATATTTCTACTCCTGTACGTGTGTATGTGATCTTTCCACTCTGCTTGCTGGTAACATACACACACGCATGAGCGGAAATAACCTGTACACGTTTGAGCGCAGCTAGCACATTGACGCGCGTAAACCTGCGCGCAGACGGCAAAAAAGCTGCATGGCTGGATACCGATCCGTCTCCTGTGGGACGGGTAAGCAATCCACCTGAGACAAACACAAGGGAATCTCCCATGAATGAATGAAACTTTTTAACTGCACCACACAAATGCAACTGCAGTAATTTGTTAACACACAATACATACGTACAAAAGTTACAAAACCGGACCATACAGTACAAAAGCGTACATATCACAAATATCAAACACACACTTGCAAATTCATTAAAAAAAAAAACAAGCAAAAAAAAAACAAAAACAAAAACAAAAAAGTAAAAAATAAAACAAAAAAACAAAAACAAACAAACCAAAAAAACCTACATATAACCTATACTCAAAACATATATATATATATATATATATATATGTAGCTTTGTTACATGACATTGTCACTATTGCATTTTAAATCTTAAAAAATAAGTTAGAGGGATCCTCTTTTCTTAAGAATATTCACAAAATATGTTTCTACTATTTCAATTTAAATTCGTGAGAAATATAAATTTTTCTTGATCGTCCAGTGTGGTAAATGTAGGGAAAATATAGTTTATCTCATTAAATAAAACATGTTTTTAGACCAATGAATGAAGTGAATTATTTGTCTATAACAGGATGTACTCATTAGTGTCTTGCAACAAACCTCTAATCATACATTTGGATACATATATTCGCGTACCGGTACTCCTATATTTGAAAAGATTTCCACTCGAAGATAATTGTGTTTTTAACAAACATTCATACATGCATACGTGCATACGTCTGTTTATATTTTTCGACAAGCGTCCATATATATATATATATATATATATATATATATATATATATATATATATATAATTATACTGATTACAATCTTTCGAAGAACTGTCGCACATTTATATATATTCATTTGTTATATCATAATATTGAAAAGCAACTTGTCGATGACCTCATTTGCTAGGAAGAGGAACTACATCCGGTCAAAGGTAACACTGCTTAATATTCCACTCCAGCTGAATGCCACAGCGAGACACGCCAATTCTCGGATTCACCATGACATCACAGGCATTGACCTAATTATCTCTGCTCGATGCACACACACGTATTTTCTCATTCACTCCTATGTTAAATTAGCCCTTTTTAGATGCAAGTTGCCGAAAGCTAGATATACTTTTTGAATTGCAAATCATTTGTGCTCATAAACAATGGTCTTCTCTATTTATATTTGGGTTTTAATGATAATTTGATGCTGTGCAAGTGTTGTTATGACGGTTTTAGACCAGTATGTTTTACATAGAACACAGCGGTTGCTATGGGTTTGTTTGACCCTGCTTCAAAGCATGGTGTTCTCACCTTTTGATTGGATGGCTGTCTGGAGTGCCAGGATTTTCAGAGATGTGTCAGCACTACTTGTCAGAGATATGTTCTTCGATTTACGCTGGAACAGTATGGAAAATTAAAACAATGTGTTATTTGAATTGTTACCAACCAGAAGCTGATAAACTGGTTGCTGATAAACTTGTCCTAGGTCAAAATTGTTCAGGTATGAAATCAGCGACTGCATTCGCAATGTTAATATTCGGAAGTAAACCAGTAGTGGTAGGCCTACTTCGCACGAGTATGTTCCATATTGATAGTGGTATCGTACAAAGTATAAAATGCGCAACTCGGTGAGGAACCCTAAAACCCTGTTATCTATGACTACACGAAAGCGGTTTGAAGTTATAGTTGTACATCAATATTTTCTACAGCATGATAGGTGAATTATAGGTTTTTAAAGTTTCAGGATGATCCCCCGCAAATCTATCTACAAGCCAACAGATTTTGTGCTCCTGTATGTCAAGATGGGCATCACGGCATAATCTAATTGTCGCAAATTTTTACAATGTCATCATTAGCTCGGTAGCATGCCCTTGGACTCCGGAGTGCTTTGCGTGAAGCGGTGTCACAGAGCATTTATGCCATGCAGATATAGATTCCTGAATGACGACAATTTGTGTCTCGTGTGCATGCATGCTCAACATTATGCCTCCATCATGTTGTTTTCCTCATGCCATTCTGCTTTTTTCTTGTCATGTTATTGTCTTCTGTGAGACAAATAGGGATCACATTATGAGAAAGATGATGCCTTGCACATGACACAAAATAAGATAATTACATTGAATCTGTGTCGCTGTAAGTCGGATTCATGTCGACTAATGACCCGTGGATCGTGAAACGTCGTTTCTATATCTTTTCCAGAGAGTGCTATTCAAGTAAATTAGATGTCAAGATCTTTAACTTTTGAGCTTTTAACCTCTGGTTAACCTGTGGCAAACACTTTGTACTCTAAATATGTTTGTCTGGGTAAGTATAAAAGGTGAGACAGACAGTCACAAGATGTATCTATGAGCATTCTGTAAAATTATGAAATCCTTACTTCTTTGGAGATTGAAACTATATTTATTTAACTATTTATTTGCATTGTAAGGAGCACTGCCTTTTATTCTTCCGTACATTCTGTATCGAATCTTTTTCCGCTCATGTTGCCCAAAAGCACGCAGATGTAAATACTTTCCATTAAAATGTTGTTTATTTTCAATGAGGAATGTGGAGAAGATTAACAGGTTAACAACTTTCCTCGGAGTCGGTTGGACACATTATCACAATTGCAGGCTATATATAAAGAGCTGTCTCACAGGCTCTCAACATTTAAATCCCTCACAATTAATTAAGTCCGTTTTGGATAATACAGTTGTCTTAACCTAAATGTGTCTGTATAACTTGTATTTATTCTCAAATTATTCAGACATAGCATGTGAAGCAAGTTCTCGCCTTTTAAAGTATTATTGATATATATGGTGTATAGCCCATATACGCTGAACTCTTCCGTCAAAAATATAAATAACACAGCCACGTACTGGACAAGTTAATGTGGACCCACCAGAAGATAATAACTATAATACAAATGTTTATATTTACAAATTTGGAAAAGTGGATATTCTCAGAACAGTGCAAGTTGTACGATGTTGAAAACAAGGCTGAAATGGCGCCAAGTTAATTACAGGTTATCAAATAATTGCACCTGATTGCCTCATGATAGTAGGTTTGTATGACACGGAAATTGTGCACAACATATCCTTTCATGAGGTATTTCTGCATAAAATCAAATGATCCGCAAGATACAATCAATATAAGTTTGACAGCACCCACCATTGCATCTTCACAATTTTGCACGACATGTCAAAAGTCAGAGTGAGACCTCACAGAGGACCTCCATATTTGCTAGTCAAAAGGAACTTTGGTAATTTCTCTTTGGTTACCTTCCCCGCTTGAATTAAGACCATGAAGACTGAATGAACAGCTTTCTTTTGGTCAGATTAGGCGCCCAACCCATGCCAAGGTAAGCTGTTCACCTGGGTCGTGCTACCTGGATAGGCCTCATCTGTAAGTCTCATTCAATATTTTTTCGATTTCGTTTCAAATGAAGCAAAACCTATGAAGCAAAAACATTTGACCACCAGTCGGTTTTGGTTGGTTAAAGGGGTAAACGGTTAGTCATGGTGGTACCAAAACATAATATTTCATGTTTTTATATGAAATCATAATAAAGCTGAGCCACCACAACTGTCCATAGATAACAACATACAGAGCGACGAGAAAAAATTGCAACAAAAAATGCATCTGCAAAAACTGTAAAAACGTACGATAAAGTTTAAAAATGAAAATATTGAAATCAATATTTGTCCTTCGGCCCGGTGTTGACAGCAGTAATTCATTAAGACAAGTTTCAAAATTCCTTAACCTTGTATCTTTTGGCCATTAAATGCATATACATCACTCGTTAACAAACAAACAACAAAACAAAAAAAATCAAATAATGGCTTAGAGTTTTCTTGAAGCAGGTGATGAATTACGAACGTCAAAGAGAATGAACACAATATCATTGTTTGCCGCTCTCATACTTTACGATCCTTCGTAAACCTCTCTTTAAAAATAAAGCCCAAACTCTTCTTCAAACTAAAGAAACTGAATTTGAATTACTTTCTATTTAATGATTCTTCCATAAAAAAAAAAACAAGTGGTGTCACTATCCCGTGAATTAAATTCATCACAAACGATGAGCCAAAGGGGCAAGAATATCATAAATTGATATATGTTAATATTTTTACCAAAAATAGAATAAAGTTACTATTTTTTCGAGCTGATTAAAAACCGGGAGCTTCAATACAAAACCCTGTTACACTAACAGCGAATCATTGCATGACAAGTTTTCTGCTGGTGGTGAATTTTGCATGTGTGTGTGTGTGTGTGTGTGTGTGTGTGTGTGTGTGTGCGGGTGGTTCTTTGAAGTGTGTGTCAACACACACTTTTCAATTTTTCCTGAAATCCTTTCTTTCTTCTTTACCAGCAAATTTGTCCGACACTTCTCTCGGACACTGTTATACATAGAAACTCCAAACTTGGCATGATTGTACCTCCATACAAGGAGTTTGACCGTTTTATACAGAGGAATGAAGACGTTTAAAATTATGCAAATTAGGGGCATTTGAAATTTTAAATCTTGAATATCTTCAAAAGTATAATAGATAGAGATGTCATTCCAACTTCTACTAGGGGGTTATTGACCACTGCGCATCTTATGAGTTTAAAACAAAAATTGTACCAATTTAAATTATGCTCAGTAGCAGCATTTGAAATTTTCAATCTCGAATATCTTCAACACCATAATAGATAGAGATGTCATTCCAACTTCTACTAGGGGGTTGTTGACCATTGGGCACCTAAGAATTAAAAATAAAAGTTGTAGCAATTTAAATTATGCTAAATAGCACCATTATACATTTAAATCTCGAAAAACTTCAAAGCTATATTGGATAGAGATGCCACTCCAACCTCTACTCCTGTGTTATGGAAAAGTTGTATATTGCCAGACCAATATGCTTTGAAGACACGCACACTGATTTGCTATGCAGCAAATCATCTTTCCTAGTTTTTTTTGTTTGTTTGTTTTTTGTTTTTGTTTGTTTTTGTTTTTGTTTTTGTTTGTTTTTGGGGGTTTTTTTGGTTGTTTTTTTTTTTTTGCTTGTTTTTTTGTTTGTTTTAATGTGTTTTTTTTTTGTTTTTTTGTTTTTTGTTTTTTGGTTTTGGGGTGTTTGTTTTATTTGTTTGTTTTTTGGTTTTATTAGTTTTTTAACTCTTGGCGCCAGTATTCGATTAAATTATGAGAAAGGTGAAGTCCTGTTAACCTGACGTAACCTTCTGCCACACAAACCACGAATAACAAACTGGCAGCAGAGTTGGAAAGAAAGTTATGTATTTATCACAATACGTTTATACCGTGTGGTTTAAAGCTAAATATTACAATATTATACATTGTATGTTGATTTTTTCCATCATTTTTTCCCGAGGCTACTTGTAAAATTACCCGGTGCGTGCAACTGACTGTAACTGTCGCGTTAAGTACAGTCGTCGCAGCTTGCCGTATTTACAATCTTCTTACTGAAAGTGAAAATTTGTAAAATGTTCTCTTACTGTTCTGGGAGATGTATAAAAAGCTACAACACATGTCAAAATCGATTCACACAAAATAAAAGTTTGGCTTTATTGTCAGTTGATGAGAGGTATGCTGTTCTTACTCGCCCATTTATTTCACAAGCAAGTCGTCCCGCTTCTCTAATTATAAATTAGCTGCCAACTTTTATGTTTTCATGTCCGAGTTTTCTGGAGCCAAACAACGCCATATTAAAACTTGTCCTCATCCGTTTATTGTAGAATGTAACATTATAGCAAGAGTCACGTTTCAAATCAATAAAATACATCGTGATTCATTTCCCTTTTGGTATACTATCTAGGAAAGGGAATTTGATCTCCCGCTAAGATTTAAACACCAATCTATTTTCTTTGGGCCCATCAGATAAGATTCCAACGCCTAAGCCATTATACAAAGTTCTTAATCTTTCAAGGGAAGGGTCAAAGGTATAAGGTGCCGCTACTTCAAAATATCGCTGCTCAGAAACAGCTAATTATAACAACATTTTCAAGGTTCACGGGAAAGGACATGTAGCGATGAATTTTTACCTTCAGCAACATATATCACCGTTTGTAGTGAAGCTAACCACAGCCCATTGCCCTCACCGTTACGCTAGGTTCTCAAGCTTAGAAAAGAAGTTTCAATGACGTGAGGTGATGCGATTACAAATTGTCGCTCCTCAGAAGCAGCCAAACCCCATATCTGTCGGTTTGACAGGGGATGGTCTAATATAGTAACGATAAAACATCCACTTTCAATATGGTAAACAACCATCTGTCATAATACAAGAGATGAAAATATTGTCATACTCGCCGGAATTTACACTGAAGAAGTTTAGAACCAGTGTGTTGGAATTAAACATTTATGCTGGACACAACTTTTAACTTTTTGGCGTCTAAAGTTGATACAGCAAGACTTAATTTGGCTTCCCCAAGTGTACGCATTCGCCGTTGAAATAAACCCGACTAATGATCATAGGCTGGGCAAAGATTGCTCAAGAACCTATTCTTTATTCTGTTTAGTGATAATGTGACAAAATACCACGCATTACACGCAGTACTGGCCTCCTAAGCAAAATTGGCCCTGGTTCCCGCGCCAAAAATGTATCAATTTCAAACAGGAAACATAGGTCAACATTCGATTAAAATATGTGTTCCATTCACTCAAACGCTGCTTGGAGTTCTGAACAAGGCAACAATGTATCCACCATACAACATTCTTTAAATCTAGCAAAGAGCAACATGTTTTACGCTGCATTACAGCAACACGGGAAAGGAGTGCGAGACGAATGATTACAGGTAAATTGTTGATGTTCATGAGGCATAATGGACAAATGGACATATGTACATTATAACCCGTCGTGATAAAAGAAATGGATAGTTCCTTAGGAACTGATTAAATCCATCTTCCATCATGTGTTATAAGTAGGCATGGAATATTAAAAGTAAAGTACATAGCCGCATGGGATGGAAAAACTGCATGTTCCCTGGGAATGTCACATTAGAGGGCGTGTTTGCGCTCACGGCGGGCCGGCGACTGCCCCCACGGTGGGTCCGTCTAACTGTCGGGTACACGTAACCGCATCTTGCTTCCTGTGAGCTCCATAATGTAGTTCCCGCTGACATTCTGAGAGCTTTTTGTAGCTGTGTAGGTTTTAGTTGCACTTGCACTTCAGTTACTTGGCAGTTACTTGACAGAAAACATGCGTGTATGTCGCCCTACGGGGACACTGCCAAGATGGTATCCCATTGTATGACGGCGATGCGCTTTTTTAGGCCTTTTCAAAACCAGCTCGATCTGAACTATGCGTGATTTGTCAACGAGTGCTTCTTTTTTGTTCTAGATAAGAGAGGGGGTTTTGTGAAAGGTGTTTATGTGTCCCCGGGATGCCAGTTTGCTGATTGGCCTGATGGCTAGTGTTACAAATTACACAGACACCAACCCTAGTAATTACCAGAGAAATGGTTTTGAGTTCCACCATTGGGAAGCCTATACGTCACGACCAGTACCTGGGTACATCAAAATAAAAGTGATGCCCACAAAGACCGCCGTTAATCCGTCCGATCAAGTTTCTAGCCTCCCTGTTACAGAGGTTTGCCGCACGTTTTTAGGAAATCTTCACACATTGACCGAAACGGAGGCACTGTTTCTTTTGGCAGCAAGGCAACAGGACTAGACACCTCCGTGTCATTTTAGTAAGCTGATTACAAATTTACGCAATCAACAATTAACATGTCCGTTGTATGCTTTAACTATGCTGTAGATGGATTATGACACGTTGGAACAACATAATGCCATATATACTCCAAAACACAGCTTACTATCTTTTGTATGAGGAAAACAAACAACTTAGGGTCTTAAGTTCCTGCATGAAAAGAATTGAGAAGGATTTCAAAAGATTAGAGAAAGTATGCAACTAATGCTCAGAGTGACTAACGAGCTGCTTGAGAGCACGTCACAGAATATGTCCACAGGCCAAACTTGTCGGTTAGGTCACAATAAACAATCTATCACAAATCATGATTGTTTCCAGAGAAAATGGAAACCACAACTCGGGCAGACTGACACTTGCACAAAAACAAAGCTCAGAATCTGCGTTCCTGCCAAATATGATGAAACAAAAGTTTTGGTAACAAGCCCCGGCTTGTTTTTCCCGAGTCTTCACAGCACCGTTAAACACTACTGTGCGTGCATAATAGCACATATAGCACAATCTTGCGACACCGGGAATAACAGACGCACCCTTTTGTCTTATGGATCAATATCCATCAGGAGAAATCTGCTATAGCTCTGCTGGAAGCACCAGAAAATACGCACAACTCTCAGCCAGACGCAAGTAATATGGGTGCTTTGTTTGCCAGGGTAGATCACGCTCTCCTGAAATTAACGGCCTAAAATTAATTCCGTTGTGTTCAAATAACTTCCAGAATACCAAAACTGTTGCAAAAAGCTTCTAAATTGGCCAATTACCTTATCTAGTGCTTTTCTAGCATCTCTTACCGGATCCAGTAATGACACACTGCTGTCATCATACGACACGTAGATAGTTGATAAATAGCATCTCGCCCCAGGCGCCTCACCTCCTAACTTTTCACTCACTAAACAGACAACTTCTGGCTCTATAATAAGGGTTTTCAAGCTCTGGCTGTTGTTCCTCAAGCATTGGTTGATTCTCCTCAAAAGACTTTTACGTTTTGCAGATACTCTTCGCAAACTTATTTGTGCTTCTGAGATGTTATAATTTGTGTGTAGATTTATTGAGGACATACCTGTTGAAAAGTAATTAGCATTCGCCAGAGGGTATTACTTGTAACTTTCTGCGTATCAAAGTGCAGAAACTGTTACTTTTTATAAACTATATCCTAACTCTTTTAGTAGAAAAGGCATAAATAAAGCACATTCTTATAAGCTTCAATATATAGATTTCAGTACAATAATGACACCGTTCCATTGATATAAGTGCCTTGCTTTGAGAAACTTGTTAAATTTAACGGCAACATATGGCTTCTAGTATGAGTCGGGACCTGTTTTCTTTCCAGGAACTAAAAAGTAATTAAATTCTTTTGCTGTTAAGTAGGTTGAGCCCCTACGATATGGATTGGTTACAATTTGTGTCTAAGGAATGAAAGTACAGTTTGCAACACTTTCATTGTTGGCATGCAGATGGTTGTTGTCTGTCAACATGTTACGTAAACTGTCTGCAAGCCCTTTGGTTTTTGTTTTGTTTTTTTGTTTTGTTTTGGGTTTTTTTTTTTTTTTTTTTTTTTTTTTTTTTTTTGTTTGCTTTTTTTTCACCTGACTATGAACTTACTTACTCACTGCAAACCTTACTCGGTGCCGTTCAAGTTAATATCTGTTGAACGTTAAAATGCCCTTGTCTTTATATATACTTTATTTGAACATTTCAAGCGTGAGAGAGAAGAAGCATGTGAAAAACGTATAAAAGCGAGCTTCATACCTGCCTGCCCTTAAACAATTCAGACAGAACAGTTAGCAATTAAGTGTTTGACACGGCAGTTACGTTTGGTACCACCTTCACTATTCTGTTTGTGCTTTTCTGCAAGGACAAGTACTTGGCAGCAAATACCTTTGGCGACCAACGCTCAATCCGTACATTGTCTCGGAGAAAGCTGCTGACCATATGTCATTATGGTCGATCAGCACTTATGAGCCAAAATGGCGTCTGGGTATTATTGGTTGTCATGAAATAAATTGTTATCTGTTTAACCTCCGCGATGTCGGGTAATCATTCTGATTGCTTGTGTATAAGAGATCTAGTCTGGTCAATAAAATCTTACGGTGGATCTGACCTTTACTGGGCGACAACTTGCCAAAACTATCAAAACGTTACGTGAACTAAATAAAGCAAGAATACCTGTAACTTGAAAGACACAACACCGGATACGTGTGTGTACGTCTCTGATTGCTCTTATCAGACATAATTTCTATCATACATTACCAAGAGTAAAGGGGTTTAAGACTTTATTTCTGGGAAAAAAATTAAACGTTTTCTATTTTATCTGCCTCCTCACCGAGTCGCAAGTTTCGTTTTGTCTCTGCAAACGAGATTAATGACGGACCAAATGAAGTGAAAGAACACATGGTCTTTTTTTTAAGATGTTACAAATACAGAAACACCATGCTGTTAGTCGCAAGGGACTTAAAATTATAATGTTTCAAATCTTTAAAAGATAGTTATCCAGTTTGAGTCCGTGGTTCTCTTAGTACATATTTACTTGGGTATATTGTAATCGAAAGTATTGCATGGTCACAAATCGAAAAAAAATTAATTTGTTTTCTTTCGATACAATCATTTCAAAGGAAATGCATCCAAGGTTTGTCTATACCACCATAAGTCTTTGCGTACATATATTGACGGGAAAAGAGAAAAGTACAAGTTTTTAATCAGCATGAAAAGCGATGAAAGAGGTTCGGTTGGGACAATCCTCATTTTAAACGTGTTCGATTTCTTGTAAAACACAGCAACGAGTGATGCTCGCTCGTAGCAGTGTTGTGTGTATGGCACAACGATGATACAAACCCTTACCCAGCAGAGATGACATATCTTAATAGAACACCCCTGCTTACATGTAAAACCAGCCCGTAAATTTCACAGTGGACTATTGCAAAACATATAACCGTTGCCATGTTAAATATGATGCATCTTTTTCTCATGCATAAAATTACATTCGCGTGTCTATACTTACAACACAAAGTAAATTTTTACGATAAACCGCGAGGAAACATTGTTGCCAATGGTACTTTTCAGCTTAAACAGCTGAAGATTAATAATTTTGTTGATATCTTGAATTTTTAGCTTTCAATACAAAAGGCAAACGGTTTTCTGAATGTTGATGTGAGGCAAAAGTATTTAAAGACAGAGGAAACTGCAAATATTAATCTGCCCATAACGCCATTTTCAAATTGTCATATTTACGATTACGTTACGTGATCAGTCATCTGAAATGCACATGGCTGTTGTCTGGAAACATTTTATGTTAAATGTTTGTAAACCCTTTGTATCTTTTTGGCCTGACCGTAAGCTTATTTACTGTAAGACATAACGGCAATCATTATGTACAGAACTTTCAGGTTCACTCATACTTGTTACATACTTACGGTCAATTTGAATTATTATTGACACCACGGTTTTCCCCATGATTTATTACACACATTTGACAAATGTATGCATAGACATACTACCACTTAAGGAAAGTTTTCGGACTAGCAGCTTTGTCTCAGTGCAACTAAGACCAGGCATATTATCAGAGTGGGCAAGATGGCCGTTTGAAGTGTTCAATGCTCTGCCAAGAGAATTGCTTGAGATCCCAAGACAGGATGAGAGTCCTTTTTGTAAGTTCCACATCACAGGCTCCTTCTTTCTTATATTTTAAATGCTCCGAATCTATGGCACATTTCCGAAGTGCCTGCTGCGAAGATGATGATGATGATGATGATGATGATGATGATGATGATGATGATGATGATGATGATGATGATGATGATGATGATGATGATGATGATGATGATGATGATGATGATGATGATGATAAATAGCAAAAATGGAGAGAGGAATCCAAGTGAGAATGCGCATTTTGTTTAACTTGCAAACTGGTTTTTCAATATTTGCAGGTAATTTTACCAATTTTAGTCTTGAAAGAGAGATAATCAATTTATGCAGGTACTACCCCATCAGATTGTTAGAAGCTTGCTGCTCTTCCACAATGTTGGTGTATGTGAGTCGAAGTGGAGATTTTTTCTAAGATAGAAATAAACTATTTTATGAAGCTATAACGCAGCAAAGATTAAGTGGAGCCTCTAGAAAATCTGACAAACCGGTCACTATTTAAGATGGTGTCTTTATTTTACAACCAACTTTAAAAGTATACCATATATGTGGCAAAAATGACGGTGATGTATAGAATTTAACATTCTCTCATTCATTCCCGTCTTATTTTACAATGTAATCTTCAAACAAATAATGCTGATATACATATTTTTTGCATGCAAGTATGCTGTGTCATGAATATCGTCCTTTTGTCATAACAAATATATTCCTGTTGTCAACAGCTTTCATTAGCACACCCTTGGCGCATTGCGTCTATAGCGCGCGAAAAATCTGTTGACTCACTATCCAGAAGGTTAAAAATTCAGGATTTCCCGTTGCTTGGGATACCAAGTGAATTAGCAAAGAGTGCAGTAAAAATCAATATACTTCAAACCGATTTCAATTGATCCGCGAATAGGCATTCGAAAGATATATTAATACCACCGGATTACCAGATTAAATTAACAATGTCCCCGCGAGGCCATTATACCCAGTATATGTTAGAGCTGGTACAACTTTATGAAGAACTTAGGAACAGAAGTAGACGGTAGCTGAATGAAAAAACAAAGTCAAAACTTGGCTTATGATGAGACTCAGTAATGAGTCAGAAAATATGTCATCTTGAACAAAATACCAAGTTTTTTTTTTATAAGAGAATGAGACTCAGTAGTAAGAAAATAAATAATCTTGAACAAAACACTAGAGTTTTTTTGTTTTGTTTTTTTTTTAATAAAAGAGTTGTAAAGATGCGCATGTATTCATAAATGGTGCAGGTGTGCATAAATCCGAGCACTGGAGCTGAAAATATAATGACATTATTGTTGTGAACTATCAACCAATATGTATCTTCAAACACCCACCCACCCACCCACCCCCAAGAAAAAAGCCATATTTCAGTTCTGAACCTACTTGGGCATGTGTTGAAAATTGACTGTCTTGTTTGTCTTGTGTTTAATTCTGCTACCTTGTGTTACAGGGGAAATAGTGATATCAAAAGTGAGCAGCAGTATATGTAAAATACTTGTATGTATGAAAAGACTCGTGGAAGTCTTTACCCTGTTTTTAATGTAACTTTCAAATACAAATACGTGCAAGTCGGTTCACCTAACTGCTTGGTGGTACAAGTATGCGCTGAACTGTAGTTGTTTCTTTCAAAGTCAATAAATCATTCAGCATATTTTTTTACATTTTTGTCAACGATGTTAACTGCTTTTTCTCATGAAATTATTTGTCACTTCACAGAGTTTGAAAGAACAGGTTCAAACTTTGTGTGTGCTTTCTGCTACAATACAAAATATTGGTGCAGCCCAGGCATAAAGTGCGGCGGACTTTGATGTTGAAAAGTGTTGCGTTCCGATCAGGTAACAAAGTCAGGTACATTGCCTTACCCTGTCATCAGACACGTGAAAACCGAAGTTGTTCACACATAGCTTTGGTCAATTAGGTATTCTTTACCGGAACACAAGTCATGCGCCCCGGGTACACAGCGGGCGTGATTTTCCTGTGACACGGAGAGCGTCGGCAGCTCACAACCATCCTTCAAAAATACACATAATTGCAATTTGATGTCTCTCTGCTGAGTCGCCTCTACCTGCCCATCTGTCTGGTTTAACGCTTTCCGTCCAACCAGTCCACACCAATATTGTCTGCTTTGTCTTTTTCTTCAATTTTTGAACTTGATAAATATTTTGAATGCAAGGCAAGGAGAAAATAATGATGAATCCTTAGCCAATGGCTAATCTGGGCTCCTAACAGCCACAGTAGACCAAAGAAAGCTACCCACAAAGACTTCAAGGAATAACAATTTCAAGCAGAACTTTGTGGTGGAACCGCGTGTCTTCGACATGCTTGGGGGACGAGGAACACAGACGCCATCATGCCTATAATTTGTTGAGAGGACTGCGATTCTGTCGATGTTACTCCGACAGAAAGGCCGCAAAATTAAGAGACACAATCTTCACGTTTCATTTCTTGCCTTACATAATTCGTTTGACGTAGAGTTTTGCTAGATTCTTTACCAAACGATTACGCCGCAGGTTCTGTAAACCGCGAATTTTCCGCTAATGGAGTTTCTATGGCGAAATACGTACTTATGTATCGTTACGATACCGGCATGTTTTGCAATTAAGTTGCTTAAATGGTTCTTTGGTGCATTGTGCAACTTTCCATGCACCTGAATTCATAAAGTTGTGCCAGCTCTTAAATACCTATCTATTGTACATTTTTTTCTAATTAATCTCTTGCAGGTCATGCGGCTGTTGAATGGTAACGCATTTGCAACCAAATTCAACACTTAATTCGCTGAATCCCAAGAGCCTGTACGGAGTCGCGTGTTGAGCCAATCCCTCGGGAGAGCCTAATGTTGCTGTATATGGCGAGTCAGAATACAACATCTGTCCTGCAACATAGATTCTAAATCACAGTTTACTAACGTAAAACCTAAAGCTGTGCTGAGCGCCTATTAGCAATTTCATGTCTTTGACACCCGCTATTTACGAACAATGTAGAAATCACGGTTTCTGAATGTTGGTAATGTTCATTTCAAGCTCCTCTTGTCAATGAACAAAACAATATGCACATTGAGAACTAAATTGTGTAAATGGTTTCGGCATTGAAAAATATTTTTCACAAACGTAATATTAGTGGGAAACTTTTCACTCGAAATACTACATCCACCGTGATTTCTTGTATGTTCTATTGCTTTTTCATGCTTTGCAACTTATTTCATTTCTTTAAGAAAGATTTCTCGACCGATTGTGATTTGATTATTTTCTTTTGTGCCCTTTGTTCGTTTGTTTTTGTATGGGCCATATGCCATTGTCCAAACATGTTCTCCATGTACTTAAAATAAGTTCCCAGTGTTGTAAGTTTTGCCTCTGAGGAATATATATATTTTTAGGTGATGCAAAATGGCAAGCCTCCTGCACATGCTAGGTTTTCATGTATCGCAATACAAAGCACTGCTTGTGTGAATACACCTGCTCCAACCCGCTTGAAGTCTTGTCCATGTTGTTCAAATTAGATCATGCCAATGAATACTCTATAGAATCAAACAGCCTATGCAGAGAATTAAGTAGCAATTCAGTGATCAAACTGACTGGTGTTAAGCGTCTGTAACAGTATATTAGACCGTTCTGAAGAGTACTCGCGTTTGCAAATTACTGGAATCTAAGTTGTTTACTGAGCACTTAAAATGTAGCATATTAAAATCAATATACGTTTCAGAATCGGTCGCTGCATTTGGCCCAACTTTGCAAATGCTAACAAGCTTTTGCAACAGTTTAATGGAGAGCCCTCAATATGCTTCTATACGTTTTTTTTTAAATACAGCAACCAGCTACCAGTTACTCTTCTAATTTGGTCAGAAAGAGGCGACAAGATTATGCAACAATAACGAGCTTTATCGTGCAATTTTAATAAAAACCACACTTATGGATATAACATGTAACCCTTGTGAACTGTGACATGAAATTTAAGCACAATGAAAAGTTGAAAGGTTCAAAAGACTTGATTAATTAATGGTATACGTGATCGTAAGGCAACGGTTTATAATAGCTCATCATACTGCTCGAATTTAGGGCCACATTTGTCATTAATTTAATAGAAGGATTGCTTTGAAGTGTATATGGGGTATCTGGGGAGCTGCTTACTGCACAGAATCTGGTGATCTTTTGCATCATGACAGATCTTCATTATGTACGCCTGCTGACTATTTACTACCATCTGTTCCAACTGCGCGGTTGATTACTCGAAGGATAAATTATCCATCAACATAAAATGTAACTTTCCACCTGTATCTGCATTGTTATTTATTGGCAAAAAAAACCAAGTCTATATATATATATTTTAAGTTTGGCATGATCGCACAACATTCTGTCAATACAGAAAATCATATTTCAAGCAACTCAGGCAAAGGTGTTGTCATTTATTGGAAAGCAGTGGGCAGCAAAATAGGAAGAATGAAGTGCAAAATTCGAGCAGAAATTCTAAAGCACAAACGTATATTTTGATAGGAAATAGGTTTGCACTCATTTGTTCTAGGCCAGTGGAACTGTCGTGTTTTAGTTGACCAATCAAGGGTAATTTAAGGCCACTTGACATCCCATGTATAGCGTGGTGCTGCTCATTTGTGGCGGATCTTCTGCAAGTGTTGCGTCTTTGACCCAACACACGACCGCTTTCCCTTATTTACTTGCTAATTATACCTGTTGGCCATTTCGCGTAGGCACGAGTACCATTTGGCAGCCAACCCTCTGTTATCCCAAGACACGATATTTTGTCATTTCGGACTCATCTTGTCTCAGAAAGATAGCAAAGGTGGAACATGTGTGTCTCACACGCCTCGCGTATGCCTGCAATAGTTGGTGTCAAATATGATGTATTGTCCCAGTCCTCTGATTTATCCACTTTTGTGTTTGGCTGTTTTAGAGTTCACTTTCTTCGGTGTAATGGTGTTTAATTGACCACTTTCCTAGGTCTTCAAGTTCCTGGCTATTTCTCGACAGATAGTGCAACAGATGGGAAAAATCATCTTCGGGACAAAATGAATAGTATGTGTATAATGTCGCGTTCATGACAGTGGACTGTACCTGCCTTTTGCTCATACTGTCCCTGGATGCTTAACATGTGTCATCTTTCTGTTGCCAGTCTACCGGAATTGACATGCTGACTTTGTGACCACTAAAGTAAACTAATCCTGTGACAGCGAATGGCCATAAGCATGGCAGACTAGATACCTTATTCTTGTTCACCCAAATGTCAAACTGCGGCTCTGTATTCCTTCATGGGTGTCTTTGCTTTTTGAAATAGCTTTTGCTTAATGTTATCTGTGAATAAATTGTGAACCTTAAAGATGTGTATATGAAAGCCGAAAAGGTAGTTTACGTCATGTTGATTTGTGTGCTTTCCGTTGCGTATTGCAATGGGTTTTTATAGGTGTTTTACTTTCCTTTAAAAAGATTTTTAGCAAGCAAGATCTACACATATTTACTATAGACATAACTGCAATGCAGTCAGAAAATATTGCTGTTACGTTGAACTGTTGAAATACAACAATTACTTTTCATCGCAAACATTAACATTCTCTTTATTACATCAATTTCATTGCTGTAGTTACAAGATTAGTCAAGTTTATTTGCATAATTTACATTTTCTTTTAAATATATAGCTGTTGGATGTTCAGTTTTAGTAAGCATTTCTTTCATTGAGCATGAATTGCCTTGAGCCCATAGTTATGATTCTTGAAGCCAGGTTTGAGCTTGTAAAATTCAAATTAGTGACTCAAGTATAAGCAGGCCTAAAAGTGCGCAAAGTAATGGGTTAAATTAGTTAATTGAGTAAAACCATAAAGTAACTCCATGTTTAACAGCTAATACGTATGAAAAAATAAGTATTTGCTGCAAGTTACGAGCCATTTTGTTATATTAAGGACATTGCAAAATTAGACATACAAAAGACAGTACACAGGTGTTTAACAAAACAGATCTTAGAGATAAATTTCCAAACAATGAAAAAATATCTGCTGGTTCCGCTACAATTGTGACAAGATTGAAAAGAAGACGATGTCCAAACACTGTCTCAACTTAGCATCTATAGTGCGAATTGGATTTAGAAATTTGCGTACACATATGCATGTAGCTGTAGATATGTAATTTTGTACTAAAGTCTACTCAAAAGTACCGGAATGTGTTATCAACCACATTTTGTGGTGAATGAAACCTTAGCTTTTCCAAACTGTCCTTAATAAAACAAAGTTATCATACTCCTTTAACTTTAAAAGAATTTAAAAAAAAAACAATTAAAGACCCACGACAGGCATACTGTTAGACAATATTGCCACATAATTCAAATGTAATACAAAACCAGCATAAGTAGCCAAAGATATTCAGATATATATATATATATATATATATATATATATATATATATATATATATATATATATATATATATATATATATATCAGGCACTCCAAAATAGATTTACATGCAAAAATACATTAAATTGTTTCAGAGAAAACTAGCTGCAAAAGTGGGCAGAGTATACATTTAGATATACTTTCAGTCATAGGCAGGGCATTATGGCTTGCGATGGCAGCACGGTAACTTGGGATTCAGGCTTACATGCAAAAATTGTCATGATGTAATATTTAGGTACGCCTCTGCGTAAAGCAAGACGGCATGATTTACATTTATACTGAAAGCAAAATAAAGCACAAATAAGGTCTACCATGCACGCAGAAGAAAACCCCCTGACAGTAGAAATATGCAAGAAGCACGAATTAAAATGAATTCCAGGTTGATTAAATTAGATAGGAAAATGATAATCTTTACCTGTGGAAAGACAGTAGGCCTACATGCACATAAGACGCTATGATAAAGTGACCATATGTACAGAAATGAACGATACAAGTGTCACATATAACAGTAATATTCGTCATCATTTGTTGATATGTGAAAAAAAGCCCAATGTATTTTGGATTGGTTAAAAAACTATGCCGATTGTGTGAGTGCCCGATCGGAGTCTTTGTCATTAATATTTATGATATGGTAAAGGGTATATAGAGGGTGGTTATCAACAGTTACTGTAATCTGCTACCAAACAAAAAACAAACAAACAAACAAACAAAAACAATATTTACATGTGGAATACAAGTTTCAAAATTATGATATCACAGCAGTTACCATTATTTAGTAAAATTACAACAATTAGTGGGTGGGGATGACTCCTGCTAAGAAATAAGTTTCCGCTATTACAGGAGCCACTTTGGAGAGATATTAACTGATTAAGTAACCTCACTCAAAAATTAGTAAACATCGTAAACACAAACATGAAACATAATCGATTTAAGAGTTACAAACATAACAGTTGGGTATGGTACATATATTTGAGTAAAGATTCACGTTGTAATTTTTGACATAGCCTGAAATAACTGAGAATGAATGAGCATATAATTTATTAGTGATACAAGGGGGATTATTTTGAAGTAAAGTTGGTATGTAATACCTGATAAACTATTTGGATCTAGCTCTCGTTGGTACTGGGAAAGGTGTGTTATATCGACCACCGGTGAAGTAAGTATGATTCGGTTGAGGGACTGAAAACATGTTTTGAGAATATTTTGGTAAGTCATCTCTCGTGTATATGAAGTAAAATCTTAATGCCTTTAACCGTAACAAACCTCCAACTTTAAGAATGGCGCGTTTTTCAAATAGAGGCTCAGTGTGGAATATGTACCTGGCATGAGATATTAGACGGATGGCCATTTTTGAAAGTTGAAAAATTCGTTTACATGAATAACCCCAGGCAAGGAGAGAGTAATTTAGGTGTGGCAGAAAAAGAGAGTTATACATTATTAGCACAGTATCAGGGGACATAAAACTGTCAGTTCTTTTGAAAATTTCAACAAGTTGGGAAAGTTTATTGCCAATCTTATTTATATGAGCATTCCAATTTAAATTTTCTTGAATTCGGAGACCAAAGAAATCAAATTCTTCTGTTCTTAAAATGGGAACATTGTTGATCTTTAAATCTACCGTAAAATTTATTTTTCTTTGAGGAAAGTGGAATATCATATGTTTTGTTTTTGCGATATTAATAGAAAGGTTATTTGCTGCCAGCCAACCATACACCTTGCTTAATTCACAATTTATAGAGAGAGATGTATTTTGGACATTTAAAATTTGGGTAAGACAAAAGCTGAAAGAACAAAAGCTCTTTACAAGAGTGGTGTCATCAGCATATAAAACACCAGGGTATATGTAACAAAAAAAGCCCAATGTATTTTGGATTGGTTAAAAAACTACGCCGATTGTGTGAGTGTCCGGTCGAAGTCTTTGTCATTAATATTTAAGATATGGTAAAGGTTATATAGAGGGTGGCTATTAACAGTTACTGTAATCTGCTACCAGGGTACATAAATTTGTCTTACCCTGGTGAGTAAAGTTAAGTCAGTTTGCCCTCAGCAACAATGCCATCAGATGCCACACGTCACTTGAGGCGAAATGATTTGATATCAATATTTATCAGTGTTTTGTAGAGTTTAAGGTGAGGTCTCGTTCAGTAAGTTTACAGATAGTGTAGAGATCAACCATTGACTTACAGACCTACGCTTGCTTCTCTTATGTTGTCTCTACCAACTCATGATGTACACTGTCTGAAGTGAATTTTGCACATAAACGAGGAGCACAGTGTATCAGTTTTAAAATTTGAGGATTTCCACCCGTCTTTCTTTTCTCATTCCCTGGGACAATAACAACAGAAGCTACAACGTAGACAAACGTAACCTTCAGATGATAAAAAGATGAAGATAATTGACACCCAGTGAAATATTTCCGTCATCTTATGTACACTTACGTTCTCTTGATTTTAATGATATGTTTCCGTCATCTTGTGTGCAGTAACAGTATTTGACTTACACTGGAATGTTTCCGTCATCTTTTGTACAGTAGCTTCTTTTACTTCCGGTGGAGTGTTGCCATCAACTTTTGCACAGTAACTTTTTTACTTCCGGTAAAATGTTTTAGTCATCTTTTGTTGAGTAACTTTTCGACTCCAGGTGAAATATGTGCATCATCTTTTGTGCGATAACGTTTTGCCTGTCGAGTATTATATCCATCATGATATAAACTTATAAGGATATACTGATGCAAAACATTAGGTATTCACCCTGGGTTACACTAAAATGAGAGTATAGCATATCTGCATGCCTGGCTGAAGTTTTTTTGTTCATAATCATTGACCTATGAGTCAAATTTCAAATGGCACTGTCTTATCTAGCCAGTCACTCACAAATTTGGAATTTCACTAAATTTAAACTCGCAGATTTACGTTTACCTGTTGTTTGCTGTGCATGACAACCCTGGTGGTTGAAGCCTATTGGAACGCTTATTTTTATTACCTTATCTGAATAGTTACTATCTCTGTGGCACAGCAAGTATTTCGTTAAACCTTTCAGTATTGTCTCTGTTGGTGTCCCACAATTAATGCATTTATCGTGTGCACTTTTTCAAAAGTAAAAACAAAAATTAAATCCCGATTTCCTTCCCGTGAAAAGTTCTTCCCTTATATTCTTCTAAATAGTTACTAAGTAATATATATCTAACTCTTTTCAAAGAAAGTTTTGATCAGGTATTAAAGAAAAGTCCCGAGTTTGTGTTATCCGTATGGCCATTTTCAAAGAGATACAGATAAAACATTACACATGTGGCAAAACCAAGATACAAAAACACCAAGATATTTGGTACATTTTATCAGTGTTGGGCACGTTATTGTAAATGTGTGTCTTTGAAGTTTAAGTGTTCATGTAGAAAATTGCATCAACAGTTTGTGGAGAAAGTCTAATACTTTCTATCAACTGAACCATGACACCAAGAAAGAACCAATACGGACACAGGTGCGTCTGCACATTTCACCCTCTGGTTAAGCGGCATCAGAGGAATTAACTTTGCTTTATGTTTTCTCTCTATGTTTGGATACAGGAAAAACCGGCAGGTAAGTAAACTTATGCCGTGTCCTTTCTGTGGAATAAAAGAAACGTCTTAAAAGAGATTTACCTATCCTGTACCAAAGGGATGTGTCATATGCCGACAATATTGCCCACATTAGGACGTCTTTAAATTTTTGAAAAGAAATCTCCAAATTCCAACAGTTTTACTCCCACCATTCATTCGACATTTCCCTTGTGGCAGGTATTTTCACATGGCAAAGGAAAGTGTTCCTGGCTTGTAGAGTTTTGTATGTGTAATGAATGGCTCCCCGGAGAGGTTGCTATCCACTTTCTACGCAGGTCGCACCGGCGGAACCTTCTCTTGGGCCGCACAAGCAAGCGTCTAAGTTATAATGGGGCTAGTTAATAACTGGACGCTATATTTATTGCAAATGTGATACCGGTTTTTCAGAATGGGACAAGTTTTCAACAGGCATGAAGATAGAAAAGTGCCAAAGAAAGGTCTTGAATATACCCCTCTTCAAAATATAGTCCATAAGGACCGCACACTTAAAGAATAGCTGCCTGGACGGTTGTTTGAACACAAGGGACTCCAAAGGGACGAACCACTGAATTCGTGTTGCCATGCAGTGCTCAAGGAATCTAGTTGATCGCTGACAAAACCCAATATTTAAAGACAGACAGCCACAGACTCTTGTCATCACTCCTCGTATTGATGGTGTATGCTTTTTCAATAAGGCTAGCATTCCAAAGAAACGTTTTGTGTAAGGTCTTTTTGGTGGCATACAATAAGTCTGGCTTCTTGGACATTTCTTCACAATATGCACAGTGTCAATGGCGGGTGATGAATCGTGAAATCCATAACGGGAGCGGGCCGTTTCCCAGGCTTCCCACAAATGAAGTAAAGCAGCAGAACTCTTGCTTTCAAAGCCAATTTCACATCAAGTCTAAATGTCCGTGTCATGCAGTCAACCTGGGCTGTGTTGTGAGGGAATCCCGATGAAAGGGTATGTAATGGTAAATGTGACATTTGCACAGGATCCCTGCGGTGCTATTATTCCAATGGTGATGGAACAAGAAGAAAAAAATAGGACTCGTATTTCGTTAATAAATACCCCCACCTAAAAAGAGAGCGTTGAAATGCTGGCTGATGAGATATTCCATGGGCGTTCAGATAAAGTTAGCAAGTTGTATGTGACCCCCACTTCCTTCTAATTAACCAGTGTCACTTTCTATAGAAAAAAACGTAAAGTCACTCTCTTACAAAGGCAATACAATTTAAAGAACACCTTAGTTATTGTCTTATTTCTAAATATGATGGTTTCATCGGAAAATCACACATGAAATGCATATACATAGCAAGACATGCCTCTATAAAGTGCAGGACGAAATGCTTGTGTGACGTTTTGACCAAACTGAAGTATAACTTCGGGTATAATAAAGCATCTACTATCTTTTCCTTCCATGTTGACGCGACTTTTGAAAATGCATCAATCACATTTATGAAACAGTGTGCAACACACTTTTAAATCAAACAAAGTTATAAAAAATGCATTTACTTTTTTTCAAATCAAATAATCCTAGCAACATAGTTTAACATACATCGAGTCTTTAGTGCAAAAATAACAGAATAGATAATTAACAGACATTACAGCAGATGTTGTGTGATGTAGATTAGCAAAACCTACTTAATAAGTGATGGTATATTGGTAGCATACTGCTCACTGAGCACGCTACAACTCAATGACCCCGGGCTGTACTATGAATCTCCATTGTGCTAAAACGCCCCATTAAAGAAATTTCAATTTCAATTTCATGCTTTGAACGGCCATCAACTAAGGGGTATTGAAACGAACTAAAGAACACATGAATATCTTGCACGTGATTTGCTTGACCATTCCAGTAGTGGGCTACATTAAGTAAAATTGTGGGGTCTCCGCATCCCAGCATGGTTTCTCCTTCTTGACATGCAAAACCAGTGGTCTTCATTAACTCTTTCAGTGCCAAGTTTTGACTGAATCAATAGCTTTCTTCGCGAAGCGCTTTTGGCGCAATGCGAGGAAAGCTCTTGGCCTACACCATTCTTATTGCCTCTGCAACCATAGGCTTGCTAGCACTTCAATGCAAGATCGGTTTACAAAGAATAGGAATCTGGAATGGTTGTGTGAATTTAGACAACATCGACTTTTGTCTAAAGTGAAAATGCGAGAGTTAATGCAACGTATGATTTTATACGTGCGAGCTTTTTCAACATTGTAAATTTGGAACCACCAACTGGGTTTTGATACATTTATTGGAGAAAGGGGAGCGGCGTGGAAAGTTCTTTCAATTGAATATCTTGATGGACATGCTTCTGATAGTAACCAAAAAAGTCACAGTAAAACATGTCTAGAAACGCCCAATGAAGAACATGCAACACCAATATCCTGCCTCATTGTACGTTTTCAACAACATTTTTGATTACCATGACAGCTTCTCAGAATATATTTCGCCCCTTTACAGTGTTTAGAAAGTGTTCGTTGAGCAATTTGGCAACAATCAATACAAATTAAAAAACAAAAAAACGCTATAATGTGTTTATGTGTACTTATTTTTCCTAGATAGAGACGTATTAGCAAGAATAGAAATTTTCTGCAATGTAAACCCTTGATAATCTTTTCCATGAAAGGTTGCAAGTTCTGAACCAGGTGGAAATGCTGATGGTTAAATGAAAAGGAAATTATTGATGTTAGCTAAAAACATTTGTACTGTCGGACATGTGCCAATTTCTATATTTTTAAACAAATTTGATACCAATAGAGCAATGCTACGAAAGCGTAACCCTTAAACCACAGGATTCCATTGCCCAATGATGCACCCCTTGCCCAGTAGTTTCATTCAGGCACTTTTCTGCCCATGACTCAAGTGAATTATATGGTGCGAACCATACGTCTATACATTCGTAATTAGTACCTGTCCACAGGTAAACTAATTCAGGGTCACTCTTAATGAAACTGCTTGCCATTTATTACCACGGTGTTCTGCCCCGTGGCAGTAAATAACAGGTATTTCGGCAAGATCAGCGATAACAAAAGTACTTTAGGAAATAAGCTGATGAGACAGACTACAGGTGGAAGATGTATCTTTAAATGGTTTTCGTCTTGATTCACTGTTGGCCATATATGTGATTATCGTTGCCCTGTGCCTGTATTATTGGCCATTACAAGTCTATCTTGACTCATTGACAAGCTCTGTCTATTCGAAACCAATATTGATTGCCGTAAGGTGAAAAAACACAAGCCTGTTAAAGGTAAAATACATGCAGGGTGGTACCCATGGGTGATCACTATTAGCCTGAGGGTGCCACAATGAAGGGCCATAGTCCGCTCGCCAAATGGTGTGGTATGGCATTACAAGTGAACATGTCTCTTGCGGTTTGCTCCGAGGCTCATCACTTACAGGTAATTTCCAACTTCTTCATTGCAAACGCCCATATGGGTAGCCTTATTTATTAGCCATCCTGAATTAAGAGGGTAATTTGTTTTTCGGGCTGCAGGGTTAAACATGCACAAATATAAGCTAAATTCATTTTTAGAATTGAGCTCATTATGTATTTGTCAAATATATGAGCCAGGAATTTTGCAAGTCAACACATACATGTAACTTCATAGTATACATTGATATTAAAATGTATCATTAGGCCGATGGTTTCCAGAAAAATCTGTTTTCTGTATGTCTTATTATTTAACTTGCAAATCATTTACCGGATTCACACACACATACACATACACTTACACGCACACACACATACGCACACAAATACATACAGACACAATATATATATATATATATATATATATATATATATATATATATATATATATATATATATATATATATATATACATGTATATATTTTGTCCATAAGCCTTGACAATAAACACTTGCTGGTTTATATATGAGCCAGGAATTTTACAAGTCAACACACACATGTAAATTCATAGTATACATTGATATTAAAATGTATCATTAGGCCTATAGTTTCCAGAAAAATGTCTTTTCTGTATGTCTTATATATATATATATCAACAAGTGTTCATTGTCAATGCTTAGGGACTGACACATTATTGGCGTGATGTATTTCTAGCGGAGCAATATTAGTTTAGAGCGCAGTCTTGCCCTTCTAGGACTAAGGAAGTGACATTTATGTTAAAGTAGGCAACAAAAGTACAAGACTTGTCCTTTAATGGAATAAGTGAAGACGATATCAGCATATATACTAAACAATATTCAATTCATCGCCATAAAAGATATCCTTTTGTTCAACTATTTTCTTTTGTCAGAATTTACTTTGCCTTGGTGTCAATGAATAATTTAAGATGAATATTTCTTTCTCATGAAATCAGAAATTGAGAGAATTGTATGATATATACTGTCACTATTCATATATAGTTTTCATATCATTGGCTTTGCATACCAAATGACATTCTTCAAATTGAATTACAGTATGTCAGTAGTACTTTGCCTGTCATTACCATACCGAAATGTCGTGTTCCGTATAGAATGTTGTCAGAAGCAATTCGAAGTTGGAGATAAGGAATATGAAGAAGGAAGCATGTGGCGATTATATAGGCAGACGCAACTTGTGGGTTTTTGTGTGATGTAACTTTGCTTTCAAAAGGAGATTTGAGTGCTAGCTGCATTATTTGTACTTCGCTAATCCATATCTTTCCATCAAAATTTCTTTATACGTCAACTATAATTCATTTAATTTAGTTCGTGGAATTATTGAACAACTTAAAAGAAATCAAAGTATATACCACAAAATAATATTAAAAAGAGCAGTACAACTGATTTAAATGTGAAGGAAATAATTTGCCTCTTCTTCACTCATTTCGACATGTATTTCATGACGTGTTTTTATTTTAGCGCGGATAACCAATACCACTGATTTGAGGAATACCTGGAATCCAAAGCTGGAAATATTCGACGATGTGTATGGGCGAGCAATGTTTCATATCCCTCGCTTGTATCTTGGCACAACATACTGAATCCAGAGGGTTGAAGCATAACTTGTCGGCAATGACTGCAAGTTTCCAAAGATATGTATCGGCAAAAGATATTGCATAGATTTAACACGTACGTTGGCGTGGCCCGCCGAAATCAAGAATATTTTTAGCAAAATTACCTGATTTTGTAATAATCCAAAGCTCGATATTGATATAACTACATCAATGATATAAAATTAATTAGAAACCCACAGCAATTCATCTTGCTGGCCACAATTTTTCGTCAAAGCATATGTAGAAAGTGTTCACGGTATTTCATGCGAACCAACCTCCATTCATATTATACACATTTAAAATTTTATTTTCGATTTAAATCTGGCAACATCGTAGAGCAAAATAAGTGTCAAGCAATAAGCAATAAAAGTAGTTCAAATTGACCATTTGTCATTTATACATTCAAACTAAACATCTTACGCTTGCAAATTTAATGTGCGTTTTGGTTTTCCGGACCAAAGAATGAAGATAAAATAGAGAAGAGTAAATGGTGATAAGAATCTGTGTAATAGACCGCAACTAATCTTACCCACTAAATATAACATTGAAGGGAACATATTGTGGTCCCATGAAATGCCGTGCAATAACTATTCTTCACTTGCTTTGACAAGTTTTTGTTTGAAAACGTCTTGAAAACCAGCTTCAAAAATAGGCAACATTTAATGAACATATGAATAGCACTAGATAAATATATAATTGAAAATACATATATGTACAATACTTTCGCAGTATAATAACGTTATTCATAACAATTGTTCACACTTAATATAAGGAAACCCTTATAATAGTGAAAGTCCGCAAGATCATTATATCCTGTTGTGGATAGCAGTTTTAGGTAGTATATATACAGGCCAGGCGGCCAACCGTAAAGCACTCGGCTTACACTCAAATAATTGGTCTTAATTCTTCAGGGTCTGGTCTTGGACAGTAGTTTGCTTTGAGTCCGTTATTGGTTTGGTATAAAATTGCATGACAAAGTACACCTGCATGCACAAAAGGGGAACGTTTCTCATGCACACACCAATAACAAGTCTGTTGAGCACTTCTTTGCGAGCACAGTTCTTTATGGTGTTAAAAGCCGTGTATCGAGAGTCATCCAGACGGTAATGTAGGCACCATGTCACACACTGAATCACAATATATACAGACCAGTCATCAAATGATAGATGAATACATCACAGCATAATATTTACACGAGGACACTGTACATGGTGATGTGATTCACTACTTCATAACTTAAATGCAGACGAACAGTCAGTATTTAGTCATGCCTTTGTGCTAAGTTTTGTGGTTTTGAGATTGAGTAAAACAAGAAAGAAAGTCACACGTTTCTCAGCTTTGGAGGGATCTGGTACGAGGCAATAGTCCTTTTTGCATTGGCCTGACCGAGATCATTTCGTGGACGTGTCACTACCAAAGGCTGGATAACTGACGTGAGGGAAGGCAGTTTGTAGTGAGGACGCGCACGATACTCGGATGGAGTCCATGGCACACTGGGCGCACGTACATGGTACAGACCAACCATTATAAAGCACGTGCCTGTGTGTACGTGGAGCGCTGCTGGTGGTGATGGGACTGGTAGGTGGCTGGTTAAGCACACTAGGAACTGAACTGACCACTGCAGCCGGGCTGTGTATGATATGGGGTGGGTGACTCACAGCGCCTCTCGGGTGATGCTGGTAAATGTCACTTACCAGTTTCTTCATCTCCTCCAAAGAGTTAGTCAGCATCAAAATATAGTTCTTTGCCAAGAGCAGAGTAGCAATTTTAGAAAGTTTTCTCACTGAAGGACCGTGAGCGTACGGCATGACTTCTCTTAGTCCATCCAAAGCAGAATTCAAGTCATGCATACGTTTTCTCTCTCTGCTGTTGATTTTCAATCGGAGCTCTTGAAGTTCGCTTTCACTTAGGTCCTTGTTAGCAAGAACTGACTTACGTTTGGACTTGTAGCTAGATCTGTGGCTGCCGGAAGAGTTGCTCGGCGTAGGGGAACCCATCGGGCTGTCTTCGTAGCTTCCTTCAGACATTGCCCCTGGTGACCGTGGGTTACTGTCCAAGTCGGTGACATTTATGTAGCTTGCTTCACTTGTCATGGCTGCTTCAGTGCGGCTGTGACACAATACCTATAGCTGTGTTGTCCTTCCTTTCAGACGTCCTGACAAATCTGTTCGATGTGTTAGGTAGCGCTACTTTTTAAATCCCGTGGCTGCTATGGAGGAGGAATAATTCGCCTGTTCTCGTGCAGGGGCGTGACTCTGTTTATTGTGATGATGTGTGGCGAATAATCCCAGCATCCCTTTCGACCAATCGGATCCGTCCTTCCACCTGAGGTCCTATCAAAGGAGACTAATTAGAGAAAATGAATGAAAGCGAAAGGGTCAGGTGAAAGCATGCCAACGCTGGATCACAGCACATGAGTTGTGAAAATCCTGACAAGTTTGTCAATCACTCAAGCCAAACCATACAACAAGCGCCTTGTGGCGTACGGTGTACACACGATTGTTTTTCTCTGCATCTGTTCTAACCGCTAGAATATAACACATGCAGATGCCTCGGTGAACGGCACATATGTCGTGTCCTCGCGCGTATACACTTGAAAGCGGGAAAAACGCGTGCACAACGCGTGCATGTCTAAGGTCTGACAGTGTGAAAACGTTTCTGATACCTAGCAACACTTTCGATTTTTACTCCCGAGTAATCGGAAACAGGAGAATTCAATGGAGCAAGACTGTTTGCAGATAGCTACATTGTATCCCAATAATTAATAATAGAGTCGATTTTCTGGACATTATAATTTGTGGTCACGCCCTCAGACAACAAAACGATAAATCTGCCTGGTCGACATTGTACTGACGTTGTTGAAACTAGAATGTAAATGCGTGGAACAAAGAAATGTTGACTGTTTTCGTGTTATGTTTGATTTTCAAATTTGTTGTATCCTCGAAGTAACTTGCCCTGAAATGAAAATATATCATATTGAAGGTAGAGTGCTTGCTAAATACACTTTATCTCAGTGATTTAACATAGTCCAATTGGATGGCGTGAATATTGGGATGATGTTTAGTCGCCGATAGAGATGCATAAAAAAGAGACATCTGCCACACGTATGGACATTGAAATATAAACTTCACTATTTGACTAGAAATAGTGATCTTATGGAAAAAATGAATTTATGCCTGTTTTGAAATAAAAAACTGAAAAAGGCAGGTTAATGCTGTCGAGACAAAAACAAGACCTATATAACACGTAAATATACAGACTGGTTTATGTTATTGAGAAAAGCACAAGTCAGATCTAGATAGGAAATGTCACTTAAACCAAGGATATACACGATAGGATTGCAATTATTTAACTGAACATTTCATATGAAATATAAAATAGATATTCCTTTCGATATGAGAGTAAACAGATAACAGATTTCATGGTGAGAATTTGAAAATTCGTGGTCACATCGAAATGGAAATTCGCTGCTGTAGGCACCCCCCTCCCAACCACACTCACGAAATAGTGCTTTAGGTCCGAACATAAAGCATGGAAGTTGCTTTATCTATAAATCCTTCATAATGGTATCTGACATGAGTTTGCTTGATGCTCACACTTCACAATAGACAGGTTACCTGGTCCACTTAAGACAGACACCTTTTTCAATTTTTCATTGAAGGCATTCAGCATTTCATTCATTCAGAGCCGACAAGACTTAGAAACTCGGATTTCCCGACTGTCAAAGAGAGGTTTCTTATTACAAGCTTCCCGCCGATGGACGAGTGCAAAATTGCCATCGACCGGTTTGTTCTGTCAGATGGAATTAAGAAATTAGAATCAGATGACAAAATCCCAGAAAAGGTAAGCTTTTAAGGATGCGCCAAAACAGGCATGGGGCAAAGTAACTGTGGCATTAAGTTGTAGACAAAATAGTAGATGACAATATGTTGCACATGAAGCTATAAGGACCTCACCTGAACTGCCAACAAACAAGCACTGTGTTACAACGGAATGTTTCTGACATATTTTCTTTGATCTTTCGTGATAACATTTCTTAGGAATAGGGCACGAGAAACTACAGAGATATCCATACATGTTATATGTCGAAGTGATATATAATGTTTCAAAGTCTGGGTGCATATTAGCGGATTTAAGTGAATAGGAAATAACACAGAAACCTTGTGCTAACTTGTTTGACATGTTTCTTGTTGACCATGAAACAATACACGTGTAAGGTTTTGTTGTCAAATACTTGGGGACAATACTGGTATTACTTAAGGATAAATTCATATTATTAGGCATAATCCTAGTGGAACAAAAGACTTTGATTGAATGTTTTGCTTAGTAAATAAAGCTGTTCTTGTACCTTTACTGGCGACGCCAGCTTTAAAAAGGTAGAGAGAAAGAAGCAGCCCACACGTGTAGTGACCTGTTCAGAGAGGAAAGTGGGGCCATCAGTGACAATCAGTACTTAAACACCTTGTTGAACAGTTTATCCAAAATTGGTCCTATCTCGCAACAGATCGCCCTGCAAAAATTGTAAAATAATATGTTCAATCAAGTTAAACTTCCAAAGTTTTATGACTACAAGACATAAATCATAGAAAAACAAGGCACTGCACCTTGAATCAACAAACACAGGTGACGGCTATTTTCTCCAATTTCTGTCATTCGGCAATTTTCACTGACCAAGCTATCAATTTGGCTGCCCTGCGGTGCGAGAGGGGCACCCATTACCAGTTGAATATCCCTGCCATTATGACATGCTCAAGCATTTCTCAGATCGTATCCATTTTTCCGAGGAACTGCAACACAAAAGAAACTTTATTGATTTGTTGTCAATCTTGTACGGCTGACTTCAAGTCTAGTGCCACCATGCACTTTCACATAACCTCGCTGGCACCTTCAAGGGCTGTTGACACTCTTGGACAACTGGAGCTGCATTCCTTTTTGAGGATTCTGTTAATAAGTATTATAATGTTTCTCCTGTGCCAAAAAGGAGAAAACATCAATTAACTCATTTGTTTTATGAACAGAATATTTGCTGAAGATGCTGAAACTTACGGACATTTTGAGTGAAGAAAACATGCAATATTTTAGGCTGTTATTTTTCGACTCGAATGTCGATTCACTGAGTGTATGTGAAAACTGATGACTTTCAAATGTTGACATGAGATATGGGATTTTCGTTGGTCTTCAACCAACATCGTTCATTATATTCTTATCAAAAAAAATATATCATGTTGTTTATATGGATTTTTAAAAACTTAAGTCGGACGACAATTTCATTCGTTTATTTAACCGATAATCATTCAGGCATAAAAGTCTACAAATTCCATGCTTGACGATCGAAACATATCCACATGCCCACGTGTTATTGGTTCTTATGGCACAACATATTATGAATAATAACATTTCTTCACTAAATCAGAGCTGTAGTAATTGCATCGTTTATGTGATGAATGAAACAATAAAATGAAGTAATTAAAACAACACAATTTAAATGAGATCCCTATTGGCTTTTTTTACGGTTTTTCTGTTGCTTTACTTGGACACGAAAAAATGTTCTTGGACTCAAAAAAATACATGGACCCCACAACTTTGTGGGCCTGATAAAGAACTCCAGATAATAACAAGAGCCAAAACTTGTAAAATCGTTCAGTGCAGATTTCAACAAAAGTCGACACACTCTGAATTATCGTAACAATGCCAGATTCAGATTTTGTAAACTGATCTTTCGTTCAAGTACTAGCATGCCTGCAGAAGCAGAGAACTGAAGGGTTATCCCGGTCAACAGCTTTCCTAAGCACGCTGTAGGTTTATTGCATCCCAAGTGCGCCAAGAAACGCGGTAGACTCGGTCAAAACTTGGAACTCAAAGAGGTTAACTGACATGATCCACATCATGTATCTATTTTCATCAACATGGATTTTTTTTAATCAAAAATAAAAGTGTACTGAACTGAGCATTTCTGGAAACATTTAACCTTGCGTGGGTGATTTGTTAACCTCGCCTTATGGTTCTGCTGTGATGCTGTCAACTAAAAGATTTAGGCACACGGAAATGACTGAACCAGGGTGAAGAGCTTCACAAGAATCATAATGAAGCGTTCACTCCAACGTCAATAAGTATCGAAATGTGTCAGAGAAAACTGGCAAGGTTTTCGTATGAAAATATGACACAAATCTAATTTTCTGCTGGATGGGGATGCAAGATTTGAAGTCTCATTTGCCCAAGTAGATCTAAATTTCTTTAAAGTTTGAACAAAAGATGTATCAGACATCATTACAGGCTTACAGCCCAATGAAACAGTATGGCAGCACGTACATGCTTCAGTACAAAAGCTTCGATTTAAAAGTATATGAAAATATACCTGTGTAAATATTTTATAGATCACATCAGCAAAACAATGCCATCAAAATTCAAATTATTGTGGGTGTGGCGCAAGTAACATATTACTCGTTCCCAACATAAAATATATATTTTTGGCATTTCCTTAATGCTGGTGGATTTAAGTGCCCGATTCTGCAAATAAATGCCGACTCAGTACATGCTGCATAACCGTGTTGACATGGCACTCGCACATAACTACCTCCATTGAACCATTCTTTTTAAGAATAGGGATTTGGTCGAGTAGATGTGTGCGTTTCCCATTTCAGCAACGCGACTAGTGCCAAAGGTTGCAAGTTCGAGTCCCGCTCGTTCCGAACATAAAATATATTATGAGGACCGCCGTGTGTCAGAAATGGGCCATTGTTCCATGATGCAAAAGTGATGACGTATAGCCACCACTCGAATTGGATTAAATTGTTTGCAAGAAAAGTCGACGTGATCCGTGTGAGCAGCAATTTTAAAAATGCACATTAATACCTGCGCTAATAAAAGTTATGAAAAGTTCAATCTTTGTACCTTCTTTCGTCATCACTGACCATCCTGTTGGAATATGTTACAATAAATAAACGAATTAATCGAGCAATCAAATAAGCAAAACCATTGCATCATGGGATCAACATTTGGCCACTATGACTGTCTTCTCATTTCAAGATAGTTGTGAGGCATTATGCTTCATTGTTTATCCTCAGCTTTGATGGGCATCGGGTTGCATGATTTTCCAAATTCAAATGTATGAATTTTATGTCCTGTTTTTAACGACTTTTTTTCAAATTGACAAGTATGCAATAAAGCAGCTGTCAAATTATCAAACATAACTATCAATGAACATTAGCTGAAAATGTAATTTTATATCATTCAGGTAAGTTTGTATGGAACTTACAAAAATACTTTCAAGTTGATCAATTTATACGAATGGTAATCATCAAAACACGCCTTCGATGTACCTTTTGTAATAAGTGGCTCTTGATCAACCACCTATTCTGGTACTTTTTCACAGCTTCACCTATATGTTTCTATTTTATGCATTAAAACACTTCGCCAACACATGATAATAACGATGGAAACATATTGCTTTAGGTCAGAAAAAAAAGCAGATCACAAATTTAAAATTTTAGCTCCCATTGTACTGAACCTGACTTGTGGGTTTTACCACGGTTTAGATGAGCAACAATTTTTCGCTGATACACTAGACGAGCACAGCTTAAATAAAACTCACATGTCGACGGTACTTTCAACGGAAAGCGTATGGAGTTGACCATTATAGTTACCCAGATCTTCGCGTTTAACTTTTCTCATTATAGAATAATAAAATAATTGGAAACATTTATTTGAAGAAATGTAATTGTTTTTTTTTTTTTTTTTTTTTTTTTTTTACATATTGTTATCAATAATAACGCCATGTGGTGAAATGAGACATGAAAGCATGAATTATGGGGCATTATGGGACTTGGTTGAAATACACATGATTGTAAACAGTTGATGGTCTGAACAGTTTCTCTTCCTTTTCAAGTTTACAAAATGTATTGCACCTATGCAACAAGGGGCGGGATATTGGGGAGTGAGTCCTTCATCTTTTAAACACTATCTCAGGATATATTATACCAGGTTTGTGTGGCTAATGAATAAATTGAGTGATTTACACCAGTGGTTGTTCATTCAGGGAAGCCGGCGCACTGCCGTGTGATGGGTCTGGCTTCAGGTCAAGAGAACTCTGGTGAGGTGATGTCCTCTGGCTAGAATGCGTCTGCTTGTTGATCACCAACTTTTCCCTTCATTTGCCTCTTATCAACATCTGCTATGTCGTGTAGAAGGCACAAAAACCAATTACCAAATGCTGACAGCTCTCAGTATTATCCACCGATGTCGTTTCACAAATGAAATTTCTAGAGGTATTTGGCCCTTGGGCCAGTATCGCGACGACTTGAGTCTTTCAAGCACCTTTATTTACCAAAATCTTTTCATGTATTGAGAAGTGCTTGGTCTCTACATCTGAAACCCTCAATCAAGGTCTCTATTAAACAGAATACAAGGCAAAGCCGACCAGGCATCTGTTCACGTATTTGCTCAGTTATTTGTGTGGTTTATTTGCTGATATATAGAAGTTTATCAATTTGCTTAGCTGCCTTGCTAATCCGACAAAAGTGGTAGCTTTGAGAGCTTTCATTCGGTGCACTATGTCAACCAAATGTTTGCAATCGCTAGAGTTAAGACCCTGCACGCTTTGGGTTGGACTTTTCTTGCCCGGCACGCTGCTGGTTGTTTTGACTGCCATGTAGGGAGAATGTTCTGTGGATCAGAAGTTCCCTTCGGGATCCCAGATGGGCGAGGAAACTCTTAGTAACAGCAAGACAGAAAGTGAAAAGCATGTCCGACCCACCGCTGGGTATCCACTTGTACCCCTCTTGTGCACCCCTGGCCTGAAGACCCTACACTTGAGCATTGACGCATATACAATAAAACGGCCTTTCTCTCTACAGCTCCACGTGCGGTATTGACGACTTTAAATTCTGTGGAACCGTTCTTATGGTGCATAAACCACCTTGTTCTGTACATGTATTGCTCACGCTTTCAACAGCTACTCTCAGCCTAATTTATCCCATAGATATTTGTCACTTACAATTGGCACCAAGCTACAAGCGCCATTTTAGCATGGACTTGCATATGTACATGCACTTGCATGGTTGGAGTGACAGCATTTGACAGCTATAGGTGTTTATAAACAAGTCAAAATGTTTCGATAAATACAGCGAGGGTATAGTTAGTGGTTTCCATACATTAAGTTAACGCCCATAATATCCCGGGGTAGTTGACAGTGAATCAGTAGTACAAATTAAGGCGTTAAAGCGGGACAGATGGGACCCCGGTTCTACATGCCTCACGCACAGAACTTACAAACTGCAGCCTTCTGATTGCATTTAATTACACACCTATGTATGGAGAGAGCGGTCAGACAGATTCTGAATACAAAGAAACCGATTTGGAAGCGATGACATACAATAGAGATATGAGCTGACCAAACGAACAAAGGTATTTCCGAAATCAGGTATAATCTGTCCTAAACCTGGGAATATCAAGACAACAGAAGTCCTATTATATGAGCAAAAAGATTTGACTTGTGGATATGGATTATGGACTTGGCAATAGGAATTGCCATCATCATCATCTGTATAACCTTTAATTGATAGCAACACCTTTGATGTAGTTATTAATAGATATTTAAATAGTCTCCATTAAATTAATTCACTCCAAAGAACCTATTGAGAATGGTCTTGAAACCTGCTTTGGGACGGTTAGTTGAGGCTGGCACATGGGGATAGCAGTATGGTCGATTCATTTTTGTCCTTATACCGAACAAGTGGTTTCCAAACCACCGTCTTGCGGCTTTTTATATTATTCTTTAGCAAGATACAGCCTCGATCTATGGTCCGATCCTCACTGGTTTCAAACAAGAGACAGAGGATGTTGTTCTCATTCCACAAGTAGCGTTGCCATAGGGATCATCATCGTCGAGTAGTTACTAAATGAAGCTTCACAAACTCGTACCGTTTTCTGGTAACAGCACAGCTACATTTGTCACTGAAGACACACCGGGAGACCAATCCTGAAAGACTGATATCGTCCTGAAGCTCAATTCTGATCCTCCGATCAGAGATCCCTTCTGACACTCTAAGTAATTTTAGTAAGATAAATTGCTAGACACAGAGTCCCATTGCAAAATTTATTATAATTACAAAGAAATATCAAAGGCAATAAAAGGCGAAGAACTTAAATCACCAGGTCCGTGTTTTAGGATGCCCCCTTAATAAGTGGCACTCGAATTTGATAGGGCAAACTGAGCGCGGACCTATTTATAGCTGTGAACTCATCAAGACGTTATAAGATGCAAGTCTACTCTGGACATCCTTATGGTACATAATGAGTACAAATGCTTTCTGTTGGCAGCAAAATAGTTGTGGCACCTACTACATCATGTTGAGAAACGTTGTATACTAGAACAAGAAGAAGAATAAATTCAAAATTAAATTAATTTTGTTTGGTATGGAAGATTGCACCGCTGTAATGGATGAACTGATGCAGAAGTCGGCGGAGCTGTACCCTTTTGTAGCCTGACCATGTTTTGGGGTGCCATGGACAACGGATCTTGATGAATGTGCATAGTTTTGCTTTCCTCACTGTAGGGGCCAACTAGTTCAACAATGGTTCTTCTTGGTACTGAGTGTGAATTTGGGAACGTGAAAAATTTGTCCTCACACATGGGTTACAGAAAGACGTAGTTTTGTTGAAAACACCGCAGACATGTTACTTGCGCCTCGTTTGGCGGGTATATGAGGAAACGTTCCCCTGAAAAACTCAGTGGCGTCCCTCTACTTGACTCTCCCCGTGGGCTCTGCCAGACCCAAGCAGTGGCTGTGCTCAAACGACTGGTCCGCTACAATGTACTGCCAGGGAAGATGTAATTAGCTTCATTATTCATCCATCTTCACTTGACTTGCAAGCAACAGACATGCACGCCTATGTACATTACAGAAAGGCCTACATATGTTTCCACCCGAGCTACTGCTCCAGATTCCTTGTGCCAAGCACGAAACATGAAAACCTACAAGAGAACTAAGTATGGTGCCACTATAGAAACCGCAAGATGTTCACCAATTTTTAGTTGATGACACACAACAGTGCACTTGGCCTTTGTATTCACTTTACACCATCTGTCTTGCATTTCTTTCTTAAATAAAAATGGAATGTTTTGTTTTTAGGTATAAAGTCAGAGAATTATGTGAATTATATTCTTTCTACAAGAGATCATACGCTTTTCACCAAGTAAATGCTTTGTGGCTTCTCACACCTCAGTATCAAAAGCTACCAAACATTGGCAGCAAACAAGCAATTGGCCTGAAAAGGTAATTTTAGTGTTTCTTTCACGTTGATATTGGGCCTCTAATTACCACACTTTTACAAGTTTTCTACTAACAAGTCTGTCTTCTCGCCCAAGGTGCTAGCAACCACCTGCTTTTAGAGAGTCTTGGAAGTTCACGGTTGTATCTGTCTTTTGAGTTGTATAGGTGGTCGAGGCAGGACAGCGCGGTGCCAATGTTCCATGCGGGTAGGAGTGATCTTAATGAGGATCCACGCGGCGGGTCTACCCACCCCTCCTCCCAGCCTTATCCAGAAGCGTACAATAGGTGTTTTTAACTTCCATGCTCCTGCATAACGACCAAAAACTCTCTCTCAGGAAATCTGGTCAGTTCATCCGTAACAAACAAATCTTAACTTGGACCACCGGACATAAAAGTGTGTCTTTATTAAAGCATACCACACACATATGGACGAGGTAGAACTGATGGTTAGTCAGCCACGTTGCTGTCTAGTGGCGCTTGGTACGTCTCTGCAACTTACACAATGGATCCAGGTTAATTATATATAGGGATTAAAAGATCATTTTGTAACAATGTCACGAATAGAGCTCACCATAGCATATCAATTTTTGCTTTGTATAAATAGTTAGCCGTAGTTCATTTTACCACTCGTTTTTTCTTTTGGCAAACTGGGACTTGAGAGGCAAGCTTCCGTTATAAAGTAACGAGTGTAGATTGAGCCCCGCCCAAACACATGCCGCTATTCTGCAAAGGCTTGTTTGTAAACCTGGGTTAAATCACAGAAAAGTTGAACTGATGAGTGTTAAATACTAGTTAAACCTGAAAAAGTCTACCCAGAAACATGCACATTCCTAATGGCTGTTTACGCCTGTCAACTTCCAACGTGAATAAATGTGGCCTATTAATTTTTAATTCTCGACACCATTAGAACATTGTGCAAAACTCTCGGGTTTTGGCAAAATGCCACATTGACAAGAGGCAGGGAATCAAGTTTCTGTCAAATCCGGTCAGACCTTATCAGATCATACGGTATCATACTGTCTAAATCTTTCTCATTAGGCTCCCTAAAATGACAAGATTACCGCTTTTTGATAAAGGTAAGAATCTGACTGAGAAAATGTGACTGGTTGCAAGAATAGCCTGAGTTTTATATGAGGCTAATTTGATTTTCAGCACTGTCCAATCTCTCCATTCATCAGATACGCTGACGCGTGGTGCTTGCTGTCTCTCTATCTTAGAAGCGTAATGCCCCAATCAGTACCACAATTTCAAACATTTTGTTCAACCCAACGATAACATAAATGATAAACTAGCAAGCAAGGTATTGAGTGCGACCAATGTGCGTGTGTTAAGGTTAATGATGACTACCTTTTGTCTGCGGAGACCCACAGTAGGTGATGAAGTTTAATAAATCTCGCCCTTTGTGAGAATTGTTGGTTGTCGGTCCAGGGGTGTGAAAGATGACAGCCTAGGCTGCATCCTTTAGCGGCACTATCGGGAACAGCCTCGGGCGCACGCACCCCGTTCTCACCCTTATTATGCCCTAACGTACATTCTGTATATATTTTATGAGTAGAGTTCGGCTTGGGAGCATCTTTGCCAAAGGGTGGACCTGCAGGGCCCCACGGGAATGATGGTGTTACACTTGTATTGCCTGTAGTTTTTTCACCTTTCTAATTCTTGCGAAAGCAAATAAGTGCAGAAGTTGACAAGGCTGCTTGCCGTAGGCTCTGCTCTAATATGTGTCTCAAGTGCAGTTAAAAGTGGACTTAACCTTACAGGGGTTTGACACGATACTTCTATAAAATATGTCTGTAAATACCTTAACACCCATCACAAAACTGAGTCAACAGATAAGGACTGGCTCAGCCCACCAGTGGACGACATAGATAAAATTCCTGTGAATTTTTAATGATTCTTGTACTCTGGTATTCCCGTGTCAAACTTTTTAATTTTCTGTACTATGTATATATAATCATATTTTTTTATTTCCCCAAATATGGGGTTTAATAAAATATAGTAGTAGTAGTTGTAGTAGTAGTAGTAGTAGTAGTAGTAGTAGTAGTAGTATGAAAGTACCTACAACACTCAAAACGATAGTTGTTTACAAGGCGCCTCTTCAAACTATTACATTTCCTTTGATATTTTGACAATGAAAATTGCTCGCACAATACAGGCGAGAAGGGTAGCATGGCATTGGCAACAAGTGACAGGGACTGTCATTTGGGGCTCAAAAGTGGTAAATGGAGAACACTTAAAGACTTGTGCTTCTTTGGAGATCCTTTAAAAAAATCTGGAAAACGAACCTACATGGTTGCTATTTCTATTTATTTATTTATTTATTTATTTATTTATTTATTTATTTATTTATTTATTTATTTATTTATTTATTTATTTATTTATTTATTTATTTATTTATTTATTTATTTATTCATTCATTCATTCATTTATTTATTTATCCATTAATTTTTTTATTCATTCAACCATTTATTTATTTATTTATCTAGCTGTCTATCTGTCTATCTATCTATCTATCTATCTATCTATCTATCTATCTATGTATCTATCTATCTATCTATCTATCTATCTATCTATTCCCCCCATTCATTTGTAACTTACTGCTGTTCACAAATAAAAACAGATGTACATGGCTACATATATCGTGAAAATATATAGGAACAACTGAACAAAACAATATTTTAGTATATTCTACCTCGAGTGAAAACTATAACCATGAATACTAGTTCGAGGGAAAAGTTTCGGATATAGTGACAAAAACATATATCTTAACTTTGGATGTTCGTTAACGCATGAGCATATATAAGCCAAACTTTAAAAAAGCGTTCATCAGCAACAAACCATTGTAACCATCAAAAGTAACATGAATGGCTTCTTATCATGCACAAAGATATTCAAAATGAATAATATATGTCAAAACGCCCATCACCTCTACAATGTCATCCAAGTGGGATATAATATATAGTTCACTGGAAACAGAACACATTGGGCGGATATCAATGTGCTGTACTTTGCTGGTTTTTCTACAATGTTGTCTGAGCCGCCAATCTGATATGGATCTCAACCTGTGGCTAGTCACGTATTGTGGCTTCACTAATACTTTATTCTTAGTTGACAAAATTCCTTCACCTCATTGAGTGATACGAAACCAAAATGGGTCTTCAACCTGGACGCTGGCTTGGACGGAAATCAGATAAGAGCGTTCAGCTTCAATTCTTGAATTCACCTAAAACGTATAGTTCCACAGCGGGAGTGCTGGAACAGGCGCCGTTTTACCCGCGGCAGCTTTACAACCTTACTGGAGATAAGGTCTACCTGTGCGTCTCGACAACGCAGACAACATTGTGTGAAACTTGACACATTGGGTGGCAAGAAATTAACTCGTCAAGCTTTGAAACGTATTGATATGTTTTGAAACACCGTTACACCATATTTAGCAATATCTCCTACAACGATAAAAAGACATAGAACACATTGTCTCTTGTTACCTTCAGCTGGGAGTTCTAAAGTTAACAGTTTCCAGCACTAAACAATAATTTAATGGAGACTAAGGGTATACACTAGTTACTGTCTGGAATTTATTTATGGCAGGCTCGCCCGCGAGGAAAAAGGCAAGATTGCAAAGACAACGATATCCTGATTCAAACAATTGATTTAAAGAGCCGAGTATTTTGTCATTGACAATATTATTAGAAAGAAAGAAAAAACCTGGATGCTCAGAACTCATTTATTTTTTGAAAGAATAATTTCACTTCTCTTTGACAAAAATTATATTTCTTTTGGAAATGGTGGAATACCCATCAGCCTCTCATGTACGTAAACCTGTACCGATACAAAAGTCTACCATGTATATATATAAATATATATATATATATATATATATATATATATATATATATACATATATATATATATATATATATATATATATATATATATATATATATATATATATATATATATATATATATATATATATATATATATATATATATATATATTCCTTTCTATAAATTGTTCACGTTCAGCTTTTCCGATACAGGATTCTAGTGAATGTCATTTTTGCACAAGATTGTTTTTAAAGTCCATGTATCACCCATCTTAAATGGTGTAATATAAAATCTGATGGCTGCTGAAAGAAATCCCATTCCTACAGTTTAATTTTAATAGATAGGCTACCTGCCACACACACACATACTCACACATACATACACACACACACATACACAAACGATTACCAAATTCACGGCAAGTCACGAACAAGGCTCGCCCTACAATGATTGCAAACTACTATATAATATTTGCCAACTGTTGTTGCCGGTGATGTTTGAAAAGGTAGCACAACTGTACAGCAAATCTTTCGGTATTTTATTGTTGTTGTGTTCTTTCCTGTCACTGTTGGTTGATGTTAGGTTTAGACGTTGATATCGTTTAATCTTCTCTAGTTCGTATAGGTTCATTGTTCATTTCTCAAAGGGGAAAGGAATATCTTAATATAGATAAACTGCATTTGTGTTTTCATTAAAGCAATGACATTCATTGTCGCAAGCATCTTAACCCATGTATTTTGGTCTGGCGTTGAGCATTAATGTACAAACTAGCCCGAGTTCTTGGATCATTATAATGTATGAATCATGCGTCGGTCAGTTTGAAGATGGTATATATTGGACATTTATGTCCATAAATGTCGAATGAAAGGAAATGCCGCTGTTGGCTAAGCGTTTCTGAATGAAAAATAATCAGATTTAAAAATATTCCCAAACCCAGTTGTATCTTAATTCCCAAAAATAAATCATTCATAATTGACCATTGCATGATCATTTCTTTAATAGTCATCTACTCCACAAGTCCACTATCCATTTTCTGTCCATTTCTTTATTGTAATATGTGATGGTGTACCTTTGATCTTTGAGCATTATCAGAAGATCATGCCGCAACATCACAGACTGAAGTTCGAGGTCAACCTCCAAGTTCCACCCACTGTCACCTGTCGCCCGGCCCCCGGACAGGGAACCAGGTGCATGCTCTCTTAGGCGGATCGCTCCTCCGTCTTCACTCCAGGCCGTGCTCTTTAAACCTCAGTCATCTCCATATTGCAAAATTATGGCATACTCCGAAACAAGCCATAATTAAATCTGACTGAAACCTTAATTAAGGCGTTTAAATACAACTTGGGAAATTTATTAACCACTGGCCAGTCCTTCAGAAGGACCATGACCAGAGTCTGGCAATTGACGGCCCGTCCCTCGAGGTCGTAACGTTTGGAATTGAAAGATTTGTTAGGACCATCAATTTAAATTGTTGGAGTATTGGCATTGTTCTGGCTCATTGTGTGTCGATCTGTCCCCACTGTGTTTTCTCATTAAGTCCTGACACCCCACCCTGATGGAACACCGTTCACTAATTAGTCTTCCTTGCTCATCCAGGGTTGAAGCACTGGTATTGGCATAATACGGAATTAACAAGATTAAGGCGATGAAATAAACTGACGTTTTGCGTAGGAAAGACCGCCTCATGCAGAGCCAAGGGTCGATGACTGAGCCGAGGAATGATACACGGGCACTAGGGGAGCAGAGATGCTGGGCAGGTTGTCGGGGTCAGCGCCTCCCCAAAACATATGGTAATGGTAGTGTGAAATAAGCATTGAGTTGGTGTACGCCCGTGCACCATGAGGCCCCAGTGCAGGCCTTATTGAGCCGCACTCTCTCATGTAATGTGCCCACCTGTAATTACTACTGCACATCATGGAGGCCATTGTTGAGTGTCGTCTACTTCTTCTGTCCACACTGGACGAAAACTAATTGCACTGTCCTTATAATGGCATCTTTCCTTGATTGATGGATAGACGAACCAACTGTAGACAAAATGCTTTTTCCTGAACACCTACGATTGAATGTGCATCTGAGGGTAACTTAGAATGATTGATGAAGCAATAGGTATTGTGCTAGAGGTGTCCGTAGTGTGCTTCAATTTGAACTACTATAGCAGAAAATATTGTGACGGCCAAAGTCGTTCACTCGGAAGCGTGAGATTAGCTAAGGCATAAAAATGGCTCCCCCAACACAGATGTGTGTAGTTATGGTATCTTGGGAAAGTGACTTCTGATAAGCACGCCTCAATGGATAAAATCTTAAGCCTTATTCAGCTTTGTTCCGTTTGCTAGCAAGCAGATGGACTATTTGTTAAACCTTCAACTGGAATCATTTCGTGGTTTGTCTGTTGGAGTTATGTGTTGTATGTCAATGGTTGATGTGAACACCAATCATACACTGCTTGATAGGCCAGATCTGTAGTCAATATGCCATCGCCATTAGTGGAATTCTACACCTTTATCCAAATGTCAACACTGTCCAACATTTAGGGCTCTCACTGGTTTATTTCTTGCGAGACTGACTAACCACAGCCATTCATTTTATACCTGTCTTCACCTCATTGGGAAAGTGACAAACGGCTCTCAAATTATAATCATGATTCTATGGAAACAGACCTCAGGCGTTTTTTTCTTACTTTTCTCTTTATTTGTTCTGTAGGTTTTTCAATTCTGTTTCCAAAAGAAAAATGATGTGAAAACGTTGCAGAGTTGTGGATTTCTGTGTAAATGGCAGATAATACTTTATGTTTAAGTTAACACTGCAAATACAGACATAAAAGTAAATATGTCGGAGCCGCGGAGAATGCATTCAAGTAAATGTAAGTAAAAAGCGCCCTTGTCATAAAAGCGGTCTGTGTTTTTAGCTCGATGTTTATGATACAAAATTCGATCTGATCTATAAAAGCAAAACTACGTTTAGCTGCATAAAGATTTAAATCACAACATACCTGTGACATGACTCAGTTGACCTTTGACTAAGAAAGGTTGAAGACTCCCTGTGCATTTGTCCAATTTGCCAAACAGAACTCTAAGAAAATCAAGTATCGTGTTCGCAATCTACAAGGTGTCTTTTCTTTTAAAGAAAAAAGCCAAAATTGCTAAAAACCACGAGATTAGTTCTGGTCTTGATATGAAAAAAAGATATCACCATTCAGACATATATGTTTCATTTACTTTGCCTTCAGTGAACGCGAAATAGTTCATGCTGTTTAATATATATGTTTCATTTACTTTGCCTTCAGTGAAAGCGCTATAGTTCTGTTGTTCGGTACAAAAATACTATGAAATACACGACGGGATCTCGTTTGTAGAAGAAGCAACACGTGGTTACAATGAAAAATAACTTTTACCCTATACTTAAAATCTTAACTTTCCTGAGTGAATGCAAGCGTAAAGCTATGATAAGCGATTACTAGGTACACAGCGTAAGTTGCAATTAACTTCATCATTACATCAAAATAGCTACTCCCTTTCTAGTTTATTATAACATCCTCTATCTTGTTAAAGATGCTCCTTGAAATGACAATTGCTTGTCCGTAGAATTGAATAACTGAAGGACACCACTGTCTCACGGTAGGTGTCCGATGTATTGTTTTGCCATTGACTTTCGGATCCCGGCCATTCATTAGGTGTGTCTAAGCTTTTTAATCATGTTCGAAAGAAGGCATTATATATTCTATGAATGACTTTCCTTTTCATATGAAATAAACTTGATAAGTCTGTATATTAGTGCTGAATCGATATGCACGGATGGCTTCCGTTCAACGTTTTCCTACTGAAATGAAGTCTACAGTCGAGTATCAATTGTGATATTTCCAATACCGATACAGACTTTTGAAAATAATTAATATAAGATAATATTCTTGAAGTGTTCACTTCTTACTTGATTTTGTTATTAATGACCAAAAGAATCGACCAAAAATGTCAATTTTTCCATTTTTGGTCATACATAGTTTCAGTTTGTATTTTACTTTGGAGATTATGTATGTATGTATGTATGTATGTATGTATGTATGTATGTATGTATGTATGTATGTATGTATGTGAAAGGGTGTACAGTTAGGACTATTTGACATTTGGATGCTTGGTTTCAGCTTGTGTTTTATTTCGAAAAAGTGTAACAACGTGTGTCACATGAATTTCACATAGTTTTAATTTGGTATGTCGAAGTGCTGCACATTCCTCGAGTGCAGCTTCATATGTGACTACAGTTGAAAATTTCTCGAACTAACCAAACTTAAAACTTAACTTTTCACAGCGGACGTTAAAGTATTTGAATAGATGAAATTGTCCGTAAAGAGCCTGTATTAAGTATAACAGATTTTTTTTCAAAGGGTTGCTGCCACTCATTGGAACAGCATAGGCCTATCCTCGGCAGGTGTTACGTTATACCAGTTGGAACTTCGCTCGGTAGGCCGTAGCGTACCTCCTGTTGATTTATGGCATGAACATCATATGGGCAGGTACCCATGAACAAGATGTTTTAAGCGTCCATCTTAATCAAAATTTGGCACTGCATCAACAGCATGTCAACAACCGCAATTTTGATTTATGACCGATGACTATTTTCATGAAAGTTTCGGGGATACTTTACATGACACCCCTAATCAACCCTAAACCAAAATTTTGAAAATTGGGTTCAGGAATTCACGACACCAAGCAATGTTAAAAGAGTGCAACATTAAAAGCAAATCATACGTCACGTTTAAAGATTGAAAAGCTCAAAATTATATAACACCTTGATCGAATCAGGGAAACAGATATAGCCAAATATCATGAATTGGATTGAACCTTTCCTCGGTGTTGATGAGACTAAGTGAGCTTCCCTTGATGTTCCGGCTAGGTATGTATATTGCCATTAGTTTTCAATGTAATTTTCACTTAGGTAAGTTCAAAACCGCTCTCCCAAGCAACACCAAATTTCTTGTTGGAAATGTTTGTACCACCCCTTGCCAAATAAAAGAGAAACGCACGACAAAAGAGATTTTCGGAAAGCAAACCAGCTTCCAGTCGAAATGAGTGGACAACAAACTTGGGTGGCCTCAACGTTTCAGAAGAAAACAAACGTGAGAACATAACCAATATGTGAGGAGGAACAAAGCTTGTAAACAGGCATAAAATGTTGTGATATTGTAATCAAAACAATTCAAATGACCGTCCACAAAAAACATCGCCATCACCCAGTTTCCAATTAATAGGATTATTCTTGTTTTCATGTTTGGAGTACATGTGGTATTAAGGGCGAAAGATTCCAGATATCCATTAAAAACTAACATTAATACGACCACCTAATTTGTTATATATTTAAAATTATTACTTTCATTTGGTGAATTTAGACGTATACAGTAACACTTTGACGTGCTTTGGTATACATCTTTTGCGACGTTATGTAGGCCCATATCGCTCCATCTGATGTCGCATTCTCACAAGTTAGTGGTTTGATACATGTTTTTTAATTTGCCAGTTACTGTCACTACGACGCATGTGCTGCATTTTTACCTTTTTTCTCAAAGTGTTAACAGTGTTGAATGAAGTTTACACAGTTTCAAATTTAGTAAGGCAAGTTGCATTACGTGCAGCAAACGTGCTCACATGTGTGACAGTTTTCAAATCTGAAATCGCAAGTCACTTACAATGCATTTGAAAATATATAGGTAGTTTAAATTTCATGCAAAGCGTCACGAATGAAGTTTAAGGCTGCGTTATCTTGAAGCAAAACCAAGTGTGAAGCGGTAACAGAAGAAAAGCAACAATGGTAAATATGTCTCAAGAAAAAATATGGAATCTTGCGAGATGACTGCGAACAGTCTATCAACAGATGAAACAATCATGGTTTTAATATGCATGCAGTTTTGGGGCTCCCATAAAACTTCTAGGTTTGTCCTCCAAAGGGATCGTGCCTCTTTAGTTCAACTAGCCAGCTTTGTACCAGGCAGTGCTGCAGTTTGACGCATTTTTATCTGTGAGGGACTCATGAAATTTCTCCTCTAAATCACTAGGTTAATTGTGTCACGATCCTGCAGCAATAGATCCTTGATCTTGGTTTGTTTATCTTGAAAGGCTGTGAATTTTTTATGCTCTTCTTGCAGTTTCGTGATAACGGAATATAAACTAGCACCATTTCAGAATCCACTCTATAGCTGCCATGCAAAATTCACAATATGCAACAAAGATTGTTTTCAACACAGTTCAAAACTTATACTACTAACTGTCAGAAGAAATAATCCACCTTGGCTCACTTCTGCACTTAGGCGGAAAATACGGCTAAGAAGTCGTATCCATCGAAAGGCTAAAATCAGAAACACTTTAGAACTTTTGGTCCGTTTTAGGCAAATAAGCAATCAGGTCAATAATGCATTGAAACATGCTAAACGGGAACATAGGAAAAATTTGATGAAACGGGTAGATGGCGAAAGTAACACCAATACCAGATTATGGTGAAAGCTTGTAAAGCAGTCATCTGTTGAGCCTGATTGTACTTCATCTGTTTATCTACCACTCATTGAAGGAGATACAGTTTTATCTTACAAAGCTGAAAATGCTAATGTTTTCAACCCATATTTCTCAGGTCTCTGTTAACTGAATGAAGGCAACACCTCCTTACCCGATCTTACATACACGACTGAAGCTCGTCTCTCGAATGTTAAGGTGACCGAAGAAAACGTGAAAGATATTATTTTGTCTCTAGATACTTCCAAAGCGAATAGCCCTGATGACGTTAGCAATACACTTTCAAAGTCAACTGCTAAATCCTTCGCCAAACCCCTTTCATACATATGTAAACACTTTTCAGAAAAGTCTTCTTTTCCCGACCAATGGAAGCTTGCAAATATCGCCCGTATTCATAAGAAGAACTCAAAACAAAGTCAGGAAAATTATCGAGGAATATTGATTCTAAGTTGTGTAGCCAAGTTTTTTTAAAAGACAGTTTTCAACGTTGTTTACATCTACTGCCGAGACAACCAGTTGATGACTCAGTGGCAGTCAGCCTATTCCCCAGGCGACTCAACTGTCTTCCAACCATTAGAAGTATAAAAAATATAATCTATGAGGCTTTCGAAGATGGTAAAGATATAAAATTTGATTTTATTGACTTAAGTCGTGCATTTGATCAGGATTGGCACGGTGGACTTTAAACTTAAACAGTCAGATATTGAAGGAAGCCTTCATGAGTGGTTTACTAAATACCTGTCTCAGAGAAACAAACGGTGATTATCAATGTCCAGACGTCATTGTGGGTCGATCTTGGTACATCTGTGCCACAGGGCTCCATTTTGGGTCCCCTCCTATTCCTAATATACATCGATGACTTTGCGTCAATAGTCGACTCCAACTTAAGCCTTTTTGCAGACGACACTTCTGTATTTTTCGTTATGGACACACAGTATGACGATACAGTAGCCACGATTCTAAATAGGGACCTTGGCATTGTATATCAGTGAGCCAGCAGTGGTTTATACAAATTAATGAAACAAAAGGTCACTCACCTTGAGCAGAGTAAAGCAGAATCATTATCCACTTCACATAAAAAGGAGAAACAGTGAAAGAAGTAGATATAATCACAGAAATTTGGGTGGTATCACTTATGGCTAAGGCACTTGGCATGATCAGATTGATTCCGTATGCATTTTTGCTAATAAACGTGTTGACATTGTATTGAAGTTTAAGTTTGTGTCAGGCAGCAACACCTTAGACAATTATATTGATCCCTTATGAGGCCCTTAATAGAATACAGGGATGCCCTGTGACACAACTACACTACCGATCAATCCAACCGCCTTGAATGCGTGCAACTTGCAGCTGCAAGAGTAGTAACGGGTGCAAGCAAGTATGCTCCAAATAGACTTTTGTGTGATGGAATTAACTGGGAATCCCTTCATTCTGGAAGAGAAAAGCATACACTTGTATACATGTATAAAATAGTCCATGGACTTTCTCTTCTGTACCTCCAAGGTAGAATCCTACCCTCTGTTCCCTTTTGGTCCGTCTTGTCACAATCTCAGAAATGAAAATGACATCCTAGTTATTACTTGCCGTCCGTTCATGAGGAACGACTCATTCTTTCCATCAACTGTTTCCGTGTGGAATGAACTTCCAGATGACTTCAAGTCTGCCCCCAATGCTTCACTCATTTGAAAGAAAACTAACAAATAATCTTAAAAATATCACCTAGTTACTACTCCTGTGGCACTCGTCAATGTCAAATATTACACTACCGATTACGCACTGAATCCGTTTCACTCCATGACCATTTTTAGACACAATCTCTTACACAGTGCAAGATGCCCTTGTGGCCTTAGATGAGAATTGACAAAACATTTCGTACTTGAGTGTCCTTTATCCAAAGGTCAGAGAACAAAATTATTTCAACATTACCTGTCAACTTCTGTATAACATTAAAGCTCCTCTTGTTTGGTGATCAATATCATAATTATTCTTTTAACAAACATATATTTGAGCATGTTCAAAAGTTCATTATTGAGACAAAAAGATTGTAATATTCACAGTCTGCAATCTTGTGCAGTAACTACCATAAATTAATGTAGATAGTTAAAAAAGGGTAGAATGTATATATGTTATGCATTCATATCTTTATGTTGCCATCTATTATATTTGAATGTTCATATACATGTAATCAGGAGAGTTTATGTAAGTGTTCTCACTTGTTCTCCAATTGTTTTTCTTTGGAACGTAAATCTGCTCAAACTAAACAATTCACATCACGGAAAACGTTATAGAACAGTTTGCAGCAACTTCATCCATACTTATGCATGCTCATCAGATTATCAATGATTTAAGTGTTGATTGATACTTTTCAGTAGATAACACTGTAAATTTACTTAAAAATTGCAATAAAGTATGCACTTTTAGAAAGCATACAAACCTAAAGATGTCTACTATGGTACTGTGGTAATATTTCTTGGTTGTTACTGGATCAATGTCTTTTACGTTGGTGACATCCTATGACCAGACTGGGATTTTCAACGATATTCGTATAATAATCGTACATTGTTAGTTGTATTATTCTTCTGTGATATTAGCTGAACACTCTGAACATAATTCTGTGAATTTCATTTGTTAGCAAACTTAATTGCTGACAGGAACAACTAATTTTTAGTTGGAATTTCGTGTTTGTATCTGTATTCCCGTGTATTGATGATAAATCTTTACTTCAATTAGATTTTAATTTCCGAAATTAAAAGACGGGAATCTACCAGTTGCAGCCCTCCTGAGGTGAAGCTGCATACAAGATACTCAGAATCCATAATGCTACGAAAGTCAAACGTCTTGTTACTGAGAAGATAATATTTTGTTCAACTATGCTAGAGTACGGTGATTTTAGTAAATTGAATCGTCTTTAAACTTTAATCACTTAGGGCTAAAACTTTAATTCAACTTTGATGCTTATAATGGGCGTGGTGACTTACGAGCAAACACACCCGTTGTTAATCTAAGTGCGCTGAGGAAATGAGTATATATTCAGATCAACAAAGTTACCCGTGTTTAAGAGGAACGCTATGCATTGCAGCACAATGTAGGACTTCATGTTTCAATGTGATTCACTTGCAGACCTGAACTCAATATGGATTTTGGTTTCATTTAATAATTTTAATGTATCATGTGATTAAATTAGCTACGCCACATATAAAAATACATGATATATTAAAAGACACTTCATCTTAGTTTTGAGGTGCCTAAAGTCTTATTCTAGCAATACCACGTCTCCGAAAAGAGCTGCAGAAAGGAAAGAAAGAAAGAAAGAAAGAAAGAAAGAAAGAATTTAGAGGAAACTCTAGCCACACACAAATAATTATTTAAGCTTATAGTGACACTTAGTCGGACGCTCATAATTTAGCTGTAATCATATGAACTTTCATGTCTCATAGTTTAAAATCAGAGGTCATTATTTATTTTTGTTGAGCATTGGTGCTAATTGATTCAATTTAGCAATAAGCATGAAGTAGGATTGATATAGTCTCTGTCTGCTCTTTTCACATTTCCCAGATCCAAAGGTGTCCTAAATTGACAAAAAAAAGTGCATGAGCTTCATTTCACGAATACAGTAAGTGTTTTGTGAGTTAATTCTTTAAAAATATAAAACAAATCCCAAAATTGATATGCATCATGATACACTGTTCAGTGAAGGAAAGTATATGAATTGTTATTTCCATGAATCAATGTCAGCGAATCCCAAAACCACATATATCAAGCTTATAGAACTTTTATGACAAAATTTTGTCTTTTCAATGATTCGACAAGAAGTAATACTTTAAAATCTCTGTCACATTGGCAATGTCAACTTAAGCCAAAGGAACTCTAGGCACAACTAACCGCAATGGAAAGCTAACATAACGTTTTTGCTTTTTGCATGTTTCCACATTTGTGTCAGTTGTGACTGATCCAGGAGCATATCTGATGATTTAATATTCTTGTGGTTTTTATGTTGCGGTATAGTGCTCAGGGGTTTAGTTGCAAAACATAAAAAAATTACATAATTATATATGTTCCGACACTACTCGTGATGAAAACTAACTTCAAATTATACGCAATGTATTTCGAAAAACAGTGGACAAATGCACTGAAATATTTCTTCCTTGCTCTCTGTACACAGTGAATCTCATGCCAGTCCTGGCACATTTGCATACTGTAGTGGAGGATACTGAGTAGTTTGGTTGTCTATATTATGTGTTTATTCATTTATAATTTATTTTCGATTCTGCATAATAGTTGTATCACAGTATAAGCTTATTCTAATAAATTGTACTGCACATGGTCACTCTTATGTAGTCCTGGCTGTGTGGTGTGCACATGTCCTGTCTTTGAAGATGGCAGCTTCATAAAAGAGCCGATCGTGGCTGTCTACCAGCCTTTCTGAATTCCTCAGAGGTCATTTGTATAGATAATAAAAAGAAGAGGTCCCAGTAAGTAGCCTTGTGGTAATTTTGTTTCAACATGCAGTGGTTTGGCACAAAAATTATTATATAAAACAATTTGTGTTCTGTTCTCCAGGTAATTATGAAACCAGTATAGAGCAATGCAAGTAATACCATCCATTTTATTTTGCGTAACAGCATGAAACGACCATACAGAGAGTATGGACTAGTTACAGATGAAACGGCGTGTTATTAGTAAGTCATGAATACAAAGCATCAAATCTAGAGCCTTTTCTACTTTTCTAGGCCTATAAAATCGTTCCACTGTTATAAGAATTAAGGGCTTGCCTGCTTGGTACTAATTTCGTTGGCAGTCTTCTTTATTCCTTGAACCGCTTATCAAACATTCTCCTGCTTCTTACTTCAGCATTCAGTACACAAGTTGAAATTTTAGCCCCTTTAAATAATATCATGATGCAGCCTACATCATGTGTAAGCCTTGACGACACTTTATGTAAAACTTTTTTTTGCATTCATTGTGAGTGATATTGTCTTGTTTGATCGTCTTTGTGAATGATTGTTACATCTTGAGCTCATTCCAAGTATGTAAAAAGCATTTGAACTAGACCATTTGAAATTGTCAGTGATGTTGATTTTTGCTTATGAACTGTTTTTTACTGATATCTGTAGGCCTATGCCTTTGTATTGCTGGCCGAGTTACAATTGACTACAGAATAGACATTTTTCCTGTAGTTTTTAACTCAGGCTGCCTTACAAATTGATACATTGCTTTTATACGGAGTTTACATGGTGTACTAGAAATTGGCTCACAAGTCTGATATGGTAAATATTCAGACTATTTTAGCTAAATAGAGATGTTAAACAGCTAATAAATATATCTATAGCTTTTGTACCAAGAACCTAACTTTAATCTACCTTTCTTTGTAGGTTCATGGTGGTCTGGTTATCTTGATTCCATACAAAACTCATTCAGCGTTTGGCATGATAACCTCAAATATGCAAAACAGTTTATGGTATACTGCTCGTTAAAGGCAAATGTCTGGTTAGACAAAATTTGTCCCATTGCGCCAGAGTTGGCAAAACGTATCTTGTTTCTAGTCATATTTTCTAACTTTTAACTTTTCTGTCAAAGAAATATGACGATAAAAGAAACGAAATCGAGGCTAGCAGTTGAGTTTATTGCACACTCTTGTATTAGTCAGAAATATTAATAAATTATAAATGTAGATCAAAGTTGCACACGTATAGCGATACTCAAAATGGTATTCTTTTATTACCGCTGTGATATCATTAAAGCATCAGTCAGTAACATACTGGTTCAGGGGTAAGTCAAATTGCTCTTATCTGAACCTGTACTATATAAATTTAGTAATTATGGTTTGTTTGACCGGTATTATTCTTTCATAATGAAGCTCTGCATTTATAAGCAAAGTTTCACGTATTCAGCTAATTCATCATTTGCCACGTTCATATTTATTCTTTATTATGTTGGTTGTCTTTGTTGATTATTTAGCTTAGACAAGGAGCCGCTACTCAGAGAGACATGTACTGGCATAGGCTCCGAAACATGTTCTGAGTAGTTACACGCTGAAGATCCTTTAATTTATTTGGGCTAATACAGCCTATGTCAAGATGTTACACAGGAACGTGTGCCATATGGACAATGGTACATCCCTATGTATATAGGTTAGACAGGGACAGGTTAGCCTATGGAGAGTAAAGATTTCGGACTGTGGAAAAGGGTAATGACTACTAGGAAGTGGTTCTGGACAAAAGACACAAATACAATAGCTCTTTTCAATTGCTTTAAAGTTTGTTTTGAAAAACCTGTGTATGTAATGACACTTCACATAGTCCTAAAAACATATATGGCCTTTTGACACTTATTGATATGCGGAATTCAGGGTCAATGAAACGGTAATCTGTCGTCCGGGGACACTATGTATGAGGTCTGTCGGGTTTCATTCCCTCATGTGTCCAGTGCTGACTTATGCATCTTGTCTCTTATGGAATACACATTTTCACCTTTTCAATTTCAAACTTGATTACAATACATGCTATAAGGGATTTTTATGTTTCACTTTGAGGCATTTTACAGACATGACATTGACAAAATTAAAAATATATGAATTAACCATAAAACCTTTAAACAAAGGTTAGATGGTAGAAAATTCTGTGTCCCTGAGTTTAGCCCAGGAATTGCATAAAATAAGTAAACGTTCATTTTTAATTAAATTACAAGTCCAATTTCAGCTGTGTCAACTTAGGAATGTACTGAAAGTCTAATAGAAGCTTTTCTGAGGAATAAAAATACATTAGGAAATGCACCTTGTGAATGGCGCGTCCAAGCAGAGACTGGCCCTCAACCAGAGATATGAATGAGAACTCATTCCATATCCTTGTAGTAACAAACATGTTGACCAAGATCCAGCCTTCGTGATTGTAGTTATTTCAGTAAAGACCTATTGCCCAAATTTTACTGCTTTGTCACTCTGATGAAAAATAGCATGCGAGTAGTTGCACTACGAGGTGTAGTTTTTCATTTGGATTCGCCTCCTTTTAATTGTTCTTTTGAATTAATCATGTTTAATCATCGTTCTTGGATCATTTCTGGCCTTCTGTTGTTTTAATCGAATGCATGTTCGTTGCTTGCCTGTTCGTGCAGGACCTTTGCAATCATTTTAGCGGCTTGTTTGTATACTGAATTTAAAGCCGTTTTGAATAATGACAAGTGCACTTGACGTAAATTCCATTTTCAAGTTTACTGCCTAGATTCAGTTGAACACATTTTATTTCAAAAGGCGATCACACCAAGTATAAAATCCTCTCTTTTACCAATCTAAGCTGGACGCCTTTGTGTTACTTGGATGTACATTTCGGCTCCTTCGACTTTTTGCTGTTTTTTCAGCCAACTGCTGACGATTTCCACTCATATAACACAATGCACATTTAAGCCACCCAAAAAGCTGTTGAATAGTGAAACTATATAAACTTTATTGTTTAACGCACTTCAAACATAATGCGAATTGCGGGAAGCCTTGCATTTTCAAACATGTATCATTTGAATCTATGGTGTTCAGACTGTTGGCATGTTTGCAGGAGAAACGTTTGGTACAAAGTTACGCGGCACCTCGAAAAGTCGGTGCCTTGAAGATAAATGAGTAGGTAGCTGTTAAATAATCATAATCATAATGAAATTATTTTTCTTTTTTAAATGGAAACATCATTTTCACATTGAAGTCGTTGAATGTCCCCACGTGTAATTCCAAAGTGTCATAATGATAGCAGTCCATATCACACCCTGCCTCACCAGCACGCGATAATTTTGTGTCTGGATCATTACCGGAACCTAAAATAGCAATTAGTCAACGATACCTTCCGGTATGCCATGAAGATAGCATGATCATGACGACTGTTGACCGAGTGAAAATAACAAGGTGACATTGATTTACATGGGTTTTGCTAACCACTGTTTTGAGAAAAAAAAAAGTGGTTCACAATATCACCTTCTCGGTGAAATGAGCGTTTGCAAAGGACGGTTTTAATCAGCAGCGTTACGACAGCAGGCGAATACCAGGGAGCCCGCAAGACTGTTTGATTACTGCATTAAACTGCAATGACATGAAACACCTAGGAGCCAATTTACTCCATTGAAATTTATACAAGGACCTAAAATTGGCTCAATGTTTTAATTACTTTATTATATTAAGTGATCTTGTGCTCATAATACCACGCGTTGTGCACACACACAAGCAAACAATGACAACAGCACCCCCCACTATGTTTATCCTTTTGTTACAGACAGGATGCATTTTGTGGTTCGAGGCTATAATTGGTACTCATGATCTTTATGTTTCGAGATTATAATTGGTACTTATGATCTTTGTGACAAGAAAATTGAACCGAAGGATGAGCGCATTGGGAAAATGTAATAATTCACGTTATAGTTGGGTGCTTTTAAAAACATGAATCATCCAGGAATAGAGAAGTGCTGTTGTGTCATAGCATGATGTCTATCTTGATGTGTCTCAAGATGGCGGGGCGCAGCACCGCGTACCATCAAAGTATATCGGCTCGTCTTTTAAGTCTATTTCTGTAACGATAGTTGCACCTTCTGAAGTTTGGTTCAAAAACGGTCAGATATATAGCAACGCATAAAATTCCATAGGTTTTCATGCATCAGTTATGTTTACAACTTGGGTGGCAGAAAAAAGAATCCCAATTATTACACAGGTAATATTGTAGGTGTTGAAAAGTGAACTTCTTCAACATTTGATCAAATTTATGCTTATATTCTGTTGCAACCAAATGTACCTACAAGAAATAACCTGACTGTGTACAGTCATACACGGCCACTTAGAAATAAGTCAACCAGGCTTTCAAAATATGTAGAATCCGAACATTTGGATGTGCATCAGGTCTAAACATAAAGAAATACATTCTAATTTGTATCTTACGTTTATAAATAAGATATCTATATTTTGACAACAACGAACAAATCTTATGATTTCCAATGTTGTAAATATTCACTTGTGTTTAAATCAGGTGTACGACAAGGTTGCATAGTAATTCAGTAACTAAATCTATCATCTAATAGCATGTATTTTACTCAATGCGTGACTCCACTTCATGATGTGTATTATTACAATTTTAAATGTATATATATATATATATATATATATACAAAAAATCAAATTTTAATATGATGTGACAATAGGATGGATGAAGAGACAGGCCTTTTGTAAGAAACATTGATGAAAATACGCGAATTTAAAGTGAAAATATTTTGATGCCGTCAGCGTCAGGTAATATTTCTGTTGAGCGTCCGTGTCCGAGCACATTGTTTGAAGTTACTATACATAAGGTACTGTCAGTGAACAAGGGTTTTAAGCTTTTTGTTCTCTGAAACCAAAACGGAGTATTAAAAATCTTGGGTGTAAATTGGTTTCCTAAAACAAAAGCTTAGGTTTGCTTGTTCTTTTTAAATTGTTGTCTCCACTTAGCCAGGTTAAGGAGTTCGAAATTTGTTCCGTAACTAGGTGGGAGCAGGGTCCATTTAGGTTTTTAGTACAGTCTCAGCGGCAAGATATCATCTTGCACATGACCCAGGGAAAGTGCCCCACGGTGGAACAGGGCACTATGCTTCTTGGTTGGGAAAATATAAAATGTGTTTTAGGGTGTGTATACGAAACTGTCCAGCTTATCCATTCATATTGCCTAGGCAGAATGTTCTACTTCGCTCTGTGTCACTCTAGTTGCATTAGGTAATGAAACTAGCAACATCTTGTGTTGGAAGCTGTACTTTCAAATTAGACAGCTGCTATTTTTAGTACACGGCACTAAAAATAGTTATTTTTTGTCAAGGACTCTTGTATCAGGAGAATATTTCATCTGAATTATGTTTTCCAAAACTCTCTTTCAGATATAAGCATTTTTGTAATTTTTCAAGCAAAACAGTTTTCCAACTTGGTGCAAGGTTACACCAAAACGCAACACTGTCAAAGAATTATGTCCATTATAATTCAAAAAGGTATATTTGAATGGTGTAAAACGTTGCTTTTCTGTGAATACATGGTTTTTTCACTTTACAAATTTATATGAAATGTGGGCCTTGTTAGCGACGGAGAGATAGTGATGCAGTGACAACAAACGGGCTCAAAAGATGCGCACGCAAAGGTAAAGCTTTTAATTATTATCATCATCATCATCATTACTACTACTCACTATTGCCTTTGTTGTTGTTTACATGTATAGTTCTTATGTGAGGTAACGTCACAGATAGATACAAACGACGTGAAAAGGTTATGCACATGCAATGGCTTTTCTTTTTTTCTTTTTTTAAACTTATTGGAGGAAGCATGAAGCATTTAAGTTTAGGAATAATGCATGTGTCAAACACAAATAATTGAAAGTACTGTTTTTGTTGTTACCGGTCTGGCCCTTAGTTTTTCATATTTCCACAGGTTGCGAAAATCCATTTTCAAAACAAATCCACAATGAGGACAAGGGAAAAATTTCGTCTTAGTAAAGATTTCACACCTTCAATTACATCGAAACGCTTACAGTAGAGTCTCTACATTCCCCTAATTATGTCCAGCTCATTTGCTGTGTTGTGGCCGTTGGATCGCTGCTGTACAAGCCACATAATTTCGCTGTATCACATGATTGAAGTTATCGCAGTTGCCCATCCGTGTCCTTCCATCTTCTGATCGACACCCCGGAGAGCCACAGAGAAAAAGCACCAGGTGAAAACAAGAGTAGGTAGACATTCACGTTGCGGCTGACCAGCCCAGCCCGAGGGGATCGAACGGTCACTCTCAAGTGGCCGAAGTGACACATTATGGTCCACTCTTTGACCACTCCAGGTAATGCCTCGACGGGATATGGCTTTGACTGGCAATTGCCACAGAAGCAAAGGATCATTCATCAAAGAAGAAACTGGATGTCTACCACCGCTACATTTGTGCTCATCCAATTCAATCAAGGATCAACAGTGAGGAAACCTTTAAGGGTAAATAAAATGGATCTTGTTTGCCCTTTGTAACATTCCAAGAGCCGGCTGAAACTTTGATACCAAAGAAACTTTGCAATGCAGCATCTCTTCAATGTCTGTGCCACAGAGAACACAGACTATCTGTTCATAAAGTATTTGTTGATTATGCAAGTGGCCCTAGACAAAAGGATCTGCAATATACATATATTAAATTTCAAAAATTTAAGGAAATTATGGAAATATTACAAATATTTCTTTCATAATGTTCCGAGAATTGAACTACCAGATTTTAAAAGTCTTAAAAGCTGACACATAAGTACCTTCACACCAATCCGCAGACGGATGTGCTGCCAACCATTGCGCATAATATGTGTATATAATGCAAAGATTCTAGAGGGGAAATTTTTTTTTTAAAGATCCAGAATAAAATAATGCTTGATTGTATTAATTACCAGCAAATGTATAGTGGAATGCACAATTCTCTTTTGAAATTAAATCTTTGTTTTACATTATAGTGATTCAACTATTCGATTTCTATCCATCAAAAAGTTCCATGAGATAAATTGATGCATTTAGCGTGTTACATCTAAACTCTAACCTAAACATCAAAATTTGTAGCCTAAATCGACAGCAATACAACTTAATTCGGTTTGGTACACACACACACACACACAGAGATATATATATATATTAATAAAGTATTTAGAAATAACTAAACTTAAACCATTTTTCTCTCGTTTTGGTGGTTTGTTTGTTTTTTGGTCTGTTTGCATGTTTTGCAAATTAAACGTATCCAGTCTGCAAGCTCAAATCTGTTTACCAATGGAATTTTTTCCAAGCATTCTCTTTTTCCACTTCCATGAACATCACATGCTGCTGTAAATATCTTATGCTCTTTAGATTCCTTCCGTTTCGTGCAGAACGGAATAAAATGCATAAATAGTAATAGATAGTCTCTAACTAGATTTATGAGACAATGGCACTGCTGTTATTAGAAATCTAACTCCCCATTCGATTATCCCGTTGACTCACGAACTTTTGTGGGCTTAAAAATTGTTAGCGGGTGGTACGCAATTTAAAAGAACCAAGACAATGAGATCACGAGAGATGCGCTGACAAAAGGACATTTGACCGCTCCTTCATACCAAAATCTTCCAACACCTAGGACGTTGAACGAGAGGGTTACATGCATCTGCTGAAAGAAGGTCTGCGACCTCAACCCTGATGGCCTCGACCAGCCGGACAGCTGCTGTACATTTGTTGCACTTGAGGTTGGCTGACGGAGCTGCAATGCTGGACATATGGCAGTATTGTGGACTGGGTGCTCGGGGACTCAGGAAGAGAGTGAAAACAGTTGCCAAGCATGGCTTTATTACCCATTCCGGTCTGGTATTGTCTGGTATTGTGCATGCATGAATGTTGCCACGTCTCCTGGGATTCATCCTACTGCTCTTTTCATAGTTTTGTATTAATTAAGCGCAAAGATACAACCCCGCCTCCACACATGTCACTGTATTATATGTCGCATGCCCTCCTAGCAAAATGATAAATAATGAAAGTTTGCTGATATTTAAGTCTTTAATTACAGTATTTGTAACTCATTGCGTGTCAGTAATAGCGGTTAAATGGCCTGCGACGGAATTTAAGGAGAATCTGCCCTGACTTGGCTACAAAGAATATAGTTATTATTCTATTAGATGAAGCTCTGTGATGTTTCGTAGACAAATATTCAAAGGATGTAGAGGGAAATTGCAAGTGAAGGGCTCCATTAGTCGACAGGTTGGTCCTTGATCCAACACTTCACTGCGACAAGTAGCCATTGTGATTTGGGCGCACCTTCTTTTGTCCTGGGGGGTACCGGAGGCCTTATGACCAAGCCTCTCATCTGCATCAACTTCCCATACATCACGGCCTGTCCCGTGCTCCCTATCACCTCTCAATCTCCATCTATAACGCGCTTCTGGTTTCTTTCTTTCTTCATTTAGTAAAAGCCTTATTTATCTTGATGACACAAAACCTTGCTGACACCCGCAGGCAGGTGGGCAGTTGAGAACTGTCACCAGTGAAGAGGGTTGAGAGACGTGTAACTTCTCTGTAAGTCTCGTATGTCAAGAAGCCATCAGTACCAATGATGTATCAATCGGAAAACTTTGTCTGGTATTCCCTTTTCTAAAGCCCACTCACTCTTGATTACAAATGTGATACAGAATTATAGCAAAATTGCAAACCATTGTTCGTACTTCATTGCATCTGATCTCTACTTTTCTGCTTGGCTGATTCATATCTGAGCCACCGGGTACATGGAAGTTTTTAAGTTTACAGTATGCTGATATCATTGACAGAAATATTTATGAGTATGAATGATAAACCTTATTCGCTGAAGTAGATCTGATACATCTATAAATCTTATATATATATATATATATATATATATATATATATATATATATATATATATATATATATATATATATATATATATATATATATATATATATATAAATATAGTGAATGAAACCATGCTTTTTGTTTTCTCTATTAAATTACAAGAATGTGCGCATAGTATCGACAAATAATAACAAGAAGAAATAGAATAGAGCATCAATCGCCGGCCAATGATGGAATATTGAGTCATAGGTTGAAAGGGTGTGCATACCAATTAAACAAGAGCATGGGGGTGGTCCTGTTCCCTATCTGATTAAGGAGAAGGAGGACGGAGATTCACACCTGGTCGTTGATGCAAAGAGCTTCAAGTGATTGATCTAATGTTTAATTGCCTGTTTTGGTAAATGTTGCAAGCAGAAGCTCTGTCTACTTAGACAAAAGATTAATGTATCTATGCTCATTAACTCATGCTTTATTTCAGTCAATGTATCTAACTCTCTATGAAAAAAGTCATTGTTACTCAATAAATATGGGAATTAGGGGTGGCATACATATCTTTGGTATTAACCTGATGCACAGCACCATAGGAAAAACATATTTATCAAGTGTGACAGCAATTATAATCAAGTCTCATCATAACGTTTTTTAATCGGTCATAACCGTGATTTTTTAATTGGTTTACTATTGTACATTCGTTAAAAAAACAATTCGAGAAGGAAAAAATGATCTGGTGCCTTGTCTTTGTAGAATGAAATTAATGGGGAAAATGCGATTTTGGGTCTTTGTATTGCAAGATTAATACATGTTGGAGGATATTTTTGTTGTTGTTACCATGATGCATACAAGCCTCTCACACAACCATATTTTCTATTCCGACACCACGAAACAATTGTTTCTTTTCACTAAGCTCCCCACCGAGGCCAAACAATACGGGCTCAAAATCGTCACTTGTAAAAACGTTTCGCGAGTCGTACAACTTTTCATAGACTTGGTTGCCGGGTGTCCGTTGTCCCAGAGAATGTCTACTTCATCCCGACGAATATTTATCCCTTTATTGGAAATAAATGATATTTTAATGCAGCACGTGCAAGTAAGCTGTGCAATAAGAGACTGATAATGACTAGCTGCATGCATAGATTATTCGACCGCGTGGCAGGGATGGGACAAGAAGATGGCTCGCCAAGGTGAACAGATGTCACTAAAGCTGTTCAAAAGCTCGATATAGCTTACAATTGGTAGGGAGTCCTTGGTCACGTGTTCTGTTGTATTAACAATATCAACGATCTGAAACTTAGCTTTTGTCTACTTAGCAAGTACCCAATTAGTGTCTGGTTCCGTCTAGCAGTTGAGACATTTTTTGACATGATTTTTGTCATTGGTGCATATACAGTATGATAAGCTCATTTGGCGCCCGTCAGAAATGTAACATTTCAAAAATAGTAACATTGTGGTCCGTCTTTTAATCATTGGGCTTAGTATTCGTTCCCTTCTTCAAAATCTGCCAATCCTTATGACGTTACCCTTGTTCAGAATGTTATCTGCTACTCCTTAGGCCAGATTTTTTTAATTTTTAGTTTCACAAACCTTTGCCTCACAAACTTTGGGTAGGAAGAGAAATGAAGATAAAAAATTAAAATGAAATGTGTGTATTTTTTATATAAATATTTTTTTAGGCTGAAGACTAAGGGGTAGGAGGGAAAAATTACTGTCGACACACTGGTTATTACTTTGCACTTTTTACGTAACGAAACTGTATTAACTGAACACCCTATCCTGTGTTATTTACATTAAATCTATCTATACACATCTGCTTCTTTGTGTTGTAGGATGCTTTCAGACCTTGTCATGGTGCGACCTGGTAAATGACGGAACAGAAACTGTCACACAAAACGTATAGATTTCATTGGTAGAAAATGTAAAAAGTATATGTCCTATCCATGACGGTCTGTGAAAATAAAAAAAAATACATTTTTATATTTTTTTTTCTGATTTGAGCAAATATGAAGTCGGTAGAGTTCGTGAAACGAAATATAAAATAAAATCTGGCCTTTAGGTTGCAGTGATTCTCACCAGACATTGCTTCGATTCGTTTGTGAATAAGAGAAAGGGTTCAGTTCTTACTTATTGGATAATGCCAAACATAAATTTGATATATTCTTGATGCATTTACCTGGAGGACCTATTTTTCCGAATGTGATGCAAATGGTCTTGGGTGTTTGCATGAGTGGGCTGTACTCTTATGTGAATTAGCAAACAGCAACAAAAATATTACGCATAGGATACATGAAAATATCGCATATTGAGCTTACAATTTATTTTGGTGACAGCTTTAGTCAGATTTGACTTTCAGATTGTGTTTGAAACTTTTATTACGTTGTGGTGAGTGTAGCGTCGAGCGACCACATAGATTCATTTCAGTGCAATTCTCGTTCAACTAACCCATAAAATGAGACTGACAACCGTCGTGTCAATGCTTTTCAACGATATTATGATTACCTTAGAAAACCAACAAAGGATCGCAGTGGCTATATTTCATTTGTAAATGAAAAGTCAATGCAATTGTGATAAAAGATACACGTCTACATTTTAAATAGAAGATTTCAGAATAAAAGAGACTTCTGTCAATGTCTTGGAGCTATCCTATGATCCATGTAAAATATTCATATAGAGTTACCGCTGGATGAAACCGTTTCATTCTTCAAAATAGGCCCCTACATGTAGAAAAAGGACACAGTTTCGGTTGTAAAGTATTTATTGCAGCAGAACTTACAAAGCAATAAAATAACAGTTATAATTTCCTTCCAAAAAGTTCATTAAGAAAGAAAGAAAGAAAGAAAGAAAGAAAGAAAGAAAGAAAGAAAGAAAGAAAGAAAGAAAGAAAGAAAGAAAGAAAGAAAGAAAGAAAGAAAGAAAGAGTCAAGGAAATCCTGACTGGCGTTACATCCTGACTGATAAGCGCGCTAACCAAACAGCGAAGATGTGCCAAAGCGAGGCTTCCAGGCGCAACATAAAAAGATAATAGCCTAACATCGACTTAAATTTAATCGGTGCTTTGTCATGGATATGGTATAATGACCATAGACGGTTGCCTGTTTCTATTTTGTACAAAAATAAAGGAGAGGTAAAGGCGCGTTCACAGAAAATGACGGTCTAAGAATTTTTGTGGATGCAGCTTGCTTTGTTTTGGTGAATATATATATTCACCAAATATATACTGGTGGGTTTTTTTTTTAAGTCTTACAGTATAGCTGTGACAATATTTTATTCTCTGTACGTTCCGTTGACTTATTTTAGCTGTGTGGGAGATCGAAGGAAGTCAATGACAGATTTCCCAAACATGGCAGCTTATTGGTATAGTTATTAATTGTGTCTATATTAAAGATACTCGCACTAGTATTGTTCACCTCTTGCCCCTTTACACCCAGCATTATGTCACTTCTGGTAAATGTAGACTGAACAAGAAACGTTCTTGTCTTAGTATCAGGGCTGATAAGTTTTTTTTTTTTGGCCGGTCATGTTTAAATGAGATAATGGATAGATAAGCTCCGGGTAATTAAACTGTGTCCGGTTAGAAGTTTCTGATGAATTCGCTCATGAGACACACGCAAAGTTTTGGGGTGGGGGGAAGATAAGTTTTCTTTTGTACAGACTGCAGATGACCTTTGGGTGAGCCCGTAGTTTGAAATAAAACCTCGGGTAATTATACCTTTGCTTGTACCTTCTTTATTTCCTAATTGGCGATTAAAGAAACTCTAGCTTTTGAAGGTAATGGTCTTAATCTGTTGTGCTCATTCCAGATCAGTGCGTGTGGTCACAATCCCGTTAGAGATGCCAGTGTGTCTTTTGCTCTGACCATCTGCGCCAACACGGAAGCGGATCGACATTTCCACCGAGCTTGTTCATAACACCAGTTGTGCAATCCAAGAGAGCATACATGTCCCATTTCTTCTCGAAGAAAGGCCAAACATGTCATAATCTTCACTTTACGCTTAGTAAACCATAGCTCGAGTGACGTATTCTGATGCCGAGCCCCTTGGAGGTTTTTTTTTTTTTTTCTTCTTCTTTTTTTTTCAAAGCTGGCGAAATTTCTACAAGAAGCGTCGTGTGCGGGGTGCAAGTATAACAACACCATGCAGTTTGAAAAAATCTTGAGCACTTGCTAAACAGGAAGCTTCAGCTTCAACCAAGTGAGCTTGGTATTTAAGTGACATGAACTTCATACTTTCTGATAAAAAAACTGTTTTTTTTTTTAGATTGACAATTCTTGCATGTACATTTTTACCACGAGTACAATATCGCCAGAAGAACTTCAAGGCGAGAAAAAAATCTGAATTTCAAAATTGCGGTAACAAGTACCTAGGACAAATGCTGAACTTTTATTTCTAGATAATTAGTATTGTTTGCTAACGTTTTCAGCCCAAGTCTGAGGCTAATTCACAGGATTTTTAATGAAACATGTTTCTGCTTGCGTGTCTAATTTCTTGTTGGTGTACTTAATCCTGTTATTAGTGACAGTAGCAAGAGAATCAAATATCAAACTTCTCAAATGAAAAATAGAATTACATATTCACCATTTTGACGATATGCATGAAATACTTTAGAATCCTAAATTATACTCATTATGACGTAACCAGTCAGCTTTTTCTGCAATGCCTCGTGGAACTGCCAAACAGGAATTCCTGCTCTTTGTACCGAGGTGACAACTGCTGGCTGTGTTAATACGACGCTTTTTCCACATCTTTAGCATTATTTATTATATACAGGCGACAATACGGATCCTGGACGGGTTTAATTTTGTGGTCAGAAGTACAGACGACAAAAAAAAACAAAAACCGACCATCTGTTTCCTAAATAATAATTGCATATGTGTACTAGGGCTATACCTAGTCCGAAGTGTTGCCTGCTGGCGAAGCAATGTCTGTGTTTTACGCCCTCCGTTTGGTCTGCCAACATTTTCTCTGTCGTAAGTTACCTGTAGCTTCATGCGTCGTGTGCTTCATTTTATTCTGTGCATCGCGCCTTTACAGCACATTTTGGATGACAGTCACGAATGTTGCACCCTCGGTCAACAGCTTTATTTTTCGCGCTGCAAAACCTTGTTAACCCAGTCCAATGATATGATCGCTTTAGGGTCAAACACTGAAAAAATAACTCCGTCCTCCATTTGTTTTATTTGGTCCCCAATGTAAGAGTGCGTTGCGAAGCAAAGCACAGACCTAAAGACCTTGTCACCAGTGAAGGTGATACACTACAATTTTCCAAAGAGAAAGTTTCGTTCCATTTCCATCGGTGTTTTTTTAACAGATTTTTGTGTCGTTATACTTCTGTTATCTCATATGTCCCAACATTTTCTCAATATTTAAGGTTCCACGCCTGAAATAGACATAAAACACCAACAAGTGACATCGACCAAGTCAAACCTTTCAAGCATCACTTGTTTTATTGATGGAAACTATTTAATTGCTAATTAAATTGGGTAATTGTCCGTTTAGCCCTACTACCCACTAATTGACAAAGTTCACCAATACTGTATCGCTACTGTTAAAGGCCCACTTTAAACCATTGAAAGTGCGACTGACAAGATGTATTTAGCTTTTTCAGAACAAATTCCTTCCAAATTAAATGTATACATGCATATTGACAGTAACCATCGTGGGGGTAAATAAGAGGCCAGCTTAATCCGCTAAGAGATACCAACTTAGCATGAGTACAGCTTGACATCTAGCCTGCCCCTTGTGTGGCGCAGACAGAGCCTAATGAAGCAAACGTTATATGCTTGTTACAATCATGCTATCTTCCTGGTGTCTGCTCAAGTGAAAAATTTAATCCTCCGATTTTGAACATTGAACATGGGTAATCCTCCTTGCGCGCCCATTGACTTTGCTCTTGAGAACTGGTCTAAGCGGATTTGCCAACATCCATTACCCTTTTGAGGGTCAAAACCCTCCAACCTTGTGTAAGGATGCTTCTTTGTGTGTTAAGTCCCCCCGTGTCGCCAGCCCCGTTATATTTACAACGGGTTAACGTAAGCTTCCCAAAAGGGGACTGAATTGGTTTTCAACTGCCCAGTGATTAACAGGTCTTTTTTTACGTTCAGACTGCTGCTGTTCTCTTTAATGCAATTTTTTTGCGCTAAAGCATAAGAGAATATTATTGGAGGCCTCCCGTTGGAGAACCTTTCATACGTATCACCCTCCCCGTGAAAACTTCCCGGGCGAGTCGTGGACAACACGATGCAGGATAAAAACTAATAATCTGTGACGTAATTGGCAGCGAATACATCACTATTTTCAAATCCCCATTTGATTACTTGATGTCTAAAAATCGCGTGGTTTCAGTTTGGTTGAAGTAGAATACAGCAATAGATCATATTTATCTGATTTTCATCTTATTTTAATGAAAGAAGTTTTCAACATTATTGTTGCAAGTGATGATGAGTAGCATTCTAACTCATCAAGCATGATACTCTTTTCTTTTCAACTAATCAATGGCATCCTTCAGTTTCCTCATAAATAACACATCTGATGTAAATATCTTTGCATCGAAGAACTGACAGTAATGTCCAATTTTGAAATGAAGAAATATCGAGTATCCGACCGAAGGAAATTTGTTTTTGACCGCATCAATTGGAAACGCTTGCTGTGGTGTGTTTAACAGGTATATAAAGAACACATTAAGTAAGATTATTAACCTCAAGTCCGTATCGCCGTTTGGCAGACGCCGTCGCTGTCAGGCTGTGCTTCAAATGATCTTCTATTTGATTCTATGTAGTCACAATAAAGCACAAGTACAGATGTTTCTCTAGTTGGTTGTGGTTATATCCAAAAGAAGAGTTAACGAATCGGCAATTCGGCGAAGCAGATATTTTCATGCGATTTTGGACGAAAGGTGAAAAGTTTATACATTCAATGTAGTCTGTTACGATAGCTAACAAAAGGGATAACTATTCTGTTATTCGCCATGTTGGTGTCATGGACGTTTTAATTTGAACTTAATAATGTCGGCAGACAAAATGTGCTTCAAATGAAAACGAACAGACGGAATTACGCCACAAAAATTACATGTGGCTCTCATAGCAATGGACCATAAACACGTTGACAGAAGACATGCAAAGTCACCTTGAATGGCCTTGACCATCAAAGAACTGTTTACCTGGATATCCCTATTCAGTCATTTTTATACCCTGGCATCCCGTCGACATGACCAAGAGACTATCAAAGGTACAGATCAACACCTTCTGTTGTTTGGATGGTTATAAATTACACACAGGGTCAAGCGTATGGAGTGTGTCTAATTAAAAGGTGTAATTAGAGAAAGGTGATATAGCTGCACACAATATAGTTAATACCTACACATTTAAAACTTCTCAGCAGCTGACTTCAAAGGATTTTTTCTATAAAACGAGCAAATATTGCAGAAGTTTTAACTAGAATTACCCATTCCTTATTGCATAATATGACTTCAGCGATCAGACAGAAAGAAATATTGGAATGAAGAGAACCGCAGGAAAGGACTGAGGTGCAACATTTATGGCTCTTCCGGGAAAAACGTTGGATATATTGGTATGTTGTACAGAATTATTTTGGCTGCTGATGTTCGGTAAAATTGCAAGATTAGGGGATTCGGGTTCAGGACAAAAACATCAGCTATGCTCTATAAATTGTATCCGTCATTAAGATAATTCTCCTGTAAAGATCCCGTTTTTTTCTGTTCCTTATGCGGTCTTAATAGGGAGATCCTACCGCTAATAAAACCAAGGTGGTGCCCAGCATTTGCAACCTGATAATTAAATGGCAAGTTACTTGTACTTTGTTTAGCTTAAAAACACATCACGTACATGTATTTTATTGGCCAAGTAAGACACAGAACTGATCCTATGTGAAGCTTGCTCGAGAAAAAAAGAGGGCTAATATACTCTGCTCATATATAATCAGAAGACGATCGCAAAAAATCATTTCCTGAAATCCAACCCATTTGAAACCTTGAGAAATGTCACGGTTTTCTACATTGTGCAATATCAAACTTCGATGCATGAGAGGCATTTGTGGTGCATTTATTGTTTTAGCCATATTCTTTCTCAACATATTAAATTCAATTCCGTAAGTGCCTAATTACCAAAAAAAAGCTAAGGTAACTTAAACTTTTATAAAGTTTGATCATTGGTCTGATACATATTCGATGTAAATTTACTATTTTTGTCCTAATTTATTTTGGCAATAATGAACCATTTTTGTGTGTTTTTCATCATCTATGTTGTTTGCTCCAATTAACACTAATAAAATTTCTTCTTCTTCTTCTTCTTCTTCTTCTTCTTCTTCTTCTTCTTCTTCTTCTTCTTCTTCTTCTTCTTCTTCTTCTTCTTCTTCTTCTTCTTCTTCTTCTTCTTCTTCTTCTTCTTCTTCTTCTTCTTCTTCTTCTTGGTGCTGGTGGTGGCGATACCATAACTCTACGCGCCATACACTTTTTGACTTCTTTTATTTGTGTAATGTTCCTGTAATGGTACGTGAATGTATGTCCACGAGTTCAGATGTAATGATCATCACATCAAAATCATTTCCCAAAATGCATTTCCTCCATGACCTTGAGAACCTAGGTTAAGGTCATCCACATGATACAGTCTAAAAACTCCACACATGATACGTGTCTGTGATACATTTAGTATCATTACTGGTAGCTTTATTTTTTCTCAAAACACTAAATTAAACGTGTTCTCAACATATTTTGGTCCGTATCTGCCGTAGCACTGTCGGTGGCGCCATCAAATTCCGTGTTTTTTTTTGTCTTATTGCCTGATTGACATTCCTACAACGTTTCGTGATGACTGATGAAAAAAATATCTTTACGTTTTTACATTTTGGACTATACATTACATAATCCAACAGGTGGGCCTGCATTATCAAACTCAATCTCGATTTATATATCTTTATAGGTCGTGAAAACTATGTGGAATTTATTTGAAAACTGTAGAGTGTACCGCGTTCCAGACCCACACCCACCCACAACCACACACACACACACACACAAAGTTTAAGGATGGACGGACATGACGGGTCGTATAAGCTTTGCGACAGTATGTCAGCAGAGCTAATAACCAAAAGGTATAACAGTTCAAAGACCGTGATGGCAAAAGTTCAATGTATATTTCATACAGAACCTAAATACAAGTGAGTAATGACAAAATTGCACTCCACAGACACAAGGATTATCCCCGGGAAAATACATTATTTTTGTTTGTGTCAGAAAAACAATTCGAACACAGTAGTGGCCATTGACATTCCAAAAGTATCTGATGCACACATATCCATATATACCAATGTAAATATTTCCTTGGCAATTGATATTTGTAACAAGAAAAGAAAGAATAAAGTACATATCTTCTTCAGACTTATCACAAAAGCACAAAGGAAAGATTGCAATGGACGGACATGACGGGTCGTATAAGCTTTGCGACAGTATGTCAGCAGAGCTAATAACCGAAAGCTATAACAGTTCAAAGACCGTGATGGCAAAAGTTCAATGTATATTTCATACAGAACCTAAATACAAGTGAGTAATGACAAAATTGCACTCCACAGACACAAGGATTATCCCCGGGAAAATACATTATTTTTGTTTGTGTCAGAAAAACAATTCGAACACAGTAGTGGCCATTGACATTCCAAAAATATCTGATGCACACATATCCATATATACCAATGTAAATATTTCCTTGGCAATTGATATTTGTAACAAGAAAAGAAAGAATAAAGTACAAATCTTCTTCAGACTTATCACAAAAGCAAAAAGGAAAGATTGCAATGTCAATTTTTAACAGCTGCAGATACTTTCATCACGTGCAGTCACTCCTGATAGGAACATGAGATCATATTTCTGTTGACAATTTCGCTTTAAATTGTTTCTAGTGTAAATACTAGCCTGTTATCAATTTATCAATAAAATCAGATACATGTCTTTTTTCATTCGCAATGAATCCGTAATTTGACAGTAAAGCGGAATCAAAGATATGGTTCTAGCTTACGTTGGGGCAACTACTTGAGGATTTCTTATACTGCTGGGAGTTTGGTCTGCTATAGATAGTAAATAGATAGTACAAAAATTTTGTTGTAAATATGGGGACTTCTTATATGTCAGAGTTAACAAAGTTAACTTTGACACTCCTATTTCTTTATACAATTTGGTTGCGCGTCTTCCTTTTCGTCCCAATGACGAGGGCCGTACCTAAATGAATTTGTGTACTGCCAATCATCAACTTGAGTATATATCCGTCCTACACACACACACACACACACACACACACACTCACACACACACATACCTCTATATATCTATATATAGTTTCTTAAATGGAATGTTTTATTGACATGAAAATTTCTTTATTATATGCCGAATGCATTAGTACAGGGGCGAATTGGGGAAGTCGCCCCCGCATCCAACTGCCTTTCGAAAATGGTTTTTATTCACTTTCCTTGCATTATAGATATATTTCCAGGGGCGGGGTCAATGAGTTCCGTTACTGAGCGGCGAAGGCGCTCAGCACTACCAGGGGTCCGGAGACATGCTCCCCCGGGAAAATTTAAACTATACGTTAAAATTGGTGTATTGCGGGCATACATAAAGCAATTTGAATTGAAATGATGATTTTTTCACATAATTTCAATCACTAGGCAGCTGGAGGGGGGGCGGGGGTAAACCCCTTAGCCCCTAGCCCCCCCCCCCCATCCGCTACTGAGTTCTTTGTATTTTTGGCTCCAAATGGCTCACAATTAACCATTTTACAATTAAATCTTTAACAATTTTCAGAAGGAAGCCCCCTAGATACCCCACTGAACAATACAATTCAACATGTCGCCCCCTCATAAATCCAGCCCTGTAGTGTCTGGTGGAGTTAAATTTTGAATGTCATTAAACCACAACAGATCACTCTTAATGATAATTCAGTGATACTGATGCTTCAGAGAATCTAGATGTTTGTCATCAAAAACTGTATATATATATATATATATATATATATATATATATATATATATATATATATATATATATATATATATATATATATATATATATATATATATATATATGCATAAAGACGGGGTAACAGAATAGTGCTTTTTCATATAGGCCTAACATTTGATTCTGTTTCGGTGGAATTGCATGAAATCACCCAGTTGGACCATTGAAATATAACTGTCACGTTTTTGGCACTTGGAGTATTTGAAGGAGTAGTTGGGTAACCTGCATTTATTTATATATATATATATATATATATATATATATATATATATATATATATATATATATATATTATATGTTTGTTTACAATTTTTATGTTATCAATCAATTATTTTCATGTTGCCGATTTATTGGCCCAGTTACAAGTCCGAGGTCAGCCATATTGGCCTTAGGCCGCAGGCTTCAGGCCAACATGTGGCTAACCGAGGACCTGAAACTGGGTTAACACGGGATATTTGGAGTAATATCAGTATTACAAAGTACACTTACCTCTCGACCACCATTGCCAAGACCTGTGTGTCTGGACATGACGCCCAAGAAATCGAGTTGAGTCGCTCTCTCTCTTGATCCTGAAACCTGACGGTCCGTGGCACCATCTCTAGGTCCATGTGAAACTGATGGTGATGTCATGTGTACATCTTCCTCTTTTGGTGATTGGCCAGTTCACATCAGCTGTAAGAGGAAGAGGGGCTGGTCGGGTGGGCTTCTCCGGTGGTCGAGAGGTAAGTGTACTTACTAATACTGATACTACTCCAAATATCCCGAATTAGTTAACTAACGTTACCTCTCGACCACCATTGCCAATATACAAACGTACTGGCGATGGTGAAATCGTCACTGGTACACTGATCTCTATAGACCAGTGGGACCGGCAGCTTGAGGAGAACCATCGGTCCGTGTGAGGAGGCAACGTTTGTAGGGAAAACCTCAAAGCTGTATGGAGATGAGGCCACCGACAGCAGAATCTGGCCGAAACTAGAAACCATCTTTACAGAGCAGCATGGGACCGTACTGAAACCTCCGGTGCTCACCCGCCAACATGACAACTGTCCACCTCATTGGTAGACAGCATCGGTTTCAGCTCCATCGGGCATGGAGATATAACAGGACCTAATCGCGAAAGTGGCGGGTGGTCTATGGTTCCCTGGGCAGTGATTCCCTTGTCAAACTGGCAATGGGCCAGAACATTGGGAAAAACTGCCTGATACTGTCTGAGATTAGGTCTACTTGGCACAAAGCCCTAAAAGGCCCACTAAGAAATGTGCCGACCTAAAGGCCTACATCGAATTCGACCACGAGAAAGCCATGAGCTGGAACATGGTGGCAGCTCTGATGGGATCCCAAAAGCCTAACGAACAAGTATTGGAACCTAGGCAGAGGAACCAGTTACGCTCACAAAGGCTTACATGCCAACCATGAGCACTATCATGTCACACAAGTAGTGGTCGGCAAAAGTCGTAGAAGATCGCCATCGGCAAGACCGCAGAATGTCACAACTCCAACATTCCACAGGGCGCACCAAGGAGGCATTGAAGGCTTGCACCTCGTGAGCTCTGGCAGAGACAAGCTGTAAGGCCTCCGGCCTTTCTAGCGAGGTCTCATAGGCTTTGAAGATTGTCTGCTTAATCCACGATGAAATCATGTTGCTGCAAACTTGCTCCTTTTTCGGGGTTACTCAGTGGTAGAAGGAGGGCAGACCTCCATCCTCTGAGTCTGTCTGTGCGAGAAAGGTACCAGCAAAGAGCTCTCACTGGACACAGGGCTCTCTGCTTGAGAGGAAGAGTGGCATCCATTGCATGGAGGGTAAAACCCTTAAAGACTGTAGCTGGATCTCGAGCCACTTGGTTCTTTGCAAGGAAGCCCAAGTGAGGCCTCAGGATCACCTGGGAGTGGTAAGGTGACCATTGGAGTCGGCCATGAGCAAGAGCGTACATCAATATCAAAGCGATTGGCTAAGTAGTTCTTGAGAGGAAGATTTTTTTCTCAAAAAATAAATTAAAAAATTCATGAAAAATAGAAACATTATTGCATCATCATCTCCTTCGCAAACATCGTAGAGGTCCGCCTCTGAAACATCCATGTGCCAAATCAAAACATTCCATGCAGCAGTTTTTGAGTAGAAGATGAAAATGTAAAACGTTTAAGACAGACTGCTGGACAGAAGGACGACGGACGCAAATGGACTCACTGAGCTCTGCTGACTGACAAGTCAGCAGAGCTTAAAATCATGTTTTTTAGTTTAACTTGTGACTGGACTTCACAAATGAAAGGTTTTGTCAATGTGCGGTGTGTTCAAGCACAAAAATAATTATTGTTATGAGAGAGATAAAAAAATCACTGACAAAAGTTAATGCATTCATTGATTTTTTATTTATTTATTGAATTATGTTTTGAAATACAGTATCAATGTTTTGTAACAATATGGCAATAAGCTGTTTTAGATTTTGAAGATTGCCTCATCTTCATTTTGACAATTCAAATTATGTACCGTACTTGTGCTAACAATGAAGCTTGGGAACAGTAAGACACCTATTAGGGATAGTTTATGGATACTTTTGCAGCCCAAGTTTCCGTTTAAGGTTTATCAAAGCATCAATACTTTCAAATTATGGAACATCTAAGGGTGTATGGCATGTTTACACAATATGCTACCAAACCGCAAAATGTCTATAGAGCTGTGTTATGCGAGTAGTATTCACATAAATTATTATGGAACAGGGAATGATTGAAGATTCCTTTGTCTCCATCTTGACAACTTGAATTATGTATTCGTGCTAACAATGAATCCTGAACACAGAGTAAGAAACCTATAAAGAAAAATCACAGCGCCACCTGGTGAACAAATTCAAAACTAGGAGTCCCCGGGAGTGTTCCTGTGCGATATCAAAGCAATTGGGTGAGAGGTTTCGGAGAAGATTTGCCCCCCACCCCACCCCACCCCAAAAAAAAGATAAAAAATCCAAAAATCAATGGAGCGTGACCATTTGAACAAACTTCGTAGAGACTCACCCAATGCACATCCCCACGAAGTTTGAAGTGAATCTGGCTCACTATTTAGGAGAAGTTGAAAATGTGAATTGTACATGGACGACAGACCCTCACAAAAGCTAAGCTGACTGACAAGTCAGCTGAACTAAAAAACGTATGGGTACTTTTGCAGCCCAAACTTCTACGAGACTCTAAGGGTATCAGATCCCGAAAAATAGTTTTGTGCCTGCCCTTAAAATGAAATTGAAACAGACATTGTGAAACGTTTCTAGAGTTACAATGGTGCAGAACTGACTTAGGGGGCTGGCATTATATGGCGGGAAGTGGGGGGGGGGGCTGTCAGAATATTGGGATGAGGATACATTGGCTCTTTTTTGCCCCGTAGCCCCCCCCCCCCCCCGTGGTATGGTTCTTTTGTGACACCTTCACCCCCCCACCCCCCATTACTCGTGAAACACCCCGCTGCAACTAAAGGCAGGATATATGACTAAATTTCATCCAGTTGGTATTTGTCTAGTTAATCTGAGTAAACTTAATAACATACTTAATTTAAGTTTGTACATGTACAAAGCTGTGTTGGTGGCTTTATGAATTTTTTTATTTTTGGGTATGATATGGTGCATTTTAGTGTATCCTGAGCTTTCTTTTTTTTGTGACCCCCCCCCCTCCCCTTTATATGGAGATGGTGAAATTTTGTGACCCGCCTGTTTTGCGATGACAAAATTTGCCCCTCCCCCCCTTTTATATGCACATAGGCGTGCATCAAAACACACATACATGAACCAGAGAAAGGTGATTTATATCTCATTTTAGAGAGGGGCATTAGTTTATGTATTTAATCTAATGATACCAGGATATATCACTTAAATAAACAGGGTCTGGTACAACATTCAACGTTCAAAGTAGCCCCAAAGTAGCCCAAGGGGTTACTATGAACATCCAAAGTAACCCCCCATAATTTGACGGACACTGACCAAAAAAAAAAAAAAAAAAACAAAAACAAAAAAAAAAAAAAAAAAACCCTTATCACTCATGCCTAATAAAATATGAAATAAACTTTAGGTGACAATACCCAAAAACATACTTTGGATGTCAATTTACATTTTGCATTTGAAGACGTTTTGTAAAAGTGTATAGTTACTGTTGCGGTGACAAAAGTTTGTCTGCTAATGTGCTATGGCAAATCTGTTTACCAGCGGCATCCATGTTTAAATTTGTCGCAAGACTAGGATCCTTAGAGCAGCAACATGAGGGTGAATAAAATATGTGAGACCTATGATAAAACCGGAAATATTACAACACCTGTAAATAGTATGTATTAAAAACTTTTTATATCGATTTTTTAAAAATCAAATCAAGTGTTCAAAGCTACCCCCCCCCCCCCTTCAAAGTAGCCTTGGTTGACGAGACGTCATATTTCAAATGAGCATCGTTATAAGATGACAAATTGAAGTAGATCCAATAAGGGCAGCCCTTGTGCTTAAGGGTTCACAATGGCGCTGACTTTTTTCAAGTTTTGTGTTTCACGGGCTTCTGAGATTTCACGGTCCAAAATCAACCAACACATTTCGTAAGATGTGTACATTCAAGTCATTATGCCAAGAGATCGGAGCGGAAAAGTCAGACGGGAACTAGAAAAGAAAGATTTGCTTTAAAGCAAATCTGTCATTTATTTACGTCCCTCATGCGAAATAACCTAGCTATAGATTAACCTTCAATGCAAAGAAATATTAAACAGACATTAGAGCTCTGGCCAGAACTCGGGCAAATTGCTAAATATGTCGGGTACCAAATTCGAGATATTGATACCTGTGAAATCGGACTTAACTAAAATAATTCCATAACATAACATATATTTTTTTCAATATATACATGTATATTCATTTACGCATTTTGTAGATAATTTCATCTGTCCTTTATCATCGCTCATGGTACATGTAATGTAGGTATAACCTTTCCTTTCACTTAATAAAATTCTTTTAAATGCATTCTTTGGTATCTGTTAACTAAGGGCCTGTCAGGTAGTGACTTTTAATATCCAGGCATCTGCTAGATGGGTATTATAATACCCGGCTACCCGCAATTGCAAGTATTACCTGCCATATTGTATGATCTTATTATTACTTAGTAGGACGTTCTCTGGTTGATTAGTTTGATTTCGATTTTGCTCTACAATTCTTCGAAGTAGTAACAACAGTAATAATGATTTTGTCGGGTATAACACTTTTTCACTGGCCCTGCATCATGATAAGAAGCCCTTCACTGTGAGTAATACTCTCGCTTTGCTCGGCTAATGACTGTCGGGCTGCTAATCATTAATGTCAGACCAGTGATAAAGTGTAACGCCCTCCAAAATCATGTTATTGTTATATTAGCGCAAACGAAATCGGAGTGTCACACTTTGAATTTTTTAAAGTTCCCGCCTGTCGTGACGCACTACATGTGAAGGGCGATTATTTATATATAAGATTTTGTCTTTATTTAGTTATTAATTTTATATATAATACATATGCATGTACAGTAAAACCTCCATATACTGAACAACCTTGGGACCGGAAAAAGTGTTCTATATAGTGAGGTGTTCGGTATAGGGGGATTGTTTTCCTCTCTGGATAATACATTAATACATGTCTTGGAAGACGACGCGCAATTCAGAACAAAAATGTAAACAATATGGGGAAATACCCGAAGGTACCCGGATATTCAACTTAATTACCCCGTTTGGTGGGTACCTGGGTTGTGAAAATCATTATCCAACAAAATGGGTCAATCCCTTTTTATTACCCAACACAGCTTTAATAGGTGTCTGGAACTCGTGTCTTTAGCAAAAGATGGTCGAAGCACTTCAATATGGAAAAGGTCTTCACTGTCAGTTTCGGAACATCGGGCCTTCGGAACAGTGGACCATCGGAATACTAGGCCACTTTCTGGTCTGAATTCAGAATATTGGACCTTAGGAACATCGAACCTTCGAAACAATGGACCTTTGAAATGGTGCTCAACATTCATAACATTGAACCTTCGGAACATCGGAATACTGACCTGTCACCATTTCATTCACTTACCCGGGAACCCCCGAATTGGCCAGACATTGCAGTGCCACCTGGTGAACAAATTCAAAATTAGGAGTCCCTGGGAGTGTCCCTGTGCGATATCAAAGCAATTGGGTGAGCAGTTTCGGAGATTTTTAAAGATTTTTCCCCCAAAAGAACAAAAAAATTCATAAAAAAATCCAAAAATCAATGGAGGGTCACCATTTGAACAAACTTGGTAGAGACGCACTGAAGGCACATCCCCACGATGTTTGAAGTGAATCTGGCTGACGGTTTTGGAGAAGTCATAATGTGAATTGTGGACGGAGGGACAGGCAACAGACCATCACAAAAGCTCAGCTGACTGAGAAGTCAGCTGAGCTAAAAAAACTGAAAACTTTTCTTTGGCAACCGAAGTTTGTTTGGAGTGTGCTTGTTCGGACTTCTTTCTATTAATAAGTGTCTAAGTTACTGACCAAAAGTAAACATTTGCTGATGTCTTAGAAGTGTATTCAGACAACTTCAAGGTGATTCTGCAGCAATATATTTATTCCCATAATTGGTGGATCTCCCAGATTTGTTTTTAAAATTAACAAAAAAAAAAAAAAAATACTGTCCATCTGTTTTTAATTTGACAAAAGGATCTATACGATGACCTTAATTCATAAAGTTTAGGAGCTTGGATGGGGATGAAGTTTTCTTAATTTTATCTTTTTCTTTAAAAAATTTTGCTGCGTCAACCTCAAACTTAGGGCAAATCTATCTTGGCCTTGTCGCGACTGTAATGTTCATTATGCAAGTGGATGCCCGCCCCCCCCCCCCCACCACTTGTATTACGTCACTGTACAGGATATTTAGCTTAACAGTACTCTCTCTCTCTCTCTCCCTCCCCCAGCAGTGATACCATGTAGTGGTTGCCTATGTTAGTTCAAAACATAAATGTAACCTTTTTCTTTCTGTTTAGCCACATTAAATACAGTGGTACCTGTCCAAAGACCACCTCCAATTTAAGACCGCATGTCTTTTTAAGACCGCTCTTCCAAGACCCTTTGCTGTATTTCCTTGTTAAATATACCTCCAATTTAAGACCACCTGCAGTATGAGACTACTTTTTGTTGACTGTAGGGGCAGTCTTAAATAGCAGGTACCACTGTACATTATTTGCACTATATATAAAAATATATTTTACTTGCTTTATTGTGATTTTTATTTACTTCATTAAGACATAACAAAGCAGTCCAATGTTATGCATGATCCAGAATAGCACTGAATGCACCATTTCAATGTTCTAAAGCTACTGTTCTGGGGATGCCCTGCTTCTCTTGACATGCACCATGCCTTCCCCACTTGTATCTCCGTTTTTTGTTCACAAGCTACCGATAGGCGACACAGCTCCCAAAATTTGAAATTTTACATAACTACAGTTCTGTAGATGGACTTGTATCTCAAGGTTTTTTTTTTCTTCACAAGTTACTGATAGGCGACAGTGCTCCCAAAATGCTGAATTTCACAGAACTATGGTTCTGCAGATGCATTAGCATGTTGCAACTTTGTCACACGCAAGCACGCACACACACACAATAAGTCAAAAAATGATGAAAAATTTATTTTCTTATTGGTCAATGCGAGAGTTTTGAAGAGATATCATACACACATATACTGTATAATCAGTTATATTCCTGAGCACAAAAATTTCCCGAATTTGCCTCCAAAACATTTTCCCCGAGTTATATTTTCTGTAATTGCCACCTCCACCAAAATAAAGTATTAATTGTACGAGAACTTTTATATTTTACTTTAAGTGCTACGTTTTGAGTTGACACTTTATTAGATTTTATAAAAATGCCAAAATTTTCACGAGTTCAATATTCCTGAATAGGGCATAGTGCATTTATAATGAAGATAATGCATGGTATGCACTTCTCAAAAGCAAAATGAGTTTGGATACTCATTCACTTGCCTAGTCCACTTATATATGGATACTCATTCAGGAACATTTACCCCTCCCAAAAATTTATGATTATACAGTAGTTACATTGACGAATGATACATTTGACAAATACAATAGGATTAGCCCCCCAAAAGACAAAAAATCACCAAAGGTTACCACGGGTCTAGTGAGATCATCTGACATCTCCTGATCAGTCAGATGTGACAGGCAGTGTCAGGTGATCTGTGGTGCCCTCCGGTGATCACCGTTCCATAGACTTATTCCATTAATATTGATGTTCTGATACCTGTACATTGTCAAGCAATCTTGATGGCTCCAAAAAAATACATGTATAGCACTTAGAATCCTTCACAAAATAAATGTACAACTCTGTATATGAAAATGGAGTGAATCTGAAATGTGGAAGATGACACTGTCTAGTTATCGAAATAAATATGAATGTATGCTTGTATCAAAATGTCCTTTTGATGGAAACAACAAGAGCTCACGTTTATAATGAAGAAAATGCATGGTATGCATTTCCCAGAAGCAAACTGAGTTTGAATGTATGAATTTGAGAATTTGTAGACCAATTCAAAAGTTTTCAACACATTCACAAATAAAATCAAATTTATCCCTTACAAGAATTGCAAATTTCTGTGACAGCACCTTCATTCATCTGCAGAAGGATACAAATTTTGGAAGGGCCACATGACCACGAGATCTTAGTTTGACCTTTTGCTGTCTTCCCTCTCCCTACAGAAATTAGGAGTGGTTTTCTCCACCACAAATTGATGCTGATGCATCTCATGGTAAACTGGTACATTAATTTGTTAGATATCCTGTCAATTCAATTTTTTACAGAAAAGGTCCTTCACAATTCACTCTCTACACAGTGTTGTGGCAATATACACATTTATTCTGCTTCTACAGCTACCATAGTACAGCTGTATAAATACACTTAAGACATGTACAAAATATCTTTGATTACACAAAAAGTCTGATAAACTGTAGCATTTGTCAGTCGGTTGTAAATACACTGTACAAACAAAATGGTTAGTGCCTGTTAGTAGCAGTACATCCATTTCAGTCTTTTCTCCCTCATTTTTAAAAATTTTATATTTGATAATCTCATAAAAGAGAACATCTGGCCAAGTCTTTGTATTCAAAACACAAGGCACAATAACGCATCTTAATGGAAATCAGAATCTGTGCAGCCATTTACTGCTGTTCCAAATCAAACTGAATCTGGACAGGTTACATCCACATTCTGGTTCCAAAACACAACAAATCTGAACAGGTTAGATACAGATGCCTACCTCAAAGACAAAATAAATCTTGGAAGCTTAGATGAACCTGAACGGGGGGGGGGGGGGGGGGGGGGGGGGGGGGGGGGGGCGGGGGAAGAGGAACTAGTACGCTCGTACAAGTAATAATGTGGGAGGGGGGGAGGAAACTAGTACGCTTGTACAAGTAATAATTTTGCCCTAGTACAAGGTACGAAAAACAGCAAAATGTACAAATAATGGTTGGTACAAAGTGCACAAACTAAAAAGGCTTCCGGCATGTTAGTACTGCAAATAAAAATGCCCAGTATGCCAGTAGGGGACCCCCCCCCCCCCATCTCTGCACTAGCTTGCAGCAGACTCTGGCACTGACCTATGAGCTTGAGGTCAAAGGTCAATACCTTTCATGTCCATTAAGGTAGCACTAAAGAATCAATACATAGTCAAGTGCCAATTAAAAGTAAGCATAGGGCCTGTATTCAATGATTCTACTGTGGAGATAATTCAAATGAAAGTACAGCACTGTACACTTTGTTTAGAACCAGGATGATTTGCCCATCATATACACAAGGTTTGTGGACTGGTCCTTGCAGCATGCATTATGTATTCATAAGCAATGTATGATGGGGTCCTGATTGGTGACGTCAGTTTACATAACTTGTCTGCCATCAGAAGTAATATTTAGAGAGCAATAAAAAAGTTATGATGAAAAATTTATTGCATTTGAAAAAAAAAATATTCTTAAAGCCCATATTTTATAAAACAATTCATGTATTTAACACATACGAGCCAGAAAATTGATAATTACTCCCTGAATTGGGATAGGTTAACAAAGAAATGTATAGACTTTTTAATTCTAAAGTGCACCCTCAATGAGATCAGGTTTGTTGCCACCAGAGAGCAGCATAGTCAGTTTGCAGGTGGGTATGGCAAAACACAGTCCAGTGCATGTAATTAAAATCTGGGCCAATAGCTCCAAAGCCTGCATTGTATGAAAATATATTGCTATTGAAAGACAACACTAATCATGCTGAAGGGTTCTATATGGCCAAATGGAATAAAGTACTTTAACAAAAAGATTTCAATAAAATGTCACCCAGTCATTATATTTCCCTTTGTATGTACGATTACCTGCTACTGACAGTGCTCCCAACTGGACGTTAAATATAAATAGAAACATTAAATTACTATGTCTGACAACACACAATTCCAGTCTGAGACAGTAGCATTCTTTGATCAGGCTGCAAGCAACTTCACCCTCCTCCACCTTCACCCCCATCCGCTTAAAAAATTTAAAAAAAAAAAAAAAAAAATGTGCCTCAGAATGTAGCAGTGAAATCTGCAATTCAGAAAGCTTTTTTCCACAAATCTCATTCAATGCTTTTTTATAAGGAAATTCATGAAAAACATTCAAGTACACAGCATCTATGCATTTTTGGCTACTTTTGATGGGAAATGGGGAAAAAATAGCTGTGCATTCCCAGCACCTCGTCCTTCTCCAACACAGCCTACAGTGCCAATCATACTACATCTTCTGAGGTTTTATTAACTCAGACAAAGAAAGAACTGCCATCAACAAGAGATTACTCATGGACAAGTACATGTTGTATTCCTCTCACATTAAAAATACATTAATTACAACATATGAATTAATATTTGTACAAATAAAACAAGCAGTCAAAATTGCTACTTTTAAGATTTTGGCATGAACCGTCACACTAGTACAAATTTTACACAAGCTAAAATGTACAACAAAAGCACTCTATACACAGTGATAGTGATGAAAGTCCCTTCTATCTGCATGGTTCTTCATAATAAACTAACACTTGCTGCAAGGTAATAACAAGATCTGGTGACAGATGACAGTCCCTAAATCCCTGCCCCCCCCCAAAGTATATACATACATCACCAATGAAGCTACAAACGTAAAGTTTGATTTGTTTTGAGCCAACACATTTTAAATTACATACAGTGCTTCTGTACACCCCCAAATGGGGGTAGATTACCGTTTCAAATAATGAAAAAACCCTTTAGCAAAATTCAAAGGGCCATACATTGCCTTTGTTTATCTTGTGAAGTACTGCTGAAAACATATCCCAACCTCAGGTGGTGATCCCCTCAACCTTCTCAAGTGGACACACTGTACACAAACACCTAAAGCCGTTATTTACTGCATGCATTTACAAGTTTTCTTAAATAAAGTTGATGTTTTCCAGATGTGAACATCTTCTTTCAGAAGATAAATACTTTTTCATTCACTGTATAAACAATATAAACCAGCACAAGATTTTGAATGGTAGACCATGTTGCAACTCTGGCAACTTTGCCTACTTCTTCGAGTTTTATGTATATAAACAAACACATCAGACAGGCCACCACTTAGAGGAACAGTAACTACTCTCCTAATCTGCTATACAGTGTCATTATACATGTACCAATTTTGCTTTATTAGACATCCACGGGTGACAAAGTTTAATTTATCAGCCTTTAAAGTGGTATTAAACTTGCTCAAATGGTTTTTGCACAGTGAACAGCAGACATATTTTGTGTTCAGGCAAGTCTAACTGAGTAACAAGAGCAAAGTTTATATGTATCTGTTTGTAATTAAGGTATCAAACATATTTTCAGTTACACCATAACAATGATCAAACAATTTAATACCTGTGTAATAAATATATGAAACCTAGCATTCCTAATTTTAGAGAAATTTTGTTTTTATGGATTTATGACCATGTGAAATACATGAATACCAAAATGTATGTCTTTACACCCAGGACATGGTAAATGTATTCGTTGCATGAAATCAGCTTGTGTCTCAAATTCTGATGTCAATCCCTCAAATCAGTAACAGTATAGTCCTCGGGCCACTTATATGCTGAGCTGGATTCACACATCCCGAAGTCCTTTCATCTCTGCCACTCCAATCAGTAACTTAATGGTCCTGACATTCAGGTTTCATGACCTATGAAACCCTCTGTAGTTCATATGTTTGATGGGACCTCCACCATCTGTTACATCAAGGAGCCTACTAGCAGTTATATTTGTGAGTGTAAGGCAGCTTTGGCTAAACAGCATTGTAAGGTGATGCCCTCTGGTGCCACAAGCAGGAACATCCAAATCTGAGATCAGATGAGTTCAGGGTGGTTGCTGTTGTCATTTTTGTCTGTTGTTTTATCCCCATAAGTCTTCTGTTCTGCCAAATTTGAACACCAAGCCACTGAAAGAAAAAGGAAAGGTATAACACTGAAGGTAGCACTATTGACAATACAAATGTTTATAGGAGTCCTTCTTTTGAGACAACATGAAAAACTGTCACACCTTTTCATTTAAAACCACTCAAATCTTGTTTGCATCAATAACTTTGCTTACAATTCCTGTGGACAGAAGACATTCAGAATAAGAACTGGAGATAAGCCCTTACGGACAGTATATATTAGTCAACAGCTTTTATTTATTCCATACTCATTTAATCTATAGGGACAAAAACAGGTTGTTTTTCACCCATTTAATCTGGTGACCTGTTCTCACCTAGCTGCACAAAAATCTCAGAATAATTTAGGATGTTATGAATACAAATTGTTAATATTTCACAGGATTGTGTCTAAATATACTATTAAAAAGCACCATACAAAATATTTTTAAGTGAACTAAAAGTACCCATATATACACTAACTTCTGGGTTTCAGGCAAGATCACAATGACTGCTTCTGGCAAAATAAAACACAAAACAGTCTCAGCAATAATCAATGTAAATACAGATATGACCTGGAGAACCCAGATTCTGTTATCAAACTGAAACCAGTGGGCTGTGTGAACAGCCCATGCACAGCTCACCTAGACATTCATCACACTTGCAGCTCCATGAACTTGGGTCATCCATGTACTGAGTAAGTCTAACCTCTATAGAAGAACACTAACAAGTGCAACAGCAAGGTCCCCGTGCAAGAAGTTCTCAAGTTATAGTGAAGAGTAAAATTATGTATGTTGCACTGTGACCCCAGAAATGCAGTCAAGACCACTCATGTACTGTCTAAGCATGACCTTCATAGAGAGGCATTAACATGTGCAACATCAAGGTCCTACCTCAAAACAGATCTGAAGGTCCTGAAATCACTGGAGCATGACCATTTGCACAAAATACATAGACACTTACAAAAGGTACATCCCTACCAAGTTTGGCACAAACCTGACCAAAATTGTTATAACCATTACAAGAAATTCCCATGTTAAACTTTCCCATTCAAACTTTTTTTAAAGATTTCTGACAGTTTCTTTAGAGGAGTCCAAAATGTGAATTACCATTAGAATGCATTTGAATGCCCATTAACTTGCACAGTAAGCAATAGAAAAGGTGCATTTAGAGATACGTACCAGAATTGAAAAAACTCATTAAAAATCAGGAATCCACAGCAGTGCTACCTTGTGAACATCTTTGCTTAACCCTTTCACAAGGAAAATATGCACAAAGTTTCAACTTAATCTGAGAGACGGTTCTGGAGAAGAAGTCACAAGTAACGAAAACACACAAAAATTCATAAAAAATTGTAATACCACCTGCTGAACAAATTAAGAACTTGGAGTCCCTAGGACCGTTCTTCTGTAATATCAAAGCATGTGGGTGAGCGGTTGTGGAGACGAAGATTTTGTAAGATTTGTCCAAAAAAGAACCAAAAAAATAAAAAAATCATTAAGAATCAAAAAATCACTGGAGCATGACCATTTGCACAAAGCTGGTAGAAACCCACCCAAGGTACATTGCCACTAAGTTTGAAGTCAATCTGAATGACGGTTTTGGAGAAGAAGTTGAAAATGTGAATTACCATTAGAATGCCCATTGACTTACATAGTAAATCAATGGGAAGATGCATTTACCAAAAAGTACCCGAACTGAAAAAATCATTAAAAATCAGGAATCCACAGCAGTGGCACCTAGTGAACAACTTTGTTTGACCCTTTCACAAGGAACATATCCACCAAGTTTCAGCTTAATCTGAGTAATGGTTCTAGAGAAGAAGTCGAAAATAGTAAAAACACACAAAAAAAACCCTTAAAAAATTGCAGTGCCACCTGGTGAACAAATTAAAAACTAGGAGTTCCGAGGAGTGTTCCTATGTGATATCATAGCAGTAGGGTAAGTGGTTTCGGAGAAAATTTTTGAAGATTTGCCCCCCAAAAAAGAACAAAAAATCATTAAAAAAATACAAAAACATTGGAGCATGACCACTTGAACAAACTTTGTAGAAATATACCCAAGGTACATTCCTACCAAGTTTGAAGTAAATCTGGCTGATGGTTATTGAGAAGAAGACAAAAATGTGAATTGTGGATGGACGGGAGGACGACGGACGAAGAACCATCCTATAAGCTCAGGTGACTGACAAGTCAGCTGAGCTAAAAAGGACAAAAGCATGTCCACTTTTTACACTAGTAGGGTACATAAGTCCCTGCCTTGAAAGGCAGTCTTTTCAGCATACTTTGCTGGGTACATTTTATCTTATTTACACCTCCTAAGAATGACCAACTGTCCTAAGCAACCACTATTTGATCACCCATAGGGGCAGCTCCTTCAAAACTGGTGTCTCCTATCTTTTCTTCACTGCTGGAAAGCCTGAACATAACAAGAAAAGCTCTCATTTTACAATGGCTTTCCCAATGATAACACACTTTTCATCATCATCATCATCATCATCATGCAAAAAAACACTGATGCAGACAAGCTCCACCATTCACACATTCAAGTCATTTAAACACTAAAAGCATCATCCCCTTAGTGACACTATGGAAATGTTGCCAAATTTCATGAACTAGTATTGATATTTTTTTGATATATACATTTTTCCACATTTGATCGGTTGATGCTAGGTATCATTAGCTCTCAAGTTCGTAACAACTGCTGAAGTTTAAGAGATTAATGGCAAATGCTGAAGCTGTAGATATTATACAGCCCAATCTTGCAGAACAATGCCCACTGTCACCAGGCTGGTAAAGATGATCTGCAGCAAAATCAACTCTGAACATGTCAAATAGTGTTGACAGTCGCCATAACATAGAGGGCAGCACCTGTCAGCCACTGTCCTCAATTATGACACACTTTCATCAACCTTCCTTATAAAATCAATATACACCTTTTCCTATGATGCCAATCTTTACAATGTTTCAAAAAATGAAGGATTGTAGTCTTATTTCCTATGTTCCCACTGATACAAATTGATTCTTGCTTAAACGCCATGAAAAACCCCAAACAATTTACCTAGAATATATTAATCTCTGGAAACGACAACTTTCCCCTGTGATATTTGATGCACAACTAACTAGGAACATGTCATATTTGAGGGAAACCAATGTAAAAGACGACCTCAAAAATTAGCAGTCAGTGATAGTACTTGGAAGTGGTTCACAGATGAGTGATTTTCTGAGCCGCTTAACTCCATAATTGCAAATGCCAACTTGACCAGTGCAAATATACTACAAGGCATAGAGTTCACTGACATTGAGCATTTATGAAAATTCTTCCAGGAAAATATCAAAGACACTTTCAAATTCAATGAGTATGATGTACACTTAACATGATTAACATGCCACTTAACATGGAGATACTTGAAACTCTCCCCAAGATGCTCTGTCAGAAGTTAAGCCAAACCGACCCCAGCTGATCAAGTGATACTAGGATAACTGGCTGGTGACAATTCCCTTCTGAGGAGTGACAGTGAGGTAGGTACTGACCAGGACAAAGGCAGCTAGTGATGCGTGCTGTCAACTGCCATGGACTCCAACCATCTTACCCATGTAGTTATAACCATATGTGAAACTCTGATATTCTGTGCATGTCAGAGACATGGTGATGACCAGAGATGAATAAAAAAATAGTGTTTCCTCCCATGATCACATCCTTTCAAATTACTAGTATTAAAATATTGTCAATCTTAAATCAGGCTGATAAAAGTGACATATATATATATACATATACATATATACATATATATATATATATATATATAAAATTCTCTGGGCATCCCTACACAAGCACGGGTTTTATGACCAGTGAAACACATAATACATGTACTTTTAACAAAATAAATATGAACAGTGACCATGCTCTGGCAGTGCACGTGTGATTATAAAACCATGGTTCTGTAATTTAAATCTGCTCTTTTCTGTGCTTTGATAAGGGATAAACAGATCAGAATAAGAGGCCCATGGGCCTAATGCTCTGCTGGCACCGTGGTTACACCTACATCTTGATTTCAAACTTGTAAGTCCTCAAGTGGCTTCTAAACATATTTAGCTTATGACATTTTAATGTCTCATTTGTCTACCATATGGCACTTCACTCTACATGTAATCATAGCTTATTTGTGCAACTCCTGTGATGGATATCGCCGCATGTGCCAAGTCAACAATGAGTGAGTCCATAAATTTATGTCCTCAGTGACCTTGGGACAGAAGATCAAGGTCACCCAGATTATGTAATACAAGAAGCCCATGCGCCTGGTGCTGTGCCAACATTGCCATCGATGTCGAAGCCACACGCTCCCATAACAAAATCACCTCTTTTAACTTTACACACATGGTAATCTCACAAAAATAGGTCAAGGTCACTGATATTACATAACATTCTAACATTACACATGGTCTATATATATCCTATAAATTTGGCAGATCTAATCTAATACTTTTCTAGATATGGAATTTTATATCTTAAAACACATTTTTGCTCATAATTTCCATCAAATTAAAGATGACACCACTAGCATCATTACCAACTTAGATTTTGACCTCCTCCACAATCCCACCGCATTCGGTGAAGATCCGCCAAAAATTAAAGACACTACAGTGTTCACAAGATTTTCACATTTTGACCCCCATACTGCATAATATTGTAGGTGGCACCACCAATATCAAGAGGGATCGAGATTATCATACACCCTGTAAGTCCTGAAAGTTATATTGGGTTAACTTGAAAAATGTGGACGGTATCGCGGTCACAAGATTTTCAGATTTTAACCTGTACAGTACATTATACTATAGGTGTTGCCACCAACATTCATGTCCACGAAGATTTTCATACACTTTCTAACTTCGAAAGGTTATATGGGCCTAATTAAAAAATTGTGGGGTGCAGAGCATTCAAGAGATGACCCCTACACTCAAACTGGCCATTTTACCTTGACCTTTAACTCGGATTAAAAAATTGTTATGTTCAAAATGTGCGCCCCACATCCAGCTTTCCATACATGCTCTGTTTGTTCAAATCGAGTAATAACCTTTGGCGTTATTAAAAAAAAAAAAAAATTTGGACAAGTGCCAAACTCTATAATTACTGGGTCATGGTGACCCAAAAAGTAGGTTACCAAGTACAGTTTTATGTATTATGTAATCAAGTGGAATTTTCATCTGGAGGCTCAATTCTTTTTGCCATTGATGTCCAAGCTACACCCTGCCATTACAAAATCACCTCTTTTAACTTCCCAGGCATGGTGACCTTGCAAAAATAGGTCAAGGTCACTGATATTACACAACATTCTAGCACTGGACATGGTCTATATATCCTATGAATTTGGTAAGTCTAATCCAATTACTTTTCCAAATATGGAATTTTATATCTTAGAACATATTTTGGCTCAAATTGAAGTTAACACCACTACTATCACTAGCAACTTACACTTTGACCTCCTCCACAATCCCATTAAATTTGGTGAAGATCTGCCAAAAATTAAAGATGCTGCAGTATTAACCAGATTTTTATATTCTGACCCCTATATTATATAATATTATAGGTGGCACCACCAATATCGAAAGGGACCTACATTTTCATACACCCTGTAAGTCCTGAAAGTTATATTGGGCTAATTTGAAAACTGTGGACGGTACTGCACTCACAACCCAAAAGTTTACTGACGGACGGACAGAACGATGGATGGACAGACATGAGCGATCATATATAAGCTCTGCAACCTTAGGTAAGCTGACCTAAAAAGCTATTTATGGGGTCTGTATATGTTCATTAATGTATCATGGAGAAATGTTTTCTTCATAAAGCAAAGATTGTGCAGTGGTTTTAATGTTCAAATTCTGAGGTTTCAAAAGTTAAGCAGAAATGGCACAAGGAAAACAGGCTGTGGACACATAGCCCAGTGACATAGGATTTTCTGGTTGTAACATGTACAACTAACCTGATTATGACCATTTCAATTCAAGTTTAAACAGTCGCCAACATATAACCATTCATGCTGCAAGACCAATGATTTCACCTGGCTCGATTATTTTGCTGTTTTTTACTTCACATGATTTATCTTATATTGTAGGCAGTAAAATTCTATTGCTAAGAGACGCCTACATGAGCAATCATTTACATGTAAATTTTGGTGCTTAGTACGACTGAATCCTTAATGCCAGCATTATTAGCCCTACTTTTCATCCCCCATGTTATCCACACCCTAACTAGTGTCCTTATCAGTGGACAACATGGTACAGGCATGGAAGTGGGATCATAGTTAAATGCATACTGAAATGACATTCCGACCCACAGTAAAGTAAAGGTATGCCGTGCATACACCATTCACACATCACACACATGCTGATGTTTCTGTCTGCACTGTACTTACCCAAAGAATATGAGAGCATTTTGAAGAAAAACAGCTATGCCTGGCCAATTGGGTGTTTTATCTGAAAGTAAGTTTGAAATCATGTCAGTCAAATGCATACACAACTTACAGAGTTTTGACAACAGTTGTCCAGATTGAGACTCACTCGACTGTTCCTTATGAAAGTCCATGACATTCAGCACAAATCCTGGCAAAAATTTCATGGAGGTGGATGTATGTTAACTTGAACAGCTGCTCTGAGGTCAGTGTAACATCTTTAATACAGATTCCCATGGGTTAACACTAGGAATCATTTAAGGACATGTATAGCCAATTTGGCTGGTGACTCAAATGTATAAGCAAACTTGCATTCTTTCAACAATACCAATTTTGCATTTTTCAGTCAATAGGCTGGTGTTATAGAATGAAGTTTAAATATCCAATCCAAACTAAAGGAATCTAAAAGGTCTTTGTCCAACTTCGCCAACAGATGGGTAAAATCTCAAGCCAGACTCTACTTGTATTAGCCTATGGCTAATTAGCTAATAGCCAGTACCAGCCCACCTCCATTTTTTTTTTATGCTGACATCACCTGGGCAGATTGGTACATCACATTTCCGCCATTTTTTTTTTCACTTAATCCTGCCAGCCATGAACATTTTTCACAACATGTACAGTGGATTCCAAGTTGACATATTGTCCCATTAAAACAAACTGTAAAGATATAAGGTTAAAAAAATCACAATATATGATAACAGATGGTGATAAAATAGAGAGCTCAGCATGTATCACTTACTTGGTGCAACATATACACCAAAGAGTATCCATGATGCAGCAATGAGAGCTCCAAAACCCAGCAGGAACCCAACGAACAGCCACACACGGGCACCTGTATGAAAACAACGAGGTGTGGCAATCTCATGGCAAAAATACAAGAGCAATAAAATGTTGGGATCTACTGTGCACCTCTTTTAATTGTCTTTCCTTCAAAACTGAAAAAGAATGCATGGTAAAAGTCAGCTCACCAACCAATAAAATAAGGGTATGGTGATCTGCAAGTTTTAATTTAAAAATATAAATTGTGGGAATTGACACCACTAGCAATAGAGACAAGCCGTAAGAAACCAATACATCCACAAGACTAGATTGGGCAGTGAGCGAAAAGTTTACTGCATGCACTCCCAACTGTGATTTTGACAATCAGAGCAGGGCTGCTCAAAACCTAATGTAGTTCAAATATGAGCCACTTGCAGAATATGGACCCTTCAAAATCCAGTTGCCAATTTAGAATACTACGATCACAAAATGATAAGTATTTTGTAATATTTTATGAGAGGTAATATGGCAAGCAAGCAGGTCATCCTGCAGGCAAAAAAAAGTGAATGGGAATATGATACAGTCAGGATATATGTTCAAAACTACAGTACATATATTTCAACAATGTGCAGAGGTTAGTATCCCAGTGTACAATAGGAGAGGTCACAATTAGAAATTTTATGTGTATTTGGCTGAATACACAGAATTCTTGCAGGCTACAGATGTGTATTCCCAAAATTCTATGTTAAAGTAACATTCAAAATATATAAACCCATAACAATTCTAAATATATATAGTATGAAATGGTTTTGTTGTTTTTTTTAAATGCTAAAAACACTACAAATTATTGAAATAAATAGACTAGTAATCCTTATTGACAGTGCAGAACTTTACCACCACCACCACAAACACTTTAAAATTTGGTAAAGGTAGGCCTAGCTCAAGGGAAAAAATCAGAGGACAAGCATCCAAGTTATACTGAATTTTGCACACAGAATATCAATAGTGAACTGTATAGTCCAACAGTAACATAGTCAGGTTACAGAGAAATCAGTAGTTAACAGTGCTGTCCAATCCCCCCCCCCCCCCAAGACAAAAAGGTGATGTAACTTCTAAAAATTAAAAGTTGTGAATGTCTTATAAGTACTGTTATGTTGGCACATATTGCTTATTCCCTCTTTGATGTACCTGAGAAAAATCATGTAACTAACCCAAATTTCCTATATTTACACAAACTCCTTGCCTTTCTCCAAACAAGATAACAGCAGTTGTGCAAATTAAACAGGAAATGTAAATTGTCATTTAATGTTCACCCAAACTAATTTACACAACACATTAAATTAAAAAGAGGCCCATGCCTAACGCTCTGCTGACATACAATCTGATGACCACCAAAAAAATCATAACCTGACAAGCATTCCTTCAATGACCTTGAGAAATTAATCACGGTTATCCATATTATGCAATATCAAACCTCCACATGATACACATTTGTGGTATATTTGGTATCAGCTGTCTTATTCTTTATCAAGATATCAAATTAAATGTCCTTTCCTTCAGTGCTTAATGATCTTGAAAAATAGGTCAAGGTCACACAATCATTGGGTCACAGTGACCTAATAGTAGACCACCAAGTGGAGCTTTATGTACAATGTACTCAAGTTTAATTTTGAGCCAGAGGCTCAATTATCTTTGCCACTGATGTCCAAGCTCCACCCTGCTGTTACAAAATCATCTCTTTTTTGACTTTACATGACTGGTGACCTAACAAAAATAGGTCAAGGTCACTGATCTTACATAACATATTAGCATTGGACATGATTTATATACATCCTATACATTTGGCATGTTT